>CM042178.1:33682513-33686491 GCA_023376005.1 Doryteuthis pealeii
GTAGATAGAATTTATTTTTATTTATTTTTATTTATTTACTAGACGATCCGTCAACACGTTTGAGCTCTCCGCATAGTAACAACCGTCCGTGATGATATTGATGCTTTTTTTTCAGAAAGAATGAAAAGATCTCTTCTAATTATCATTTCATTTTTATATATGCGTTATATTGAGAATTTGATTTTTAAAAATGACGTTTAGCAGAATATAGAAAAGCAACCCCCCCCACCACCACCACCACCATCATCATTGGATTGAAATGGTATTTATTCTCTCAGAGCATAATTGTATTGCTCTTAATAAAAATCCTCACTATGATGTATCTTTTTGCTCGGTTATGGTTACATATGCGATAAACGTCAATATTCTATAATATTATCATTTATGTGTGTGCAATATATATATATATATATATATATAATATATATATATATATATCACTGTAAAATGCTATATTAGAGCACTTTTATATGCATTCATAACCCTGACTTATTCAGTTAATAATTTTAATCGACAGTCAAAGTGTGACTCACTCAATATTTTGCCTTCTCTGTTTGTGTGTGTGTGTGGTTGTGGAGTGATATGAAGAACAAGATCTTCAAATTATGATTTTATTATAGTTAAAGAGTAGTTAGTCAATGTAAAACTTTTCAGTTTATAATTAACCATCATCAGGGTAAATGTTTAACTATTATAAAACATCCTCTGAAGCACCTTGTTTTTTTTCATAATCACACACACACACACACACACAACTAGAGAAGGCAAAATATTGAGTGAGTCACAACTTTTGACTGTCGATAAAATTATTAACTGAATAAGTCAGGGTTTGAATGCATATAAAAGTGCTGCTATAGTATAAGCATTTACTAGTATGTAGATATAATATATATATATATATATATACTAATATTAATATATTATTGCACACAATAAATGATAATATTATAGAAATATGAACGTTTTAATCGAATATTGTAACCATAACCGAGCAAAAAATGATACATCATAGTGAAGATTTTATAAGAGGCAAATACAATTATGCTCTGAGATGAATAGATACCATTTTTCCAATCCTAATGATGATTAGGTGGTGGTGGTGGGGGGGGGTTTCCTCTATATTCGTGTAAAACGTCATTTTTAAAAAAATCAAATTCTCATATACCGCATATATATAAATGAAATGAAATAATTAGAATCTTTCATTCTTCTGAAATAAAACGCATCAATATCATCACGGAGCGTTGCACCTATGCGGAGCCTCAACGTGTTCGATCGGTCGTCTCACGGTAAATAAATAAATAATAAATAAAATAAATTCTAAAATCTCTTTACCAGGTACGTCATACCTAATAAGCACCAATTTGTTAATTCCACGGGTTTTCGTAAAATTGTCCATCCGCGCGCAAGCATATTTCTTGTGCATGGTTTTTGTAGTCGGCATACACATGGGTCAGGTAATTGGAAATCACAGGTATCACTCGGGACTGACTATATTGACCTGTGGTTCGCATGAAGGCCAGCAATCAATCAAATGGATAGACAGCAACCACACTAACCACCGTGGAGATGGCAGAAAGAACAAAATGTTTTTGGGATAGCGCAGTCCAAAATTGCCATGGGTTTCAAGGTTCCGGACAATTTTTAAGGCCAAGCGTCTTCATTAACATTCAAACTGGTCAGCGAAATTTCGATTTAAAATCGACTCCATGGGCATCTATTATCGACCGATGGTTCCGTACAGTCACGTTCACGGGCATTCGAAACCATGCGGGTTCCAGAGGCATCAAGTACACAGAGGTGCTTTCATATCTGATTGACTCTGTCCGTGCTGAACCTGTTTGTAGTTCACAGAGGAGATCAGTGGCAAGTTTTATAGTAATTCTCCGGGCGCCGCCGCCCGGCGGCCCCCCCCCCCCCGGCCCGCTAACAGCTTCGTCGGCGTGCAATATTCGCTACGTATTTGAAATTTGGTTGCCGGGGTTATACCCCTACGCGAGTTCAGAACAATTTCCAGAGCCCACAAGGTCCGCATTTTGGCACCACTCGTACCAATCTTTTGTAATTGGGCGAGGTGTGGATAGAGTTCGACGCAATCTTTAAGAATTCGTCATCTTCTTCATAATTATGGTACTCTGCTTATAATTCGTTTAAGAGTGCGATTGTGAGTTTCCAGGGCGGTTAACACCTTTGTAAATAATATAAGGCCATTACTCAACAATAAACATAACAAATAAACTGGAAAATAATAATTATTATAAGCGATGAGCGAGCTTAACTGTGAGTAACAAGGGTTTTTTTGTTTAAAAGTATGAGAACAATGCTTAGAATACGTGAAATGAAAAAAGATGATATGCAAGTTGTGAGCGAAATTATAAATTTGACTTGTTTTGCATATTTTTGATAAAATAGTTAAAGAGAGGAAGTGCCAAGAGACGGGATCGAACCCGGGAAAGAGATGCGAATGTTGTCGTCCATCGTTAAGGAAGTTATTTCAAACTTGAAATGTAAATTCGTTTTCTTTAATATTTTCTATTTTTTAATATGGACTTTTTTTTTTTTTTTTTTTACTCCTAATATCATTCATTTTTTATCAGGGCGGTGTTTTTTGCTTGATGAAACGGAATTTTTAAAACAATCTTTTTCTGTTTTCTTTTAAAATGAGTTTAAATTTTAAAATGTTTATCTTTTCATCAACCTTAATTTCGTAAAAAAAATAGTGAGACGCACTATAGATCGGCTAAGTCATAAAGCGTTATTTTACAATAAAAATAGAATCAATTCGCAAGAACATGTTTTTTTTTTTCTTTTTCCGTTTCTTCTCTTCTTTTTTTTCCTTTTTTTACATACAAAATGTAATGGTTTTAAAAATTTACGTTTTCAGGTAAAAATATTTTAAGTTAGACAAACAGCACTGACCTAGGGTTAAGATATTTTTTAAATTCAAATAACAGTGAAAAATCAGATCATCTATCTTGGCTAATGGAATTGAATGACTGTTGTGGTATACAGTGGTAAAGTAAATAATATAATCAACAATGTGAATAAGTCAAAAATAATTATTGTAAAACCTTTTTTCTTTTCCCTTTTCTAAGATGAATGAATATCAAATGTGTTTTTTTATCCTTCAACGGTCTTCAGTTGTTTTGTTTTGTTTTTTCTTTTTTGAGTCTTTTTTTTCGAAATAACAAATGGCCCAGACGGTGTTATTTAAAGGCTGTCAAGGTGTATGAATTTCTTTTTCTTCTTTCAAAATGTACGGAAAAGTTAGACCCCGGCAGGTGGTTGTGTTTCAACATTCGCATGTAGTCACTCACAATGCAGCCGTCCTGCCTCTAAAATATGTGAGTTGGACGAGAAGTGTGTGTGCCAGTCAGGGGTGTGTTCCGGATATTTCCGTAAGCGACGCCGAGTATTGCCGAGCGATGCATAGCAGTGTAATTTAGGTGACAACCACATACAATAAACCATATAACAACTTCTACAGGTTTTAATTTTATTTGCTTTTTGATAAATGTGACAAACGAACCAATTTCAGAAGATTACAGTTTTTTTTTAATTAATAGTTGTAAATAAACAAATTTATTAAAAAAAATATCAGAAAATGACAATCATTTTTCTCTATTTTTCAGCTGCTTATGTTGCTACTGCTACTATCACCTATTCAAGTCTGTTCATCTATCTTTATCCCAGTCTCTATCTTATCCTATCTATATATCTACGCTTCTAACACAGCTCTACATATCTATCAATCAATCTATTCATCGCCAGTCTCAACAAATCTCTTAATAGATCTGTCACTATTATCATCTCAGTCTGTTCATTTCTATCTTAAAATCTATTTCTATCTATCATAGCCTGTTCATATTTCTATCTAATTTTGTTTCAAATCTATCTATTCCTATCTACTATCTAATTCTATCTAATCTATCTATCTCTGTTTATACTTATCTATCTTTTTTTCTTATCAAATTTATA
>CM042178.1:33686591-33714835 GCA_023376005.1 Doryteuthis pealeii
AAAGAGAGAAGATGAGGTAAAATCAAGCTGGACTTTCACGATTTCATCAATCGAAAAATAAAGTCTTTTAGACTTTTATATTCGATGTTGGTATCATTGGTGAAGAAAAATATGTTTTCTCTTTCCCAAAGAGGTCTGAAAAAATCGGAATTGGTTTACCGCTTGCTGCATTTCTATTCTGAAATAATCAACACCAAGCGGGTTGTAATGGTATTAAATTCTCAGATGGGGGGGGGGGTACATTTCTAGTTTCAATAAACTGGCAAATTACCATTCTTAATATACTGGAGAAATAATTCCAAATTCCCAAAAATGGGCAAAGTACCGAAATTTCGTGTATATTGGAAAATATTAAAATGGAGAAGTTAAGGACCGCAATTTTCAAGTTCAGAATTCTGAATGAAAAGATAAGGAGGAGTTAGGATAAACCGACAGTTGTAGGATTCAAAGTCCGATACAAAACCTCCGCTGTTTAGCGGCTTTACCTCATCACAAGGACCGCCCTGTCGCCTTGGGCATTAGAATTCACAGACTGCACCTCTGCAGAGGGGTAAGACTCCTCCAAATGGGGACACCTGTTGGCCGTGGGTGTCGATCCGTGATGCTTAAGGATATAACCCAGCTGGTTAAGCAGTCCATGACATGCAACACTCCACTTAGACCCTTACTTAGGCTAGACGGGCGGTCGGAGATGCACCAATCGGCTGGTCACGTTAAGCCCTAGCAACAATATGATTGCCCCAACCCTATTGCCCTTATGACAAGCCCCAACCCTTTTATCATCTGGGTGCTAGAAGGCGGTGGCTGATGGTCTACATCTCCTGGGAATGACGTTAACCTCTATCTGATGGTGAGATTCCAGTTCTGGAGGTTTGGGAAATGTGGAGCACTCCTTCATCACCATTGCTCCCTGGTCCATTCTGACCCGGAGTATTAGTACCTGTTAGGACCCTTAAGTTAAGGCCGTAAGTTAAATAGAAAAATGTATTTATAAAAAAAAAATGTGTATCCATTAAGAATTAAATTATTTCAAAACATTATCGGCATTAAATGACCCACTGAGATTGACATGCCAAAAAATCATCTAAGGAATGTCAAGGGGAGTAAACCCCGAAAATAAATCAGGAGCCGGAGTCCCTAAAATTGTGTGATGCTGAAATCCAGTACTACCCAGCAACTTCTGCAACACTACCAAACTGCATTGGTTCATTACCTTTGAATCACAGCGGCAGTGTGGAGAAGGAGAATTTGCTGCTTGGGCAACAGCTCATCCTCTGTATAAACCCGCACAGGCTATGTAGTTCTGAAACAAAAACAAATGTTAGACACTACTCCATGGTCTCTTGTAAACGGAAGGATGCAAAAAAAAAAACACAAATATAATTTACCAATTTTAATTACCGACAAAATGAAAGGAAAAATAGAAGAAGAGTAAAGTTGAAGGTGGGGAGTGGAGTGGTTGCAAATTTATAGTTATTTGCGGTAAACTTAGCTTTAAGTGTCCGGGTAACAATTTCGTAATAGTGTTTTGAATTCTTGTTGTAGTTTTGAAAGGTAATAGTGGCTTGAATTCTCGAAAATGTAAATAGTGGTCTTGAATGGTATTTGTAGAGTCGTTTCTTTGTGGTTTATAGTTGGATTCTCTTGGCTAATATCCTTGGGAAAGGTATGAATCCTACTCTCTCTCCAGCTATGGGTAAATAGCAGGGCAGACTGGGTTCTTTAACCATGGCTAGGTAACTAGTCTAGGAGAAGGAAAACTCTGAATTCAAACCCGTTGAACCCGCTGAAGAAATTGACCTTGTGTCGTATCCTGCTCGTGCGGAGGAGTTGGTAAATATATATAGTTGGATTCTCTTTGAATTGAAGGTAGTTTGTGAGTTGAGATGAATTGTCGATTTCTTTGTATTTTTAAAGTTGAATTTCAGGATTTCTTGAAATTCTGCCAACCTATTAATTTTATCGACAGAGACGGGTTGATGAATTTCTTACGGAGCCTATCTTTTTACAGCTCCGAGAGAGAGACTGCAATTTTAGTGGTTTCCAGTCTGAGGGAGAAAACTCTGAGTTCCTCATTTCGTCGTCGTTTGATTAAACTACCTTCTAATTCTTTGCACAAGTGAGAAGGAAGAATAGGTTATTTCCTATAAATCTAACATAAACAAGGGGAACCCACTTTGACTGATAAATTATTCATTTATTTATTGATCTATTGGGAAAAAAAAGAAGACGGGGTTAGGGTTTAGGGTTTAGGGTTAGTTTAATGGGAAAATAAATAAATAATTTATCAGTCAAGAGTGGTTCCCCTTTTTTTATGTTGGACTAATAGGAAATAACCTAAGAATAATTATGGTTATTTCCTATAATTTAACATGATCAAAGGGGAACCACTCTTGACTGGCAAATTATTTATTTATTTTCCCATTAAACTAACCCTACCCTAACCCTAACCCTAACCCTAACCTCATCTTCTTTTTTCCTAGTAGATCAATAAATAAATAAATAATTTATCAGTCAAGATCATGTTAGATTTATAGGAAATCACTTAAAATTTGGGGCAATTCACATGGAATAATTATGGGTGAGTTCATCCTTTTTATGGTTGAAGCCAAAAAGGTCAAGAAAGGTTAATTTTCCAAGTGGGGAAAAATTGCATAAAAATTCTGGCGCTTACCTTTTGATGAAACACACAATGTTATTTAGCACTAGTATGAAATACTTAATACTTAACAATTTCTGTCAGGAGGAAAGTCTGTTTCATCCAAGGGACATAATTTGTTAGAAATAAAATAAAAAGAAACGAGTTATCGACCTTACTCTCTTGCTGTATCCCGTTATTTACTAAGCTTTTGTTTAGTCTGATACACACACACACACACACACACACACACACACGCCTAAAATTGCTTTTTGTATCTACTGTTACTATACTATGTTTATTATCATTTAATCTACATCACAAATGCTATATTTTACTTTTCTCAGTAGTATAAGTTTTTATAAAAAAGACAATTTTAAATTCAACAGAATCATTTTAGTAGAAGTGATGGTAGTAGTAGTAGTAGTAGGTGTTGTTGATGATGATGATGATGATGATGATGATGATGATGATGATTAATGTTTTCTATAATTTTTTTAACTAAAAATGAATAATTTTATTATTTCATATGGAATATTATACCATCAAAACGGATATCATTAGGTATAAATTATTACCAAACTTATTATTACTATTCTTTTAATTCTGTCTTGTTGGATGGTGGTCATTTTTCTACTTTCTCTTTCATCTTTTATCATAAATATATCAAAGTGTTTGCACGATTTTAATTCTTGGATGGTTAAATATTGATATTTTGGTTATGGAGTTTCAATGCTGTAGAGTTTTGTAATAGATAGTAAAAAATAATACATAACTCTTGAACAGGCACACACACATAAGCACACACACACTCACAAACACAAACACACACACACACACACACACACACACATATAGATAGAGAGTTTGGAAGACACAAGACAAAACCAAATGGACAGCCACTAGCAACAACTTCAATTTCAAAGATCTTCTGTAGAAGAGATTTTTATCTTGAAATATCAAGAATAAATTAAAGGTTAATAAACAACATAATAGTTATTTCTCTGAATGTTTGAGATGAGGCTTGAAGATTAGTATTATCTGCGTTATTCAGACTATTGTCCCCATCTTCATTGTTATTTGTACAACGTTTCGGCCAATATACCCTCCGGCCTTCTTCAGGTATTTCTTGGACTCGAGAACCTTCTCAGACTCGGGAACCTTTTTTTCAAACTCGGGAACTTTCTTGTCATATTCGGGAGCCATCACAGAACTTTGAACAGTTATCTCTGGAACCCAAGTTCAATCCTGAGTGAAAGCAGTTAGAAAAATAATTAATTAACACAACTCCTACCCCAGCTATGGTTAGTGGAATGAGAACAGGATACCCCGTGGAATAAATAAAGGGTTAGGTTCAAAGTTCCATGATGGCTCCTGAATACGACAAGAAAGTTCCAAGTTCTAAAAGAAGGTTCCCGAGTCCGAGAAGGTTCCTGAGTCCAAGAAATACCTGAAGAAGGCCGGAGGGTATATCAGCCGAAATGTTGTACAAATAACAATGAAGATGCAGACAATTGTCCGAATAATGCAGATAATACTAACATAATAGTTACTTTATTTCTCTTTACACTGCATTGTGATGGCCTTCAAAACCAAACACAGAACCAATATAAACACAATGCTTCAAGCAAATTATAAAACACTTATAAAATAATATGTTTTGATATACTGCCACATATAAACATACAATTTTTTTATTTTGAGAAAGTTTTTAGGATTTTTTAAAAGCAAGACTGATCATTCCAAATTAAGTTTGGTAATAAATAATACCTAATAATATCTGTTTTGATATACTGTTACATATAAACATACAATTTTTATTTTATTTTGAGAAGGTTTTTAGGATTTTTTAAAAACAAGACTAATCATTCCAAATTGAGTTTGGTTATAAATAATACCTAACAATTCAAGACTAATCATTCCAAATTGAGTTTGGTTATAAATAATACCTAACAATATCCGTTTTGTTTCCACTAGAAATCATAAAATCCTTGCATATTTAATTTAGAAGACTTTTGATGAAAATGGTAAGGAGTGTGCTTTATTTCAAAATGTTATCAGCATTAAATGACCCACTGAGGTTGATATGCTGTAAAACAAAACAAACCAAACCAAAAAGAAGCACAAAATTTTACTTAGTTTTGCAAATTTAGAAGCTGATGTTAGTTGTAGCTAGATTGTCTACAAATATGGAAGGCCAAAAGGGCCAAACACACTTAATCACTGTCTGCTTTTAGCTTTTTCAATTGTCGAAATTTTGGTTGGTCCGCTAAATTTGACGCCAGTAACAAAATAAAAAAAACAAAAGTGTAAATAATATACAGAGGAAAAAGGAAGGAATTGACCAAAGTCTAAAAGACGAGCCAAACTCTTACAATTAAATTAAACTATATTTATTCAAAATTACTACTCTACGGTTTGCTGAGGGTTGCACAAATTTCCCCGTGCAGTATCCTTACCTATGAAAAAAAACATTTAAAAACATAAAACAAACAATACTAAAAATTAACATATAATAAATTACTCTTACCGAGAGGCGAAAGTTTGAAATACCCTTTTGTTTTTAGTGGGCCCCTATTTTGGTCTGTTGATGACAAAGAGTTTGTTGCGTTTCCTTTATCTTCTTCAAATATTCTTGGACGTTCACGCCCAACGACCTTTTCTCACTATACCTTGTTCCTGGTTTCAACCAGTCAAAAAGACCCAGTGGTCTCAAATAATGTAGATAGTTCACATATCTCACAACCTTGGATTCGTTCACAAACCCTAGTCCTTTGTTGAGAAGAACCTTCGCTGTTCACAGAGGACAACCATAGGAGGGGAGGGCTCAGCCCAAGAGAGACCTGTTCTCTCACCTCTGTTCACAGAGTACCCGTCATAATAAGTGTCCCAAAGTAAGGGATTTCAGCCTGGGACCTCCTCGTCCCTTACAAAAACGTCATCTCCGACCAATCAGAGGCCTCCAGGAATTTCAAAAATAAAGGCACCAAGACCCAAACAAATAACATTTTATTTTAAAAACATCCCCCAAGGTGTGGGGCTACCAGTTGCAGCCATTTCACAAAAAAAAAAATTTCAACAGAATTAACAAGTAAAGCTTCACTGTGTTGTGGAAATTAAATTATTCAGGTAACTTAATACAAACTTCAGACATTTATATGAATATTTTTGCATTACTAAAAATGTGTTCTTTGAATATAACTTACACTGTAATCTTGAATGTTTTTACATACATTTCCATTGTCCATAAAAATGTATTCAGGTCTTTGAAATTCAAAGAACATATTCTCTTCTTTTCACTTGAATTTCATAAAAATTCAAGAAACGTATTTTCCTCTTTTTCTCTTGAATTTCATAGATACATATAAAAGGATATAAATATATTAACCCTTTTACAAATAATGTTACAAGAATCATTATATATATATATATATATATATATATATATATATATATATATATATATCGGGAGAGTTAGACATCTGATGAGTCGGGAGAGTTAGACACTTTGTCTAAGCTCCCTGAAATAGACTATAATGCTAAATCTCTAAGTCTTTTGTTATTTCTTTACTTATATATTTGCTCTGTGACTCTAACATTAAGAGCACACATTGAGATCTCAAACTGCGACAGGTTTTTTTAAATAAAACTCTTGAAGATTTCTTCTCTGGACTTTTGGATTATATATATATATATATATAAAGATAAACCTAATGAATCAGATATACCTACTAAAAGTTCACTTAGTGCTCTTCAGGGCTAAGATCTGACTAAAGAGACTTGGAGCAAACACATTATTATACAATACCTTCTGCCGTGATTCAAATAAATTAGCATAAACTAAACCAACCAATAAAAACAAAAACAAAGACAGAACACTATTTAAATCTATTATTTTATTTTATTTATTTATTATGTAAATTTGAATCTTACTACTTTAGTTCTAATGTATACCCCAAATTACACCAGTATCTCATAATACAAATAGGTACCCTGTCACCATTGTCATACCCCTAATAAATTGAAACCCAGCATATCGACGGCAGTCCACAGTTTATCATTGCGACTTAAACTAGGGAGACAGGGTTTGTTTGGCGCACCTCAACATCCTGAAACCCATCATGAGAGAAGCAGCAAATGAATTGGGGATCAGGCCTGGCTCCTGTTGCTGGCACATAACCCAATGCACCTTCCCACTCTTGCCACCAAACCCCTGAGGACTAGTTTTTTTATAAATCAACTTAGATTTATAAAGGCCCCAATTTTGGTTGAAATAAATTTATTATGGAATAACAGTGTTGAGTTTTTCCTTCCTTTCAAAGATGAATATTGCTCTGTATATAATCTAAAAAGTTTATTATACATTAATCTCTCTGTAGTGATTTAAAGATTCACTGGATCATACAATAATAATACAGTGGGTCTTAGAAATCATATATATAATCATCCCTTACAACCAAGTTTTGGATACCTCACATCTCTCTCTCTCTCTATATATATATATATATACTAGCAGAGATACCCGCCATTGCTTAGGATTTAAAAAGTTTAAATAAATCTCTATATTTATATATAGATTAATAAAAATTATTTTTTAATATGTTTGTTTTATTATCTTTTATTCTTAATATATTCTTGTGTTTTTAGTTGCTTATTTTTATTATATTATTCTTGTTTGTATTTTTATCTTTTATTTGCTTTTTATAATGTCTTATCCTTTATTAATTGGTTTTATTTAATTATTTTTTTAATGAATCATTGATTTTTACTCTTATCCTATTTTTATTTAGCTTTTCTTATGGAAAATGAGGAATAAAAAGTTTTGTACATATATATATATATATATATATATATATATATATATATATATAAAGGGGCCAGGTTAGCTCAGTCGGTAGAGCGTTCGGCTAGAAACCACAAGGTCCCTAGTTCGATACCCGCCCTCGCCAACTCAGCGTATGAGTAGCACAGGGATCTGTAAGGAGCTGATGGTAGGTGTGGCGCTCCACCTCAGATGCAAAAACAATCTCCTTGGTCTAGCGCTAGTGAAAAAGGGATAGACTCCCTTGCTGATTGGCTGATATCGACTTTAGGCCGCCCCGACGACTTTACTTTACTTATATATATATATATATATATATATATATATATATATCCAGTAGAACAATTCACGTACCTGGGAGGTAATATCTCCTCCACAGAGAGCGATGTTAATACGCGGATAGCAAAGGCATGGTCAGCCACAAATAGATTATCAGTCATATGGAGGTCTGATCTCCCTGACAAGCTGACAGTTTTTCCAGGCTGTGGTTGTGTCGGTGCTGCTATATGGCTGCACCACCTGAACCCTAACAAAGCGTCTTGAGAATAAGCTAGATGGGAGCTGCACATGAATGCTGTGTGCAGTCTTGAACAAGTCATGGAAGCAGCACCCCACAAGGAAACAGCTGTACGGCCACCTGACCCCCATCTCACAAACTATCCGAGTGAGACGGACAAGGCATGCAGGACACTGCTGGAGAAGCAAGGATGAACTCATAAGCGACGTTCTCCTGTGGAAGCCAACACATGGACATGCAAGTGTGGGGCGCCCAGCAAGGACCTACATTGACCAGCTATGTGAAGATGCTGGCTGCGACGCAGAGGAGCTCCCAGGCGCAATGAATGATAGGGAAGGTTGGCGAAAGATTGTCATGGATACCCGTGCTACACGCGCATGATGATGATGATGATGATGATGGTGATATATATATACTGGTGTGTGTTACTTTTGATTTTGCCACTTCTCTCCTTATGATGCTGCCTTCTATGCCACCTAGTGCCTAATGACAGACACAGAAGGTAATTATCTCTCATGTCCCCTATTTGTTGAGAGATGTAATCCCAACACTAGTTCCATTGAGATATCTTTGTTGTTTATTTGAAAGTGTCCACATTTTGCTGTCATACAAAGGAATAGGCTGGATGGTGGTTTGAAAGAAGGGTCTTATCTTAGCATTGTTAGGAATACTTGATTTGGTCCAATCTGGTTCATGCTTTCTGGCTGGTCAAATCTTTTCCAGAGTCAATGAGCCAAGAGTTGAGATATTTGAAATCATGTATCTTTTTAATTTGGCTGCTATCTGTGGATTTGAGTTCAGTTCCTGTAGACATGGAATTAAAGATATATTCATTTTTGCCATCATTAATTTTCTGTGGAATCTGTTAGTAATGGCTGTCAATTCGTGTTCGAGTAAGACCTTTTTTGTGTTTTTTTTTTATCATCATAATAGGTACCAGTAGCATTTGACACTCTATCCTTGTGTTTTCTCAGATGACTCACCAGGCCAGCCCTGGAGAGACGTACTCTTCCACATAAACTACATGCTAGAACTACTTCACTTTGAATGTTGCTGGGCAGAAAATTACCCTTTCTAATAGCCCGCTTCAATTTTTGGTGTTTATTTTGGTTGGACTCAAATTCTTCTACAGACAGGTAGATGGTGGCTCTCCAGCCAGATCTATTACAAGCTATTACTGGCGTCATAGGGAATGTCACTTACTGGTAGCTGGTTTGGGGGCAAATCCCTTTAAGGCTTACAAGTGGCAGGTGCCTAGACCATGTTTACTCGTTTCCGGCCTGAGTGGAAAAGAGGCAGGAAATCATAATTCCGCTTGTGGCCAAATACCAATGCTACCTATCAGCAGAACGAACCACAGCAAGGGAAGATAACTCATTTTGGACTTATGTCCACCCAGACTTCGTTTTATTGATCCAACAATACCTTTCTCAAGGGTATTAGTCTAAAAGTTCAAACTCGCTCAGTATGATGTCACAGTCTAGCAAGTAATCTATTACACTACAGGGACTCCTTCCACTCCGACCCACTTCTTATTGTGGGTTCAGGGGCATCAATCTACTGAAATCCTTTCAAATCATTATTGATTTTATGAAATGAGAATCAGAAAAATGCAATAATTTATTTGGTTGCAACAAAATTTTCTCATTACTTTTGAAGTGTTTGTTTTATAATTCATTTTTTTATAATTATAAAAAAATGAATTATAAAAAAACACTTCAAAAGTAATGAGAAAATTTTGTTGCAACCAAATAAATTCTTGCATTTATGTCCTTTAAATTCAACCGAATCATTTTAGTAGTAGTAGTAGTAGTAGTAGTAGTAGTAGTAGTAGTAGTGTGTTGTTGTTGTAGTTGTTGTTGTTGATGTTGATGATGATGATGATGATTAATGTTTTCTATAATTTTTTATAACTAAAAATTGATAATTTTATTATTTCATGTGGAATATTATACCATCAAAACGGATATCATTAGGTATAAATTATTACCAAACTTATTATTACTATTCTTTTAATTCTGTCTTGTTGGATGGTGGTCATTTTTCTAATTTCTCTTTCATCTTTTATCATAAATATATCAAAGTGTTTGCACGATTTTAATTCTTGGATGGTTAAATATTGATATTTTGGTTATGGAGTTTCAATGCTGTAGAGTTTTGTAATAGATAGTAAAAAATAATACATAACTCTTGAACAGGCACACACACATAAGCACACACACACACTCACAAACACAAACACACACACACACACACACACATACAGATAGAGAGTTTGGAAGACATGAGACAAAACCAAACTACTACTACTACTACCACCACTTCTACTAAAATGATTCTGTTGAATTTAAAGGACATAGAAAAATAATTTTGTAAAAAATTAATTGAAGTCACAAAAACCTGTGGTAGAACTTTTTTTTCTAACTTGAATGGAGACCTTAAAAAAATAGTTCAGTTGGTTGGTTGTTTTGTTTTACAACCTATCAAATCTTTTTGGGTCATTTAATACTAAATCAAGTCATTTTAATAAAGGATTCAGGTTATTTACAGCAGGGGTTCAAAAACTTTTTCAGCTCATGGCCCACTTTGAAACCAGAATTTTTTTGTGGACCATGAAATCTTATTATAATGGAGATTGTGGGTTTGTCTGTCTGTAACTGAAACTATATTACTATACAAGTCACAATTCCCTTTATTATTTACATCGCATTCTCCATGATTTTATTTTTTATTTAAGCCTCAATTATTAACAAAATTGTTTTACATCATTAAGATTGTTGACCATATCTACATGCTAATAGCATGCAGTTGTATTTATATATACAACAAAATAGAAGTTTACAGTGTAAATGGGAAGGCTAATTTGCATATTGATCTTAAAAAATTTGATTTTAATAAATATAATGCTTAGTATTATTAATTTCTAATTGTTTGGTTTTATCTTGATGAATATGACCAAAAATCTCTTCAATAAATAACTGTAATATTATCCTTTACTTCCTATTTAAACTAAATAGTTAAATTAGGAAAATTTACCAATGAAAGACGGGAGTAATGGAAAATGATGGAAGAGTTAGTTTCAAAGTTGTTCTATTTTTCAATCATACCCCCTCTGTTCCAAATCTTTTTATTTGCATTCTTATTCAGTTTCATTAGCCTTTCTAATTTAATATGATCTTTTATTATATTAAAACTTAAATACTTGCACCCGGAGGGTGCATATATTTGCTAGTTATTATAATAGAAAAAATATTTACACTTAACAGAAGATATTTATTCAATCAAGATACAACCATGAATTAGTTGACATCTTACTTTCTAGAAAATATAAATTTCCCACATATATGAATGGATTTTGTATATAAAAAGTATGCTCGGAAATCATATAGAATTATAATATTTCCTTGGTCTACCTGAAATTTGCTGTGGCCCATTTTGGCCATGTGGCCATAGGTTGGAACCACTGGTTTACAGTATTTGCTGTTGCTTAAGTAATCACTCAATTAAATATTGAACAGGCTCATTGCTGCTTAATTTCAATAAGAAAGTAAAGAAAAGTATTTCAATTTATAATATGGAGATCTGGAGAACAACTTCAAAAACAAAATGGCTGAAAACCGAATTGCAAATCTACAATTGAATAATAGAAATGTTAATTTTTATAAATCATCGTGCAGAATGTAAGTTTTAGGTTTCTTTTTCTTTTGTAAAAACTACTGACACTTTTAAAAGATTTTGGGTTTGTCAAACAATTTATTTCTCAAACAAAATATTGGGTTGGTCAAAAAGTCTGTTTGATTTAAGTAAACATAAATTACTAAGTTGAGTCAAAAGAGGTGACTCATTATGATATAATAGTGAGCAAACTAATCTCGCAGATACATTACTATTGAATAACAAGTTTGATCTTTGCTATTTGCCCTATACTTGCAACCTTGTGTTACATCCTATTTGTGGTGAATGAGTAGGGTAAAGATTTTTTTTCCCAGGTTTGTGAAGGCAACAAACCACATTGGACAATATTTAACAGCCTACTGGTCTCAAACAAAGGGACAGCATGACGATTCTTTACTGATGTCATTCAGTTTATTTAATAAACACCGTGAAACTGTACACGGAAAAACAAATAACATTTAATGACATATACAGCAAATACTTTTAAGAAATGCAAAAATCCTCAAAGAAATAGGAAACTCTTCAAAGAAATGGAAACTTATCGTTTTTGTCTCATCGGACCAGTTGATGAAAAACTTCAACTCACTTGATACTCTCCAAATGTTACTCGCTGGATTTACTTCTATCGCCGTGGATCTTCTTTTGATCTTTATTTTTTCTTACTTATGTAAATACATGCTGTCTTGATCATTCTTTGTTAACTTTATTTTCCTAGATATTTAGCTCTGTTGAGTGAGGAGTGTAAATGTCCGTCTCACAGAAGTGTTAAACAACCAGTTTGGCTTTCCCAAATTATTTTTCAAAAAGGTTATGCAGCACTGTGCACACAAAGGACGTACAAACCACACCGTATTTCAAAACAATTCTTTATTTTTCATACGGCGCATGCTGTGAAAACTGAATTAAACGAAGAGAATTCGTGTAAGACACAAAATCACACAAAATACAATAAATTTACAAAACAATAAAACAAACAAATTTCACACAAAAAGGATAAAAAACAAAGTTACCAGGAAAGGTTTACGCCTCATAATTTTACCGAAAATTCTAACTATAAAAACATTCAAAGCTAAACTATGAATTACCAATTAAAGAACATACAAAGGGGTTAGGGGTATTTAAACTTATTTGCCACAAAAGGCACAAACAATATTTTAACTGGGGAAAAGGATAATTTTCATTTAGAGAAATTACAAATTAACACTAAAAATAACACATGTAAAATTAAATGCAGTTTTAGAGAAGAGAATGTAGAATTTGCCTACCTTTGTTGGCACGTAGGGATTTGGATATAAACTGGACTATATTTTAGTAATTTTGTACTAAGAATGCGGTTCCAAATATATCGCCAATATTTGCTCTGTGAGAGCCACCCAAAAGTTGTGACCAAACCAAAACGGTCACCTCAAAGGGAAAGAGAGAAATTTGGTGAAATCCCTTAGCCTGCCTGTTTACCAAAATCACTACTCACAGTCCAAGACCCAACAAACTTTCATTTTTTACTAAAACCTTTTGCTTTTACTGCACAACAGCAGTGATTCTCTTTTACAAGCAACACAAACGCAAAATAGGTACTCCAAACAATCTCAAAAATGCATTTACACATATTTAGAGGTTTTTAAAACCCAAGAACTATTTCTTCAAAGGGAAATCTAAACAAGTGGGAAGACCAGGTCACAGGGTACTTTTTACAGGGGAAAGGGAGGAAAAGTGGAAGGGTGAGGCGCAAATCAGGCCTGATGACCATGAAGACAAAATACTATAACTACTAACAAAACTGCCTAAAAAGTGGCAGCCACAAGGAGCAAAACTAGTCAGATAGCTCACTTGTTTTGATTTCTTTTTCTCTTGCTCCTTCCATTGTTTTCTCATTTTAATCGATAATAAACATATTTGGTCTTTTTAAAGCATTAGTATATACATATATATGAATTAGATATATTGAAAAAACAAATGATGTTTACAAAAGCTTGGGATCATCAGGAGAGAATGTGCACCGTTTCAGGGCCTTCCTCTCAACGGTTTTAACAGCACATCAGCCCCCCTCACTGATGTGAGGTCCCTCGGAATATCTATTACATACGGTCGATACAGATATTCCGAGGGACCTCACATCAGTGAGGAGGGCCGATGTGCTGTTAAAACCCTTGAGAGGAAGGCCCCGAAACGGTGCACATTCTCTCCTGATGATCCCAAGCTTTTGTAAACATTTGTTTTTTCAATATATCTAATTCACACTGTCGGATTAATTTCCTTTTATTTCACATACATATATATATATATATATATATATTTTTTTTTTTTTTTTTTTTTTTTCTCGGTGTGGTGGACCCGTAGATCTCGTAAGATCATCCACCTGCGCTCCCTAAAGTCTGCCAGTCATCTTGCCTCGGCTTGTCACTGATCCTTGACTTTGGGGAAGGAGAGCATGCGGTGCGTGTCGCACAAGCGCGCAACATGTAAAACAAAAACCTGTGCAGATATTTCTACAAGTCCAGTGAGATGTGCAGGCCTGACTGGCTGTAAGCACGCAGATGTGAGTCTACATACAGCATGATTCATGACCTACTTAACGTCACCACCTTGCTGATTGAACAGCAACGTGCCTCGGCGAGGATTTGGATGAAGGAGCTGCCCCTTGGTTAACACTGTTCACCTAGCCATTTGGGAATTATCTAGAAAAGGTGACCTAAACAAATGCCGATTCACCTATCAAGCTTGCCAGAGACCCGCGCTTCGACGGATGTCCATATTAGCTGGGCGAAAACACAACACAAAACAAGGCTAAGAATAGCCACCTGGAATGTCTCGACACTTCTTGAGAGATTGGGAAAACCCTAAACTACGTACTGGTATTGCAATAGGGGAGCATCTCTATATGAGGCCGACATCAATGCCCTTGCAGAAGTCAGTTTCAGCTATAAGAACCAATTGACAGAAGGGGGTGGGCTTGATACACATCCTCGTGGAAAGACAGGCCGATGGTAGCTGTAAGAAGTTTGGGGTAAGGTAAGCCCTCCACCCTGAAGCGACACATGACGGACGCCATGGAAACATTTCCTACATTGAAGTCTGACCTGTGTGGCAGGGCTGTATGTCGAGGGTTTCATATGTGTGACAGGGTACATAAAACAATCTGGATCCGTGGGCCATCTGCGTGCTCACAACTGCTCACAACTGAACTACTTGTAGAAATGGCCTTATTCTGTCAAGAAGCGGCAATCACCATATATATATATATATATATATATATATATAAATGGATATCTCATTACTATTAGTTTCATGCTTACTGCAATCATCAGACAAGACAGTCAAAATGTTAAGATTTTAAGATTAAAAAAACGGTGGTTTGTTTAGCGTTTATATAAATGCAAGGGAAAGTTTTGTATATATTTTTTCCTTGCACAATCTACTTTACAGTTATTATTATCATTCAAATATAGTAAGCCGTCATCCAGTAAATCCTGAAATTTTCTTTTTTGAAATCGTGGGCCATTTTCGATAGTAGGAATATTCCCACAATTTTGCAAGTCTCAGCACCGCAAAAACTTATCGGATAATAACGGTTGAACGCTATGTTATTTTTATCTCAATCTTTGCGTGCCACATATATATATATATATATATATATATATATATATATATATATAGCAATACTATTGTTGTAATTTTTATTTCAGATGTTATAATAGCAGACATAAGTGTTGAGATTCTTTCAATTTTTGGAATTATGTTAAACTGGGCCTTGATACCACTGAGGCTGGATCTTGGAAATGGAAGGAAATAAAACAGAATCTGATCATACTTCCAAAAATTGGTTTAATGTTTGGTTTGGTTTCTTTGTTTAATAATATATCAAACTTTGTGAGTAGCTTTAATACCAAAGCTATCCTTGTAGAAGAACAGTAGTGATACTATTCAACCCATAGCTTGGAAAACTATTTTAAGAGACAAGTCACTAATAATAAACCAAGGCCCCTAAATGCATGACTATCAGTCATCAAGTGCGATACATTATAGCACAGAGTAGAGTAGAACCAAAACTTCCAGAAGAGCTTGGATTATCAAAAGATATCATGTGTAGGATATTACATAAAATTCAAAAGATATACAGGAGCTGGGGGGGGGGGCTGAATTCTGAGATGATTAAGAAATAAATACCTACAATACAATCAATGTAGATTTCCCTAATATGGCAAAAGGACTTTGACTGCCCTGCTGTCAGGGAGGAATAGATTCATGCCTTTCCAAAAGGCATTTATATAAAAGTGAACACAATCTATACCAGCTGGAATTTGAACTCTGCTGGACCATTATCTCATGGGGAGATGTTCTGTTATTTTAAAGTATAAGTTTAGTTTAGCACAAGGACACACATATAGAGCACTCAGTAAGGATCAAGCTCACTAAATTGTAATGGTCTGTAAAGCTAACTTATAAATCATTGATCACAATAAGATGATCCATTAATATTTACTGAGCTTAGCATAGTCTGTCACAAGGTCAAAATATAGAGCTCTCAAGATCAAATTCACTACAGTCCTAATGGTTTGACAGCCCTGTTAGCTGGAATTTTAAAATACACCGACCGCACCGCTGTAGAGGAGTAAGACTCCCCCCCCCCCCAACAGGGCAACCTGTTGGTCATAGGTGGCAACCCATGATGCTTAAGGACAGAATCTTGGTGGCTGAGCAGTCCATGACATGCAACACTCCATTTTGGTCCTTAATTAGGCTAGACGGCCGGTCAGAGAAGGTCCCTCTAATCAATCAGCTGGCCA
Source organism: Doryteuthis pealeii (assembly GCA_023376005.1). Taxonomy (NCBI): domain Eukaryota; kingdom Metazoa; phylum Mollusca; class Cephalopoda; order Myopsida; family Loliginidae; genus Doryteuthis; species Doryteuthis pealeii. The sequence goes on from CM042178.1 coordinate 33,703,028, forward strand.
TATCAAGCCCTAGCTTTTATATGATTGTCCCAACCCTATTTACCTTATGGCAAAACCCCAACCCTTTTTATCATATATGTGCTGGAATGTGGTGGCTGAGGGCCGTCATGTCCTGGGAATGACATTAAATGCTATCTGATGGTGAGGTTCCAGTTCTGGAGGTCTGGGGAATGTGGAGCACCCCTTCATCCATATTGCTCCCTGGTCCACTCTGACCCGGAGTGGTAGTACCTGTTAAGGTCCCATGTATGGGTTAAATAGAAAAATGTAAATATTTTTTAAAAATTGAGTATCCATTAAAAATTAATTTATTTCAAAACTTTGTCGGCATTAAATGACTCACCAAGGTTGATATGCCATAAAACAAACCAAACCTAATGGTTTGAGAGGTTAGCTTGCTAACCACAGCTCAATAGTAAAAAAGGTTGTTTTTTTTCCTCCCATCTAAGATATTCTTTCAAAGATCAATATTGTGACGTACAAAGCCATATTCATTGCTATTTATGGCCAGAAGATATCAGTGTAAAAACTAATGACTCAGCAGTCTTTTGCATTTACAAACAATTCATCTGTTTTGTTTGAGTTTACTTACATTTGGGTCAACTGTTTATCTCTAAAGATTTGAATCAGATTTGAAATCTTTAAAACGTCTTTCAAAAAATGAAATTTTAAATTGTACAGTATAAAGATATTATTTCATTTTTATTCGTTTTTAAATGAAGCATTATCAATCTGCCTAAATCTAATTTCTCTTTCACTTTCTATCCAATTCAGATTCATTCACTTTGATATTTTCTGTGGGTGGAGGTTGATGGGGGTGTTGAGGATATAAATTCTCTCCCTTCACTCACTGATGAGAAAAATAATAGTTTTGAAAAAATGCATTTTTTCTATTGTGGAGTACCCCTTTACTCTCAGCTACACTCTGACCCAGAATGATACTACCTGTTAGGATTATATTTATGGGTCAAATAGATGTGTTTGAAAATTATTATGATAAGAATATATGATACCATATAACCTTAAATTATCTGTATTAAGAATGGTTACTTGAAGCTATATTTTTTGGACCATATGACCGTAAGGCACCCCTTCCACGATCTCGACTCGTAGAGACACTTTTCTCATTTACACCCTAAAAATCCGGTTGTTTGTTAGGTGCTAGGGTTAGGGGTTAGGGTCATGGATTAGTTTTATAATTTAAAAAAAAAAACTCAAAAATCGTCTGTAAACAATTAAACGGATTTTGATGGTGTAAATGGAAAAAATGTTCCCACAAATCAAAATCGCAAAAGGGGTGCCTTAAGGTCATATGGTCCCTTTTTTTTACTAAAGAGTATTATTATTAGTTACTTAAAGCCATATGATTGTATGCAAACAACTGACTATTATTAAATAGAAATAATTACTTGAAACCATATAATTGTGTATAAATTATTAGTATTACATAGGAATACTTGAAACCATGCAGTTGTGTGCAATTACATTGGAAAATAGATAAAAGGATTAGTTAAGGACTTCAAGGTGGAATCTACCTAGAAGTTGTGAATTCAATCCCTGTGCTTAGATTCATTAAAAAAAAGTGACATTACTACAGCAAAATAACTAAGATGAAAAATTAACTTGTATATATTCATCAAGCCCTCTGCATGAACAAGATTTGGTTGTGTTTAACAGGCTTGAATTCAGATTTTTCCCTCCCCTAGATTGGTTGCCTCACCAAGGTTAAAGAGCCCAGTTTGTTTTAATATTTACCTATAGCTGAAGGGAGAATAGTTGAATGCATACCTTTCCCAAGCATATTAGCACTATGTGACCCTGATTGGGTCTCTTCTATGGATCAAATAGACCTGTTTTAAAATTATTTAGATGCATATCATATAAATGCGTCCTAGCCTCCTGCCCTAAAGAACACTAAGCAGTGCCTGCTGAAAATCTGACCCGTGCTACTTATGAATAATGTATTGATTGTTTTTATTTTCAAAACCCGGTCGTATTTATTCAAAACTTTATAACAGTTGTTTTGAATTCAAAGAAGATGAAAATACCAAAAAAAAAAAAGATATTTTAAAGTTTTTAAAATATTTACATTTACTTGTCGATAAAAACCTGGGGTGGCTTACTTTTTAACGCCTTCAAACCACTCAAAAAAGTTATTTGTCAATAAAAACGCCTTCAAAACACTAAAAAATTTTTTTAAAGAGATGGGGGGGGGGAATATTTACATTTACTTGTCGATTATAAGACTTGGTGTAAATATCGCTTTCATGTCGATTAAAGACTTGGGGGTAAATATCGCTTTCATATCGCATTAACATTTCAAGAAAAATGCCTTCAAACAGCTAGGGAGTTCGCAAGTATCATGGGTCATATTTTCAGTAGGCACTACTTAACATTTCTTAGGGCTGGAGGCCATGACGCATTTATGCAATATGCATCATTATTTGTATTCGATAAGACTGTGTGAAAATAGAAAACCCTTAATAAATAACTACAAAAAAATGTAAATACAACTGTATGATGAATTCAATTCCCTAACCTTTGGTTTTGGTTTGTTTTGTTTTACGGCATATCAACCTCAGTGGGTCATTTAATGCCGATAAAGTTTTGAAATAAATCAATTCTTAATGGATAATACAATTTTTTTATAAATACATTTTTCTATTTAACCCATAGATGGGACCCTAACAGGTACTACCACTCCGGGTCAGAGTGGACCAGGGAGCAATGGTGATGAAGGGGTGCTCTACATTCCCCAAACCTCCAGAACTGGAACCTCACCATCAGATAGAGTTTAACGTCATTCCCAGGACATGTAGACCCACAGCCACCGCCTTCTAGCACCCATATGATAAAAAGGGGCTTGCCATAAGGGCAATAGGGTTGGGAAATTCATATAGGTGCTAGGGCTTGACGTGACCATCCGATTGATCGGAGGGGGCCTCTCCGACTGCCTGTCTAGCCCAAGATAGGGCCAAAGTGGAGTTTTGCAGGTCATGAACTGCTCATCCACCTGGGCTCTATCCTTAAGCATCACGGGTCGCCACCTATGGCCAACAGGTGGCCCATTGGGGGGGTCTTACCCCTCTGCAGAGGTGCAGTCAGTGCATTCTAACGCCCCACCGACAGGGCGGCCCTAACCTCTAGGCATAAAATAACCCTTGACAGGATGACATACTTTTAAAATCAATCAATCAATCAATCATCAATTTTTTATTCATTTGTCCAGGATTGTAAAGTAGAAATAACTGCTTTTTTTTTTAGATAAATTTCTGAAAAAGTATATTAAAAGAAAATTTAATTTATATAAATTTTGACAAATACATTTCCAGTTTTTCAAATTGGAAGTTAAATCTTAATTATTGTCAAAAAATTAAAAATACTTATTTACAAAAATGTTGAAAAATAAGAAAAAGGAATGATGGAAAGAAAGAAAAAGAGAGAAACAAAGAATGAAAAGGAAGAAGAAAGAAAGACAATAGAAAAATGAGAAGAAAGAAAGAAAGAAAGAAATAGAAAATTTCAAAAAGAAATATGAAAGAAAGAAAGAAAGAAAGAAAAAGTGAGAAGTAAAAAGATCTACTTGAAAAGAAAGAAAGAAAAAAGAAAGAAAAAGATAGAAAAATATGAAAGAATGAAGGAAAGAAAAGAAAAAGATTTGATAGAAATATGAAAGAATGAAAGATAAAGAGAGAAGTAAAAGAAGATCAACAAAAAAAGAAAGAAAGAAAAGAAGAAAAGGTAAATTTTTATAAAAAATTCTTCTATTTGAATAGAATCATTTATTTATCTGTATATAATGTTTAACTATAGAACTAACTACCAATATCTTCCACTGTATTTTTTTACCTAGACTCATATAAAAATATAATTAAAATTTAAGAAATTTAACAACATTTTTGTTTCACATTTCTTGCTGGTACAGGGTCCTTTTTTTATTATTAAAAAAGAAAGAGTAAAAATACTTTCCTTTTTATAAGGAACCTTTTTATATATTAGGCAAATACTATTCATTTGTTAATATTTACTAGCAAGAATATGCACCCTCCGGGTGTAAGTATATAAGTTTTAATGTACTGAAATATATTGAATTAGAAAGAATTATATTTTAATTGGTTCTATATAAAATCATTTATAGGATGGATTTTAATATGCTGAGAATAAAACAGTAATTATTTATTAAACCTGATTTTGTTAAAACCAGTAGCAAATTAACCACACCATATATTATGTAAATTAACCACACCATATATTATGTTTATTTCTTAGTGATATATAAGACACATTGCAGGATTTTAAACACACTAATAACATGGGCTGTTTTGAGGCAAATCTAACTCAGATTTCCATAGAGACATTGTTAATAAATAAGATTTATTCTATGTATTGATGATTTTGACTATGAATTAAAAACTTATTGATAAACTTATGCAATTCCTGAGGGTATTGTGAGGTAAGCAGTGACATAATTTCAGTTACAGGTAGACACTGTTGAGTTGAGCCAACTCCATCCAACAAATTCACTTTTGGTGAATTCATGAAGAAGTAACAAAGGAATAAGAAATTCAAAAGTGGTCCCCAAAACCCCACATGCATATCCTGGTTAGGAGAAGGAGATGCTTTTGTTTGACGCAGATTTTTCACTGATACAGTGACAAGTACACCAAAACCCATCGATTCCCAGCGATGATGTAAATAGTCTTTGGATTTTTACCAGTACCTCTTTGACTTGGTTATGGCCCTGATACCACTGGGTGGCAGACCTGTCTTGTGTGACCCAACCAGGAACTTAAGTTCCTGACAGAATGGTTATAACGCTACCAAGATTCCACAGCACTGCCACAATGAGAAGGGTTGGACTTTAGAAATAATATGCTTGATGGCCATTGAGTAAAGAGCTTCTTCTGCTCTTTTACAGGTCTTGTTTTTTCATTCTGCAAGATGTCTAGCAACCCTCCTCACCAGACAAAATCTGTGGGGTTACCAGTTTAGTTGCCGATGATCCGATTATGAAACAGGTAGTACTGGGTTACATAGTACCAGTAGCACATTGAGAAACCTGACACAAAATGATAACCGCCATGTCAGCTGGGGCGTTAGAATGCACCGACTGCACCTCTGCAGAGGGGTAAGACTCCCCCAATGGGGCCACCTGTTGGCCGTGGGTGGCGACCCGTGATGCTTAAGGATAGAGCCCAGGTGGATGAGCAGTTCATGACATGCAATACTCCACTTTGGCCCTTTCTTGGGCTAGACAGGCGGTTGGAGAGGCCCCTCTGATCAATCGGCTGGTCACGTCAAGCCCTAGCACCTATATGATTTTCCCAACCCTATTGCCCTTATGGCAAGCCCCAACCCCTTTTTATCATATGGGTGCTAGAAGGTGTGGCTGCGGTCTACATGTCCTGGGAATGATGTTAAACTCTATCTGATGGTGAGGTTCCAGTTTTGGAGGTTTGGGGAATGTGGAGCACCCCTTCATCACCATTGCTCCTGGTCCACTCTACCCGGAGTGGTAGTACCTGTTAGGGTCCCATCTATGGGTTAAATAGAAAAATGTATTTATAAAAAAATTGTATTATCCATTAAGAATTGATTTATTTCAAAACTTTATCGGCATTAAATGACCCACTGAGGTTGATATGCCGTAAAACAAAACAAACCAAATGACAAAATGATAATGTGCTGTGTCTAAAATGTGGTGGAAATAGAAAAAGAATTGAGGTTGTTAAAAAAGAAAATCATTCTAGAAGACCATAAAAGACACAGAAGCATCAAAACTTTTTGTTTTTTTTTATATCTAACGAGTAATTGTTTACAAGATACAAGATTTCCAGTTTATAAAAATGATGACATTGGATGGATGGATAGAATTTGCCTATAAATTATAAGGTCATCATGTTTCCCTGATGAATATTTTCCTTTATTTTATTTCTATGAGCAGTGAGGGTTACTTGGCAGTGCCCATATCCTCTCCAATTAATATGTGACAGGTTTTTGGGTTACAGGGTACTAACAGCAAGACACAATTCCTGACCTGATCTTTCATTATTCCTTAGAGTTTTCAAAAGGGGAAAATAAACTTAAACTTTCTTTTTTTTTTACTAATTAGATTTCAAATCTGAGGAGAGTTCCAGTGACGTGGTAGCTAATATTGTTGCATACCCTTTCTTACTTCTGGTCGTATTTTCTTCTGGCCGGCTTTGCTATTTCTTCTATCATCTTTGGTATATCTTCATCTTGGATATCTTCTAAGGCCTAGTGTCTGTCTGGGGATTTCGGTCTGGTTTTCTGTTAGGGATTTCTCATCAGAAGCCCTGTGTCATTGTTAGTTTTAGATAATAAACACAAGACTTCGATTTACTTTGATGTTACTTTATTTTCAATCCCCAACCCAGACATCTGCGCAGGTGAGACTTACATCCTACGAGCTCAGCTCCTACCTTCTAACTGAGACTTACTTACTATCTTTAAACCGGAAGACAGGGTCTTCTATGCCTTCCGGTTCTCATGATTTATCCCCGGAAGGCAAGGTGAGAGTGAGGTCCAGCGCCGTCACTCACTCTCAAGGCCATCAGCTGCACTAATCGCCATTATGTTTCTATACTACCTTATATAAGTATTAGGGATCTAATAATTATGTAACAATAGAACTAATTATCAATATTGAATTATCTTCCACTTTATTTTACCTAGACTCATATAAAAATATAATTAAAATTTAAGAAATTTAAGAACATTTTTGTTTCACATTTCTTGCGGTACAGGGTCCTTTTTTTATTATTAAAAGAGAAAGAGTAAAAAATACTTTCCTTTTTATAAGGAACCTTTTTATATATTAGGCAAATATTATTCATTCATTAATATTTACTAATGTATTTTTAATGTATTGAAATATATTGAATTAAAAAGACTAATGGAATTAAATAAGAATGCATATAAAATGATTACACTTATTTCAATTATATTTTAATTGGTTTCTATATAAAATCATTCATAGGATGGATTTTAATATGCTGGAGAATAAAACAGTAATTATTTATTAAACCCGGTTTTCTTAAAACCAGTATGCAAATTAACCACACCATATATTATGTAAACCTTTATTTCTTAGTGATATATAACACACATTGCAGGATTTTAAACGCACTAATAACATGGGCTGTTATAACGACTTAAAGGAAATTGAGAAATATTACTTAATCAAGAAATAAGTTGTCAGGATAGCCGAGCGTTCTAAGTCGCCAGACTCATGGTTTAATCATCAAGAATAGAAGTAGATAATGTATAAATAGTATAGTGAGTTCTCAAAAAGTCTTAGGCTTAAAAACGATAGAAAGTTGGCTGGCTCTGATTCTAGACTCACTAAGAATTGTCTGAAGTACCTTTCAAATAGATCTTTGAAACAGCCAGGTTAGGATGCATTTTCTCTCTGTTAACAAGATGCTGAAGCTATAAGTTTCAAATCAACCAGCCCACAAGGTGAAATATGTCAACTTTTCTTAAATCGTATACTTTAGTTTAAATAGATTATTTCTCTTAAATTATAAATATAATCGCGATTTTAAGTTATTTTCTTTCCAAATCACAGACATTATTTATGCATTTAAGGTAAATAAGTTAGATACCCTAGAAATCATTTATAATGTACATTTATTACATTTCATAAATGAAGAATAAGTCTTAATGATTAAAATATTAGAATTTGGAACTTTTATTAGCCACATGTGGTCATAGAACTTCATTAGAAGTTTATTTGTTTCTTGTTAAATTGACACTGAATGTATGTAAAATTTGTTTGTCTCTTTTGTAAATATTTTGCTTTGCACCTGAATGTACATTATTCCCATGTGCAAATGTTTGTTTTAATTTCAGTTTTCACAGCTGCATAAGTTTATGAATGGAATAAAATATCATTCAACATTTCAGCAGTTTGTCAGTTCTCTCATGCTTTCTACATTTCAGAGTGACAGCAGCCACAACCACTGCTGTTCTTCTACAAAGATTGCTTGTTGAAATTCACTTTAGTCAGTACAAATTAACACTAACAGACTCTAATAATAATAAGGGTCAGAAGTTATCTGCCCTAATCCATTGATTGTACGGGTGAGTTACTTGCCCTTTGATCTATTAATTTCAGTCATTGTTTTTAAATAAATAAAACACCTCGTGTTATGAAAAGCAGTCGTAATGTGTTGCCTCGTTAATCCAATGGAAGGTATCTCAATTGGAATATGTCTCAATGAATAACTGCGCTTGCTAAAGACAAAAAGGTATGTCTCTTTTTCTGTGGGATTAAGTTATTAAATTCACAACATTGCTTTGGCACAAAGTAACCCATAATGGTTGGTATGCTATTTAACAAAGAAACCATGCCTGCAAATTACACCAGATCTTTAAAAAAAAGTGGTTCCTTAAAATTGGAAATCTATAATTTTGCATATTTTTAATTACCATATTCTACAGCATAAAAGACACACTGGCATATTTCAGCAGAGGGAAACATTTTTAGTGTATTTAAACCAACAGTCCAATTACTTTTATGCAAGTAATCTCAATTATGAAAATATCTTTTATATGATTTACAATCTCACTGGGTGCTCCATGCATCAGGCTTTGTATCACAACAAAGCAACAAAGACACTTTCAAGAAAAGATTCTATAACCACAAATCTAGCTTTAATAACATAAAATATAAGCATAACACCATTCTTTCTAAATATGACTGGGATATCAAAAATAAATACAATATAGATCCTATCGTAAAATGGGAAATTGTGAAAAAAACAAAAACTCTCCGGTATAGACCAGGTGATGGATTCTGTCCTTTATGCTCTGAGGAAAAATTATCAAGTGCATACTATGATAACACCAAAGAATTGTTTGTGGCAAGCCGGAAGTTCTTACTTCAATGGACAGAGATCGAATGACAAAAATGAATAGTTTGCGCATGGGGATTGCGCACCCTAGTAAAAGAGAATAAAAAAAATAAAATTCGTAAAATTCAACCAATCAGAGGCGTTCCTGCTTAAAAGAAAAATTATCAAATAGAGCCTCGTGGAGCCTACCAGGATTCTATAAATACCCAGACTTTTTCATTTTCAAGCAGAAAGATTTTGCCTGCCTAAGAGAATCCTTGTCACATGTTTTAAGAACTTTTAATGCAGAAGGTACGAACTATCTATCTATCTCTCTCTCTTAAATAATTATCGCTTTAAGAGACAAACTAAATATCAGTACAACTATTGCCTGACTGATGAATATCGTGACCTAAAAACCTTACCTTTTCTTTCTCACTTTGTGAATTGTGAAATATCATCTTACATTTTTACATTGAACTTTAAAAAAAGAACTTTTGGCTGAACCTAGCCCAGTATTCAATGCTGACTTTTTGTATACATTTTGTTAATACAATTTTGTTTGTTTAATCAAGAGTTTTGTCTTCTATGCCATGTGCTTGATTGTTTTATGGTCTTTTAAATGTTTGAACACTTTTATTAAATATTGACATCAAACAGCCCTACCTACTACCATATGTTAAACCAATTTAATAGTGTCCAACTGATGCCTTTTTCAAGGGGTCAAGGTTATTAACCATCCATTGCCAGTAACTTTCCATAGGGTCCTTGATTTTAAATCAAACAACCTTAATTTAAACATTCTAACTTACAGGTATGATATTTACCGCGTACCCCACTTGTACGGGTCAGGCACAAAGTCCCTATTAACATGGGACCACCCACAAGCCGAAGCTCATGGAGTGGCAGGTGAAAAATTGCATCAAGGGGGCAGGTGTTGCCTGGGGGGATGGCTCCCTGGGATCAACGCTATTATTATAACATCACCGGTCCAGCGGCCGAAGCTCGCCGGACCCCCAGTCGAAACCGGGTGGCTATGCCAGGTAAGTATTCTAACTTACAGGTATGCTTATAATTTGTTGATGTGAATCCAGTGAATTGACAGAAAGGAAATCTGTGAATAAGAAACAACCGGAGCAGGTCATCACCCACTCTGGCAGTGAACATTTTCTAATGTTTATTTATTGTAGTTTCTCTCAGTTTGACAAGACTCCGCTAATGGCATTCATATCATTTTTATGAATTTTATCAGAGAAATCAGATTTGCATCATCATCATCATCATGTCATGCTGGCAGCACAGATATCCATGACAATCTCTCACCAACAATCCCTATCTGTCATTGCCTCCTGGAAATCCTCTGTGCAGCATCCAAAATCCACACAGAGCTGATTGATGAAGGTCCTTCCTGGGTGGCGCACACTGGCATGAGCATCACTTATGAGTTCGTCCTTGCTTCTCCAGCAGTGTCCAGCATGCCTTGTTCATCTTACTCTGATGGTTTGTATGATGGGGGGGGGGCATATAGCTGCTTTCTTGTTTTTGTGACACAGAAAACAAAATTTGTTCCTCATTTAAAAAAAAAAAAAGAGACATTTCAAACAATAATCAGCATTAAGCCACCATTTCTAAAGAATTTAAATTTTCAACCTTCAAAAAGAAAATAATTAACGAATTATCTTACTAAAGTAATTATTTACATCTGTGGCGACTGGAAGTTATCGCTTCAACAGACAGAGGTCGAATGACAAAAATAAGAGGTTTGCGCATATGGATCGCGCAACCTAGGAAAAAATAAAATTCAAAATAAAATTCGTAAAATTCAACCAATCAGAGGCGTTCCCGCTTAAAAAGAAAAATTATCGAAAGAAGCCTCGCTGATCCTACCTGATTACTATAAAAGTCTAGGACTTTTTCATTTTTAAGCAGAAAGATTTTGCCTGCCAAAGAGAATCCTTGTCAATTTGTTTTAAGAAATTTTAATGCATAAGGTAAAACTATCTATCTATCTATCTCTCTTTAAATAATCATCGCTTTAACAGACAATCTAAATATCAGTACAAATACAGTCTGACTGATGATTATTTGGACATACAAACTTTAACGTTCTTTCTCATTGTGTGAATTGTAAAATATTTTATTACATTTTACATTTGAACTTTAAAAAAGAACTTTGGCGGAACCTCGCCAGTATTTGATGCTACCTTTTGTATACATTCTTGTTAATACAATTTTGTTTGTTTTAATCAAGAGTTTTGTCTTCTATGCCATTTTGCTTGATTTATTTATGGTCTTTAAATGTTTGAACACTTTTATTGAATATTGACATCAAACTGCCCTACCTATCACCATACATCTAATTAAAAAAATACTAATTAAGTTTAAGTAATTATTTATCATCTTTATCATCATTTATAAGTGCACATGCCAGCTTGAAAAATATTAAATTTCAAATTTTGAATGTAAAAAAATTCCTTTTTAACACAAATGTCAAACACGGATATTGTCTGCACACATGTTCTTTAATATTCCAAACAGCTGTTTCCATGTCAATAATCACATTCAGGATTTGACAACAATTGTGTTTTATATTTTACGTCAGCAATCACGTTTGGCATTCAACAACAAGATGACATTTAACTTTTGAATGACACAATCAACTACATAGCGTTCAATTTCACTGTGAAACTTTTTCAACTGCCACAATTGTATTATTCACTTCCGCAAATTGTCTTTAATTAATCAATTTCTTGATTAATTCATTACAATTAACCCTGATGACCCTTTTTTGATGAAACTTAAGTAGGTTATCGATATATATATCTTTATACTAAATCCACTCTTCTAACATATTGAGCACATCATATTTTTTATAACCTTGTCTTATTCGGTTAATATTTGTATCAACTGTCGATATTGCAATTAACTCAATATTCTATTTCTCGGTAAA
>CM042178.1:33714935-33724935 GCA_023376005.1 Doryteuthis pealeii
CCCAAAGAGGAAAAGAAGATCCCAAAACAAGTTATCCTCTTAAACTATCTCATTATTATGTTTGAATTTTCAACTTATTAAATTTTACTCCTGGACAGGTTTGCTTAAAATTTGGGTCTTCAAAATTTAACAGATAAATGATCATCTACAAGTGGATGGTAAAATCTATGGTCATTTTTTTCCTTTAAGAAAAAATTAAATATTCAATCAAAATTATTTTAATAAGAAGAGGAAACAATTCTTTGTTAAACATACAAACAAAATGCATTTATTTTTTCTTTAAAAGAAAATCTTTACCTTCAATTAAAATAGTGGAAAAATATTTGTCATCTTTAGATCTGTTTGGTTTGGCTTGTTTAGTTTGGTTTGGTTTGTTTTACGGCATATCAACCTCAGTGGGTCAGTTAATGCGATAAAGTTTTGAAATAAAGTCATTCTTAATGGATACGCATTTTTTTTTTAAATACATTTTTCTATTTAACCCATAGATGGGACCTAACAGGTACTATTACTCCGGGTCAGAGTGGACCAGGGAGCAATGGTGATGAAGGGGTGCTCTACATTCCCAAACCTCCAAAACTGGAACCTCACCATCGGATAGAGTTTAACGTCATTCACAGGACATGACGACCCTCAGCCACCACCTTCTAGCACCATATGATAAAAAGGGGTTGGGGCTTACCATAAGGGCAATAGGGTTGGGGCAATCATATGGGTGCTAGGGCTTGACGTGACCAGCCAGTTGATCGGAGGGGGCCTCTCCGACCACCCATATCTAGCCTAAGAAAGTGCCAAAGTGGAGTGTTGCATGTCATGAACTGCTCATCCACCAAGACTCCATCCTTAAGCATCACGGTTTTAGATTTGTAGTTTTTAGAACCGAACCCATTTTAAAATGCTGGCAAGTAGGTTTGCTGTCATAAGCTCTTTTCATGAGGGCAAAGATTTTCTTCCAAACAATTTCCTATTAGGATCCAACTTCTACACACTAACACATCTCAATCAGGTATTCAACATTGAATCTACAATCAGACAATGGCGTCCGCGGGTGTGGGGTAAGAAGAAGCAATGAAGAAATATACACATTACATATTCAGTGTGTATGTGTGTGTGTGGTGCAAGAGAGAAAGAGTGTATGTGACATAGTGCGTCACAAAGTCTCCCTAGAACAGCAACAAGTTATTTTACCTTGAAAAATACCTGCCATTCATAAAAAAGAAAGATGGTGTGAATTACTGAGTCAGGTTTATAAAAGAGGGCAACACCTTATCAGCAGAATAATGTCACCTCCCTGAACATGTCAGGAAGTCACAAATAAATGTTATATCAACACACATATATTTATTATAAGCAGGAATAATATTTTAAAAAAAACAAGGGACAAAAAAAAAAAAAAAAAAAAAAAAACAATGAATAAGGAATAGATTTCATATCAAAGTGCAATGTCATAGTTTTATTGCCAACTCTTAGCATACCTGGCTAAACTTAAAATGCCTACATAAGCAAAGGCAAATATGAATATATTGCCTACATCAGCAAAGGGCAAGTATAAACAATGCCTACACCAGCAAAGGGCAAATATAAACAATGCTCTACATCAACAAAGGGCAAGTATAAACAATGCTCTACAATCAACAAAGGGCAAGTATAAACAATGCTCTACACCAACAAAGGCAAGTATAAACAATGCCTGCATCAGCAAAGGGCAAGTATAAACAATGCTCTACACCAACAAAGGGCAAGTATAAAACAATGCTCTACACCAACAAAGGGCAAGTATAACAATGCCTGCATACAAAGGGCAAGTATAAACAATGCAAAGGGCAAGTATAAACAATGCTACACCAGCAAAGGGCAAATATAAACAATGCTCTACACCAACAAAGGGCAAGTATAAACAATGCTCTACACCAAGCAAAGAGCAAGTATAAACAATGCTCTACATCAACAAAGGGCAAGTATAAACAATGCCTGCATCAGCAAAGGGCAAGTATAAACAATGCTCTACACCAACAAAGGGCAAGTATAAACAATGCTCTACACCAGCAAAGGGCAAGTATAAACAATGCTCTATCATAAAAGGGCAAGTATAAACAATGCTCTACATCAACAAAGGGCAAATATAAACAATGCTCTACATCAACAAAGGGCAAGTATAAACAATGCTCTACATCAACAAAGGGCAAGTATAAACAATGCTCTACATCAACAAAGGGCAAATATAAACAATGCCTACACCAGCAAAGGGCAAGTATAAACAATGCTCTACATCAACAAAGGGCAAGTATAAACAATGCTCTACATCAACAAAGGGCAAATATAAACAATGCTCTACATCAACAAAGGGCAAGTATAAACAATGCTCTACATCAACAAAGGGCAAGTATAAACAATGCTCTACATCAACAAAGGGCAAGTTATAACAATGCCTGCATCAGCAAAGGGCAAGTATAAACAATGCCTGCATCAGCAAGGGCAAGTATAAAAATGCCTACACAGCAAAGGGCAAATATAAACAATGCTCTACACCAACAAAGGGCAAGTATAAACAATGCATCAACAAGGGCAAGTATAAACATGCTCTACACAACAAAGGGCAAGTATAAACAATGCTCTACACCACAAAGGGCAAGTATAAACAATGCTCTACATCAACAAAGGGCAAGTATAAACAATGCTCTACACCAACAAAGGGCAAGTATAAACAATGCTCTACACCAACAAAGGGCAAGTATAAACAATGCCTGCATCAGCAAAGGGCAAGTATAAACAATGCCTACACAGCAAAGGGCAAATATAAACAATGCTCTACATCAACAAAGGGCAAGTATAAACAATGCTCTACATCAACAAAGGGCAAGTATAACAATGCTCTACAACAAAGGGCAAGTATAACAATGCCTGCATCAGCAAAGGGCAAGTATAAACAATGCTACACCAACAAAGGGCAAATATAAACAATGCTCTACACAACAAAGGGCAAGTATAAACAATGCTCTCTACACCAACAAAGGGCAAGTATAAACAATGCTCTACATCAACAAAGGCAAGTATAAACAATGCCTGCATCAGCAAAGGGCAAGTATAAACAATGCCTACACAGCAAAGGGCAAATATAAACAATGCTCTACACCAACAAAGGGCAAGTATAAACAATGCTCTACATCAACAAAGGGCAAGTAATAAACAATGCTCTACACCAACAAAGGGCAAGTATAAACAATGCTCTACACCAACAAAGGCAAGTATAAACAATGCTCTACATCAACAAAGGGCAAGTATAAACAATGCCTGCATCAGCAAAGGGCAAGTATAAACAATGCCTACACCAGCAAAGGGCAAATATAACAATGCCTACACCAGCAAAGGGCAAATATAAACAATGCTCTACATCAACAAAGGCAAGTATAACAATGCTCTACATAACAAAGGGCAAGTATAAACAAACATATGCTCTACACCAACAAAGGGCAAGTATAAACAATGCTCTACATCAACAAGGGCAAGTATAAACAATGCCTGCATCAGCAAAGGGCAAGCAATAAACAATGCCTACACCAGCAAAGGGCAATATAAACAATGCTCTACAAAGGGCAAGTATAAACAATGCTCTACACAAAAAGGGCAAGTACATAAAGGGCAAGTATAACAATGCTCTACATCAACAAAGGGCAAGTATAAACAATGCAAAGGGCAAGTATAAACAATGCTCTACATCAACAAAGGGCAAGTATAAACAATGCCTGCATCAGCAAAGGGCAAGTATAAACAATGCCTACACAGCAAAGGGCAATATAAACAATGCCTACACCAGCAAAGGGCAAATATAAACAATGCTCTACATCAACAAAGGGCAAGTATAAACAATGCCTACACCAGCAAAGGGCAAATATAAACAATGCTACATCAGCAAAGAGTAAATATAAACATTGTCTAAATCTACCAACAGGAAACATTTATGGTGGTTTGGTTTCTTTGTTTAATGGTATATCAACCCTTGTTGTTATTTAATGCTAAAGCTATCCTTGTAGAAGAACAGTAGGGGTATCATATAACCATAGCTTCGGGGGGGGGGTTCATACCTTTCCCAATGGTATTAGTCTGAAATTGAACGTAATAGCATGACTGGAATTCAAACATTCTCATGATGATGCCACAGTCCAGCACATTAGCCATTATGCTATGGCAACTTCCCCATAGAAATATTTACAGAGGTTCCAAGATCAGGTAGACGTTGCATCTGCACCAATGTGACATTCCCCGTCTGATGATATTGCAAAGTTGCCCTGAGTAATAATATTTAAGTCCCCAAAATCCGACCTGCTGACCTTAGGAGGATCGTCGTTTGATAAAGGATGATCGTCATTCGAGACAAACTGCTTACTTTTGTTTTTTAGGTCCCATTAGTTGTATAGACTTGTTTATATAAATTAATCTCAGTCAATTTTTTTTTTTTTAATTCTTTTTATTTTGTCTTTCTTTAATGTTTTTAACCTGCTGTTTTTATCCTTGGCACAATACCAGCCATTTCCTTTGTCCCCTAAGAGGATTATGCACATTTTATAATATCTTCCTTGTAATTATCATTAATCACTTTCAGATAAATACACATCTGGATTATAAGAAGGTAAAACAACACATTTCATAAAATGAATATTTATTTAAATAAATCCGGAAATCCTTGAGTTATTTGACTCAGAAACTAATTCCACAATATACAGTATCACACATAAATATTGAATCCACCCCCCTCCCCAACATGATGCCAGGAAAGGATAACTTGACATGTTAAATCAAGTCAGAAATTGGGGGTCATTCTTTGCTATTCTATAACCCAGTACTGCCTAACAGATATTACTTGGAGAGGAGATGGGCACTGCTATAACCCTTTCCAGATCTGGACAGTCAGGCACATGCATTTATTCACAACTGAATCTGTTACTGCCACAGAGGAGTATACACAATTGAATCTAGCAATGCCTCAGGGTATACAAAATTATAAATTAGGGAAATAGAATCACTAATTAGAACTGAGCCTATTCTAGTAGTGACACCCCAAGCAGATTTGATTGGTTTGAATTCAGAGTTTTCCTTCTCCTAGACTGGTTGCCTAACCAAGGTTAGAGCCAGTCTGCCCTACTATATACCCATAGCCAGAGGTACAGTAGTTGGATTCATACCTTTCCCAAGGGTATTAGCACTATGTGAACTGTAGATTTGAACTCAAGTCAACAAGTCCATTTCCAATGACTCTAACCATTAGACCATGCACCTCCAATATTATTGAATCTAGCAATGTCTCAGGAGTATACACTACAGAATCTAATAATATCTCCACCTCAGGTATAAAAACAATCTCCTTGGTCTAGTGCTAGTGAAAAGGGGATAGACTTGCTGATTGGCTGATACCAACTTTAGGCCACCCGGATGACTTTACTTATAGCAACCAGAAGAAAAATTCTGAATGCAAACCTGTTAAACTGCTTAAAAATAGACCTTGTGACACATCCTGCTTGTGTGGAGGGGTTGAGTAAATACATATTCACAGGATGGTATTTATTAATATCCCCATGAAGGCAAATACAACAAGGACTCTGGCCTATATATGTGGGTAGAGACAAGAATGGTCTTGTATTGTTTTTGGCTCGGTATTTCTCTTTTGGATCCAATGGGTATTAGGGATTGAACTCTTTACTCCTTTAATTACTTTTGGCGGGGGGGGGGTGCATGAGGGTGATAAGCTTAGCCCCCTTTGATTTGATTTGGTTTGGTTTGTTTTGTGACATATCAACCTTGGTGGGTCATTTAATGCCAACCCCCTTTTGAAGTAGACTTTTAGTTCTTTTTGCTTCTTGACACATTAACTGATTCCACATTATACAATATGACCCATAAATATTGAATTACCCCCCCCCCCACTTAACATGTTGGTAAGGAAGGATAACTTGTCATGTCCAAGAAGTTAAAAGTAAGTAACATTTCTTTTGGATTATTTAGATTTTTCAAATTGTTGTCTTCATCTTTCTGATGATGGGGCTTCCGGCCTTTGACAGGTGTTTCTTGTCAAACTTGGCAGCCTTCACGGAACTTCAAACCGAATCCTTTATTTAATCCATTGGCATAGATTGTTTTCATTTTGTTAACCATGACCAGGTACAAGTGGAAAGCTATGTTAAGAATTTATGTTATTTTCACCCTGCAGCCTATGGATGATGGACACATGGTGCAATGGATATAAGGGCTGAGTTAATAAAGTTCTAAGTAACAAACTGAAAACATTGTACATATAACAATAAAGATGAGGACAACAGTCCAAAAATGTAAATAATACAAATTATCAAGCCTCATCTCAAAGATTCAGACAACTTATTTCTTATCTATTTTACTAAACTTCTCATGATCTTCAAAGCAAAATGATCAAGGACTAGATTTATATGTATGTGACAATAACTCAGTAAAAACGGCCAATTATATCAAGATATCTGTTAGAGCAATTCAATCAAATTTTTTTAATATAAGGGAATAAAGCAATTTCCAGTCTAGTTTGCAAAAGAATAATCATTTTATGGGCTCTACATTTTTTAATCTTTCAAATTTTTGACAGAATGGAAACAATTAATTATAAAATGCTAATTAGAATCTTTCTCTCATTCCTTTTATTGGCATCCTGCCATCTACAAGAGATGATAGAGTAGTGATATCTAAAAAAAAAAATTGGAACTATGTAGCCTGGGCAGGTTCATATGGAGGATGAGCTGTCACCCAAGCAGCAAATCCCCCCTCTCCACACTGCTGCTGTGATCCAAAGGAAAGGCAAGGAACCAATGCAGTTTGGCAACAGTAGTGTCACAGGAGTTGCTGGGTAGCACTGGATTTCAGCATCGCCACATCATCTTAGGGACTCTGGTTCCTGATTTGTTTTACTCCCCTAGCCTCACTTGAGAGTTTTAATTACAGTTTCTGAAATGTAATTCCTTTATCTATTAGGAAAAAAGAACAATGGTCTTTCTACTCACTTTCTCCTTCCTAAATAGAAGCATCAACATCATCATGGACCAATGTTACAGTAACCATCCAACAAGTTCATAGATCATTTAGTTTGTCACTAATCTTATCTTATTACCTCAATCCTCCTTAGAATTTGAAGTTTTCATGCAAATTCCTTCCAAGAAACTTGCCCAGCATCACCTATGCCATTGAGTGATTTGTTATTGAAGAATTGAATTTTGTATTTAATGTGATTGAGAAAGAGATATGGGAGGGGAAATTCAACAGTATCTATCTTTTATTTTGATTTTTCAGACTGTTATCCTCATCTTTAATGTGATATATGAAAACACAATGTTTCAGCCGTTGTATCTTCCGGCCTTGACTATTGCTCAACAGTCCAACTATACAAAATGATTTCCCAAGATGAATCATTGCTATGTTTGGATAGACAAGGGACACCTGAAGAAGGATGGAGTGTACAACAGGCAAAATGTGTTTTTATATATTATGATAAAGATGAGGACAATAGTTTTAAAAATAAAAATAATACATATCAAGCCTCATCTCAAAAATTCAGACAAAAGATCTATTTTATTATGGTACATGTGAATAGGACTGATCCAGTCTTGGATCTTGGGGAAAATTTAACACTTTCTTGACAGCAGATTATTTGGACCATATGACTTTAAGGCACCCCTTCCGCGATCTCGACTTGTGGGGACACTTTTCTTATTTACACCGTAAAGATCCGGTTTGTTAGGGATTAGGGTTAGGGGTTAGTTTTATAATTAAAAAAAAAACTCTAAAAATCATCTGTAAACAATTAAACGGATTTTGACGGTGTAAATGGAAAAAATGTCCCCACGAATCAAAATCGCAAAAGGGGTGCCTTAAGGTCATATTGTCCGATTATTTTTCTCTGCTGAAATGTTCCACTTCCTGTACGGATCTCTTATGACCACATGATAATTCCATAGATCAAAGTTATTTTAGTCATCAAACAAAAAAACCAATTCATTTATTATAAAACATCTGAATAAGATTTTTTTTTTAAATGTTGTAGTTCTATTTAGAAAAATAACCATGTTAATTGTCAAAGATCAAAATCACTGAAAGTGAAACAGTGCAATGGGGGTAGTTGAAGGCCATGTCTTTTATTAGGATGAAATCATCAAAGAATTATCCAACAAAACTTGAAAATGACTTATTAGTTCCATATCCTGTTTTGCCAACTCAAATTCTTCAACTTGATAAATATCTCTATGGCTAAAATTCTCATGATAACAAAAAAATAGCACATAATAGTAAGATTTTCCTTAGAGCATTATACTTAAAAATGCTCTTAGAGAATAAAGCGGTTTCCTGTCCAATTTGCAAATGAATTATAACTGTGAGGTTAGCATTCGTATTCAGCATCATGTTTTTTACTCAATAAAATTCTTTATATATATATATATATATATATATATATATATATCAGGAAAAATGGAAAATAAATCCAACAGTATGTAAATATATAAAATATGAAAGAACAAGATCTTCAAATTATGATTTTATTATAGTTAAGAGTATTAGTCAATGTTAAAACTTTTCAGTTTATATATTAAACCATCATCAGGGAAATTTTAACTATTATAAAACCATCCTCTGAAGACCTTGTTTTTTTTTCATATCACACACACACACACACACACAACAGAGAAGGCAAAATATTGAGTGAGTCACAACTTTGACTGTCGATAAAATTATTAACTGAATAAGTCAGGGTTATGAATGCATATAAAAGTGCTCTATAGTATAGCATTTTACTAGTATGTATATATAATATATATATATATATATATATATATATATTATATTGCACACAATAAATGATAATATTATAGAAATATGACGTTTATCGCATATGTAACCATAACCGAGCAAAATGATACATCATAGTGAGATTTTTATAAGAGCAATACAATTATGCTCTGAGAGAATAAATACCATTTCCAATCCAATGATGATTGGTGGTGGTGGTGGGGGGGGGGTTGCTTCTATATTCGTGCTAAACGTCATTTTTAAAAAATCAAATTCTCAATATAACGCATATAAAAATGAAATGATAATTAGAATCTTTTTCATTCTTTCTGAAAATAAAAAGCATCAATATCATCACGGACGGTTGTTACTATGCGGGAGCTCAACGTGTTGACGGATCGTCTAGTAAATAAATAAAATAAATAAAAATAAATTCTATCTACTTACCAGGTACGTCATACCAATAGGCACCATTTGTAATTCACGGGTTTTCGTAAAATTGTCATCGGGACAGATATTTCCTTGTGCATGGTTTTGTGACGGTCGGCATACACATGGGTCAGGTATTGAAATACAGTATCATCCGGGGACTGACTATATTGACCTGTGGTTGCATGAAGGCCAGCATCATCAAATGGATAGACAGCAACCACACTACCACCGTGGAGATTGGCAGAGAGAACAAAATGTTTTTGGGATAGCCAGTCCAAAATTGCCTGGGTTTCAGGTTCGACAAATTTTAGGGCCAGCGTCTTATTAACATCAAACTGGTCAGGGAAATTTCGATTCAAATCGACTCCATGGGCATTATATCGACCGATGGTTCCCGTACAGTCACGTTCACGGGCCATTTCGAAACCATCGGGATTCATAGAAGGCATCAAGTACACAGAGGTGCTTTTCAATATCTGATTGACTCTGTCCGTGCCTGACCTGTTGTAGTTCACAAGGAGATAGTGGGCAAGTTTTAATAGTAATTCTCGGCTACAGCTTCGTTCCCGTGCATATTCGCTACGTATTTGAAATTTGGTTTGCCTGGGGTTTCTACCCCTACCGAGTCAGAAATTTCCAGAGCCACAAGGTCCGATTTTGCACACTCGTACCAATCTTGTGTAATTGGGCGAGGTGTGGATAGAGTTCGACGCAATCTTTAAGGAATTCAGTCATCTCTTCATAATTATGGTACTTGCTTATATTCAGTTTAAGA
>CM042178.1:33729935-33747435 GCA_023376005.1 Doryteuthis pealeii
AAAACATATTTCTCCATACACATCACATATTACTCTGTAAATTTCACATGGTTTGTAGTTCTCAGCCACCAAAGATTTTATGACATTTCCAACCTGGAGTATCCAGTTTGATTTACCACCATTTTGAATAGCCTCAAAACAGATGTTTTTTACAAGACTGAAACAATTTTTGCTATAAACTAATTCCTAACAATGAGTTTACATTTATGGAAAAAATTCTGAAAAAAATGTATTTTTCTTTTAAAAAAAAATTTCCCTATATATTATTATCGTATTATCCTATTAGTGATTACATACTTATAAAATCTTTTGTATTTTATGAGGAAGTGCATCCCGGTCTCCTGCCTCAGAAATTGCTACCCGGTGACTATTAAAATAACGTCCCCAGCTATGTCGTCTTGGTGGTGTTACTTGAAAGAAAACAACCAACTTAGGGCGTTAAATGTATTTTAAGGGGGGGGGGCTTCTCTTTTTTGTCGTAATTCTTGTTTATCTATCGTAATTTGTCGTAATTCTTGTTCATTTATAGAAATGTGTCGTAATTCTTGTTTATTTATCGTAATTTGTCATAATTCTTGTTTAGATATGAAGATGGATATATAGTTTGGAATAGACAGAGATAGATAGATAAACAAACAAAATAATATAGATAGATATGAACAAATGGAGATGGGTGGATAGATATATATAAACAAAGTAAAAAATGAACAAATTGAGGTAGATAGATAGATAGATAAATAGATAGATAGATAGATATCCATCTTCATAGCTGGAGACTACATAGCTGGGGTTGTTATTTTAATAGTCACCGGGTTGCAATTTCTGAGGCAGGAGACCGGGACGCACTTCCTCATAAATTACCAAATCTTCAATTAGGAAACTGTCTGGCTATGGCAGATAGTTTCCACTTTAATGAAATTTATGGGGCATAATGGATTATGGGGTATAAGTGGTTTTGCGTGTTTTACAGGTTTAAAGTATCTGGATATTCTCGACTGAGTGTTCCTTGAGTTTTCATTTAACCCCATCTCTGAAAAGAAGGCATTCAAAGAACGAGAAAGGAAAGAGACAAAGGCAGAAGGTGGCTTTATGATTTAGGCTTTATTGACCGGGTCATAGTCGCCTGTAGCAAGGGAAAATCACCCTGGCTAGTAGGACCAACTAGACCCAGTCACAGCCTCAGTTCGAATGGCGAGATATTCTTTTGGGGGTAGGGAGTCAGTCCTTTTTGTTGGACATGTGCAGAGGGTTCTTCTGGTGAAGGCCCATGAGAGTTTGTTATGTTTTATTTTATTTTAATTTTTTATTTCCCCACAAATTTATCTTCAGACAAACAAACATAAATTTAGAGACAGTCATACCCTAAAGTAGATGTAAATAAACATATAATCTCATTATTACTCATAAGTTTTGTAATTCAAGTTAGCAACTGTAATGAGATAAATAATGAGATTTATATGTTTATTTACATCTACTTTAGGGTATGACTGTCTCTAAATTTATGTTTGTTTGTCTGAAGATAAATTTGTGGGGATTAAAATAAAACGAAAATAAAAAAAAAATAAAATAAAAACATAAACAAACTCTCATGGGGCCTTCACCAGAAGAACCCTCTGCACATGTCCAACAAAAAGGACTGACTCCCTACCCCAAAAGAATATCTCGGCATTCGAACTGAGGCTGTGACTGGGTCTAGTTGGTCCTACTAGCCAGGGTGATTTTCCCTTGCTACAGGCGACTATGAACCCGGTCAATAAAGCCTAAATCATAAAGCCACCTTCTGCCTTTGTCTCTTTCTTTCTCGTTCTTTGAATGCCTTCTTTTCAGAGATGGGGTTAAATGAAAACTCAAGGAACACTCAGTCGAGAATATCCAGATACTTTAACCTGTAAAACACGCAAACCACTTATACCCCATAATCCATTATGCCCATAAATTTCATTAAAGTGGAAACTATCTGCCATAGCCAGACAGTTTCCTAATTGAAGATTTGGTAATTTATGAGGAAGTGCGTCCCGGTCTCCTGCCTCAGAAATTGCAACCGGTGACTATTAAAATAACAACCCCAGCTATGTAGTCTCCAGCTATGAAGATGGATATCTATCTATCTATCTATTTATCTATCTATCTATCTACCTCAATTTGTTCATTTTTTAACTTTGTTTATATATATCTTATCCACCATCTCCATTTGTTTCATATCTATCTATATATTTTGTTTTGTTTATCTATCTATCTCTGTCTATTCCAACTATATATCATCTCATATCTAAACAAGAATTATGACAAATTACGATAAATAAACAAGAAATTACGACACATTTCTATAAATGAACAAGAATTACGACAAATTACGATAGATAAAACAAGAATTACGACAAAAAAGAGAAGCCCCCCCCCCTTAAAATACATTTAACGCCTAAGTTGGTTGTTTTCTTTCAAGTAACACCACCAAGACGACATAGCTGGGGAGTTATTTTTAATAGTCACCGGGTAGCAATTTCTGAGGCAGGAGACCGGATGCACTTCCCTCATAAAATACTAAAAGATTTTATAAGTATGTAATCACTAATAGGATAATACGATAATAATATATAGGGAAATTTTTTTTTAAAAGAAAAATACATTTTTTTCAGATTTTTTCCATAAATGTAAACTCATTGTTAGGAATTAGTTTATAGCAAAAATTGTTTCAGTCTTGTAAAAAACATCTGTTTTGAGGCTATTCAAAATGGTGGTAAATCAAACTGGATACTCCAGGTTGGAAATGTCATAAAATCTTTGGTGGCTGAGAAACTACAAACCATGTGAAATTTACAGAGTAATATGTGATGTGTATGGAGAAATATGTTTTAGACAAAAGTATGTTTACAAATGGCCTAAAACATGGGTTTGCTACCATGAGTCTGAGTCAAAAAACAGTCTATGGAGTGGAAATACACTGATTCTCTGGTAAGAAAAAGTTCTGGGGTAGCAGTCAGTAAAATAGGTTATGTTGACAATCTTCTGGACATGTAAAGAAACCATCATTATTGATTTCTTGAAAAAGTTGCAACTGTATATAGTATTCCTATTGCGAAATCTTTAGGCAACAATTAACTTATTTATTGAATGATCCTTGTACAAAGAATTACCTGATTGGAGAGTTTGCTTGCTATGAGAAAATTTTGAAATTTTGGTCCTTTGAAAAAAAACTATGACTCAAATATCAGTGATTAGCATACAAAGAGTAAAAGTAGATTATATCAATATCTGAACAGATTCATATAGATATATAGGTAGATATGAATAGACTGATAGATAGATATGGATAGGCTTAGATAGAAAGATAGATATGAATAGACTAAGATAGATAGATAGATATGGATAGACTAAAATAGATAGATAGATATGAATAGACTAAGATATATAGATAGATAGATAGATAGATAGATAGATATGAATAGACTAAGATAGATAGATATATAGATATGAATAAATTAAGATAGTCTATTTTTATATCTATCTATCTATCTATCTTAGTCTATTCATATCTATCTATCTATATATCTAAGATATTATATTTTTAACAATGGAAAGGAGTAACCTACTCGAGTTTCATCGATTGATTCTTCTCAGGTTACTTTAAATTAATCGATTTTTTCGATAATCTTAGGTGTTATAAACATGCCCGTTGGAATGGGACTTAACTTTAGTAGAGGGACGGTTTTTGTTTATTGGATTAAAAATTTAGATTAATTTATTATGGAATTATTTTTTTCAATTATTATTTAATAAAAGATATGTTATGGGTCGTATTAATAGTTTAAAAGGTGAAAAGTTAAAATTATTTAATAACTAGTTTAATTTGGTTTTGAGAGTATTTAAAAAAAAAAAAAAAAATGGTTGTATATGTTACGATAATAGAAGTTTTGGGTAGTTAAATATAGTTAATTATTATAAAAAATAATATAAAGAGATAAAAGTAAGAATGAAAATATGGTAAGCAAAAATGTATTTGAAATAAAATTTATGCTCTACATTGTATTGAGCACTTTGTATTTGTTTTTTCTCAACCTTAGCCTCTGGATATTGTGCGCTTCCAACGATCTCTTATACCCACTGGTAAGTTAATACTTATACATATACAAATATATATCTAAGATAGATAGATATGAATAGACTAAGATAGATATATAGATAGATATGAATAGACTAAGATAGATAGATAGATATGAGGTGAGGTAAAAGGAAAAGTGAACAAAAATAATGACTCAAACAAGTTCAAGTAGGAGAGAAATATTTCGTCCTTCTGACACAAAGAACATCCTCAGTCTGACTTTATTCAAAGCAAAATACATTTGTGTTTGTAGAAGAGAAAGTGTTTAGTGTGGAATTGAGGGGTAGGAAGGTTAGGGAGGATTTTATTGAAATGAGAATAACATCATATAAAGTGGAGGGGGAGTTCAGAGGATGGTAGTTTGTGTGTGAAGATAAGAAGAGGGGGTTGCTAGGTGCTTGTTGGAAAAGGGGGTGGTTGGGAGAAGTGGATAAAATTCTTGGTTAGGGAGAGTTTTGATTTTATTTGCATTGGGGATGATAGGAGGAAGGGTGGTGGTTTGGTGTCATAGATTAGGCCGTAAGTTTTATGGTGGGTTTAGGATGGGAATTTTGATTTTCTTTGCAAGTGGAGGGGAAGAAACGAGATGAAACTGGGTAGGTAGTCAATATTTTATGTAGTTGGGCTGGGGAAGTTTTTTAAAATTTTTGGTAGTATTTTTTTTTTAACCATATTCATGATGGATATTGATTTTATTTTTTTGTGATTTATAGTTATTGCGATTGATATATCGAGGTTAAAAAATCCTGGTCTTATGTTGAACATCTCAATGTGAGCTATTATTGCTGATTCACATAGTCGTCTTAAATGCTTCTTATGTATTGGTTTGATGAGTCTGGCCTGGAGAAATTGAGTGAGGGATTTTGCTCTGGCAATGACTGTGAATAGATATGAATAGACTAAGATAGATATATATAGATAGATAGATAGATAGAATAGATAATAGACTGATAGACTAAGATATATTATTTATATATATATATATATATTATATATATAATATATTAGATAGATAGATAGATAGATAGATAGATAGATAGATATAGAATAGATAGATAGATAGATAGATAGATAGATTAGATAGATAGATATGAATAGACTAAGATAGATATATATATATATAGAGAGAGATAGATAGATAGATATGATAGACTAAGATATATATATATATATTATAATATATATTATATATAGTATATAGAGAGAGAGAGAGATAGATAGATATGAATAGACTAATATATATATATATATATATATATATATATAGATAGATAGATAGAATAGACTAAGATATATATATATATATATATATTATATATATATATATAGATAGATAGATAGATAGATAGATAGATAGATAGATATGAATAGACATATAGATAGATAGATAGATATATAGATAGATAGATATGAATAGACTAAGATAGATATGAATATACTAAGATAGATAGATAGATAGATAAATAGATAGATATGAAAATAATAAGATAAATAGATATGAATAGACTAAGATAGATAGATAGATAGATATGAATAGACTTAGATAGATAGATAGATAGATAGATATGAATAGACCAAGATAGATAGATATGAATAGACTTTGATATATATATATATATATATATATATATATATATATATATATATATAGATAGATAGAGATAGATAGATAGATATGAATAGACTAAGATAGATATATAGATAGATATATATGAATAGACTGAGACAGATAGATAGATATGAATAGATTAAGATAGATAGATAGATATGAATAGACTAAGATAGATAGATAGATAGATAGATAGATATGAATACACTTAGATAGATATGACTAGACTAAGAGAGATAGATAGATAGATTGATAATAAAAAAGATAGATAAGTATAAACAAGATAGATAGATTGATTAGAAAAAAGATACATAGATAAGTATAAACAAAGATAGATAGATAAATTGATAAGAAAAAAGATAGATAAGTATAAACAAAGATAGATGATAGATAGATAGATAGATAGATAGATAGATGATTTGAACAAAATTAGATAGATAAATATGAACAGGCTATGATAGATAGAAATAGATTAAGATAGAAATGAACAGACTGAGATAGATATATAGTGACAGATCCATTAAGAGATTTGTTGAGACTGGATGAATAGATTGATTGATAGATATGTAGAGACTGTGTAGATAGATAGATAGATAGATAGATAGATAGAGACTGGGATAAATAGATAGATGAACAGACTTGAATAGGTGATAGTAGCAGTAGCACATAAGCAGGCTGAAAATAAGAGAAAATGAATTGTATTTTTGTATTTTTTTAATTAAATTTTGTTTATTTATAACTTTGATTAAAAAAAAAACTGTAATTTCTGAAATTGGTTCGTTTGTCACATTTATCAAAAAGCAAATAAAAATTAAAACCCTGTAGAAGTTGTATATGGTTTATTGTATGTGGTTGTCACCTAAATTACACTGCTATGATCGCTCGGCAATACTCGGCGTCGCTTACGGAAATATCCGAACACACCCCGACTGCACACACACTTCTCTCAACTCACATATTTAGAGGCAGGACGGCTGATTGTGAGTGACTACATGCGAATGTGAACACAACCACCTGCCGGGGTCTAACCTTTCCTGTACATTTGAAAGAAGAAAAAGAAATTCATACACCTTGACAGCCTTAAATACACCGTCTGGGCCATTTGTTTATTTCGAAAAAAAGACCAAAAAAAGAAAAACAAAAACAAAACAACTGAAGACCCCGTTGAAGGATAAAAAAACACATTTGATATTTCATTCATCTTAAAAAGAAAAGAAAAAAGGTTTTTACAATAATTATTTTGATTATCATTTTGATTTATTTATTTATTTACCACTGTATACCAACAACAGTCATTCATTCCATTACCAAGATAGATGATCTGATTTTTCACTGTTATTTGACATTTAAAATATCTTAACCCTAGGTCAGGTGTGTTGTTAACTTAAAATATTTTTACCTGAAAACTAAAATTTTTAAAACCATAATTTTGTATGTAAAAAAAGAAAAAAAAAGAAGAAGAAGAAACGGAAAAAGAAAAAAAAAAAACATTTCTTGCGAATTCGATTTATTTTATTTGTAAAAATAACGTTATGACTTAGCATCTATAGTCGTCTCAGTATTTTTTTTTAAAATTAAGGTGTATGAAAAGATAAACATTTTAAAAATTTAAACTCAATTTTAAAAGAAAAACGAAAAAATTGTTTTAAAAAATCCGTTATCAACAAAAAACACGCCCTGATAAAAATGAATGAATATTTAGAGTAAAAAAAAAAAAAAAAAAAAAGTCCATATTAGAAAAAATAGAAAATATTAAAGGAACAAACGGAATTACATTTCAAGTTTGAAATAACTTCCTTAACGATGGACGACAACATTCGCATCTCTTTCCCGGGTTCGATCCCGTCTCTTGGCACTTCCTCTTTTAACTATTTTATCAAAATATGCAAAACAAGTCAAATTTTATAATTTTCTCACAACTGCTATCATCTTTTCATTCACGTATTCTAACATTGTTCTCATCTTTTAAACAAAAAAAACCTTGTTACTCACAGTTAACTCGCTATCGTTATAATAATTATTATTCCAGTTATTTGTTATGTTTATTGTTAGTAATGGCCTTATATATTACCAAAGGGTGTACCGCCCTGGAAACTCACAATCGCACTCTTAAACTGAATATAAGCAAGTACCATAATTATGAAGAGATGACTGAATTCCTTAAAGATTGCGTCGAACTCTATCCACACCTCGCCCAATTACACAAGATTGGTACGAGTGTGCAAAATCGGACCTTGTGGGCTCTGGAAATTTCTGACTCGGTAGGGGTAGAAACCCCAGGCAAACCAAATTTCAAATACGTAGCGAATATGCACGGGAACGAAGCTGTAGGCCGAGAATTACTATTAAAACTTGCCCACTATCTCCTTGTGAACTACAACAGGTCAGGCACGGACAGAGTCAATCAGATATTGAAAAGCACCTCTGTGTACTTGATGCCTTCTATGAATCCCGATGGTTTCGAAATGGCCCGTGAACGTGACTGTACGGGAACCATCGGTCGATATAATGCCCATGGAGTCGATTTGAATCGAAATTTCCCTGACCAGTTTGATGTTAATAAGACGCTGGCCCTAAAATTTGTCGAACCTGAAACCCAGGCAATTTTGGACTGGCTATCCCAAAAACATTTTGTTCTCTCTGCCAATCTCCACGGTGGTAGTGTGGTTGCTGTCTATCCATTTGATGATGCTGGCCTTCATGCAACCACAGGTCAATATAGTCAGTCCCCGGATGATACTGTATTTCAATACCTGACCCATGTGTATGCCGACCGTCACAAAACCATGCACAAAGGAAATATCTGTCCCGATGACAATTTTACGAAAACCCGTGGAATTACAAATGGTGCTTATTGGTATGACGTACCTGGTAAGTAGATAGAATTTATTTTTATTTATTTTTATTTATTTACTAGACGATCCGTCAACACATTGAGCTCCCGCATAGTAACAACAGTCCGTGATGATATTGATGATTTTATTTTCAGAAAGAATGAAAAAGATTCTAATTATCATTTCATTTTTATATATGCGTTATATTGAGAATTTGATTTTTTAAAAATGACGTTTAGCACGAATATAGAACCCCCCCACCACCACCACCACCAATCATCATTGGATTGGAAATGGTATTTATTCTCTCAGAGCATAATTGTATTGCTCCTATAAAAATCTCACTATGATGTATCATTTTTGCTCGGTTATGGTTACATATGCGATAAACGTCATATTTCTATAAAATTATCATTTATTGTGTGCAATATATATATATATATATATATATATATATATATATATATATATTAGTAAAATGCTATAGTATAGAGCACTTTTATATGCATTCATAACCCTGACTTATTCAGTTAATAATTTTATCGACAGTCAAAGTTGTGACTCACTCAATATTTTGCCTTCTCTGTTGTGTGTGTGTGTGTGTGTGTGTGTGTGTGTGATATGAAAAAAAAACAAGGTCTTCAGAGGATGGTCTTATAATAGTTAAAATTTCCCTGATGATGGTTTAATATATAAACTGAAAAGTTTTAACATTGACTAATACTCTTAACTATAATAAAATCATAATTTGAAGATCTTGTTCTTTCATATTTTATATATTTACATACTGTTGGATTTATTTTCCATTTTTCCTGATATATATATATATATATATATATATATATATATATATATATATAAGAATTTTATTGAGTAAAAAACATGATGCTGAATACGAATGCTAACCTCACAGTTATAATTCATTTGCAAATTGGACAGGAAACCGCTTTATTCTCTAAGAGCATTTTAAAGTTTAATGCTCTAAGGAAAATCTTACTATTATGTGCTATTTTTTGTTATCATGAGAATTTTAGCCATAGAGATATTTATCAAGTTGAAGAATTTGAGTTGGCAAAACAGGATATGAAACTAATAAGTCATTTTCAAGTTTTGTTGGATAATTCTTTGATGATTTCATCCTAATAAAAGACATGGCCTTCAACTACCCACATTGCACTGTTTCACTCTCAGTGATTTTGATCTTTGACAATTAACATGGTTATTTTTCTAAATAGAACTACAACATTTAAAAAAAAAATCTTATTCAGATGTTTTATAATAAATGAATTGGTTTTTTTGTTTGATGACTAAAATAACTTTGATCTATGGAATTATCATGTGGTCATAAGAGATCCGTACAGGAAGTGGAACATTTCAGCAGAGAAAAATAATCGGACAATATGACCTTAAGGCACCCCTTTTGCGATTTTGATTCGTGGGGACATTTTTTCCATTTACACCGTCAAAATCCATTTAATTGTTTACAGATGATTTTTAGAGTTTTTTTTTTAATTATAAAACTAACCCCTAACCCTAATCCCTAACAAACAACCGGATCTTTACGGTGTAAATAAGAAAAGTGTCCCCACAAGTCGAGATCGCGGAAGGGGTGCCTTAAAGTCATATGGTCCAAATAATCTGCTGTCAAGAAAGTGTTAAATTTTCCCCAAGATCCAAGACTGGATCAGTCCTATTCACATGTACCATAATAAAATAGATCTTTTGTCTGAATTTTTGAGATGAGGCTTGATATGTATTATTTTTATTTTTAAAACTATTGTCCTCATCTTTATCATAATATATAAAAACACATTTTGCCTGTTGTACACTCCATCCTTCTTCAGGTGTCCCTTGTCTATCCAAACATAGCAATGATTCATCTTGGGAAATCATTTTGTATAGTTGGACTGTTGAGCAATAGTCAAGGCCGGAAGATACAACGGCTGAAACATTGTGTTTTCATATATCACATTAAAGATGAGGATAACAGTCTGAAAAATCAAAATAAAAGATAGATACTGTTGAATTTCCCCTCCCATATCTCTTTCTCAATCACATTAAATACAAAATTCAATTCTTCAATAACAAATCACTCAATGGCATAGGTGATGCTGGGCAAGTTTCTTGGAAGGAATTTGCATGAGAACTTCAAATTCTAAGGAGGATTGAGGTAATAAGATAAGATTAGTGACAAACTAAATGATCTATGAACTTGTTGGATGGTTACTGTAACATTGGTCCATGATGATGTTGATGCTTCTATTTAGGAAGGAGAAAGTGAGTAGAAAGACCATTGTTCTTTTTTCCTAATAGATAAAGGAATTACAATTCAGAAACTGTAATTAAAACTCTCAAGTGTTAAATACAGGCTAGGGGAGTAAAACAAATCAGAAGCCACCCTATGATGATGTGATGCTGAAATCCAGTGCTACCCATCAACTCCTGTGACACTACCACTGCCAAACTGCATTGGTTCCTTACCTTTCCTTTGGATCACAGCAGCAGTGTGGAGAGGGGGATTTGCTGTTTGGGTGACAGCTCATCCTCCGTATGAACCCGCCCAGGCTACGTATGTACTACTCACATAAATCCCCAAATAGGTTAGAAGGGGCTCCTTAGCCTTGATCGACAACCCATCTAAGTCAAGGAAAAGCCTGACAAAACCTCCGCTGCATAGCAGTTTAACCTCTTCCCAAGGAAAGGCTAAGGGAGTAAACCCCTTAAACAAATCAAGAACCAAAGTCCCTAAGATGATGTGATGCTGAAATCCAGTGCTACACAGCAACTCCTGTGACACTACTGTTGCCAAACTGCATTGGTTCCTTACCTTTCCTTTGGATCACAGCAGCAGTGTGGAGAGGGGGGATTTGCTGTTTGGGTGAAAGCTCATCCTCCATATAAACCTGCCCAGGCTACATAGTTCCAATTTCTTTTAAAAACTAGCACTACTCTATCATCTCTTGTAGATGGCAGGATGCCAATAAAAGGAAGGAGAGAAAGATTCTAATTAGCATTTTATAATTGTTTCCATTCTGTCAAAAATTTGAAAGATTAAAAAATGTAGAGCCCATAAAATTATTATTCTTTTGCAAACTAGACTGGAAATTGCTTTATACCCTTAGATTAAAAAAGTTTGATTGAATTGCTCTAACAGATATATTGATATAATGTGCCGTTTTTACTGAGTTATTGTCACATACATATAAATCTAGTCCTTGCTTTGAAGATCATGAGAAGTTTAGTAAAATAGATAAGAAATAAGTTGTCTGAATCTTTGAGATGAGGCTTGATAATTTGTATTATTTACATTTTTGGACTGTTGTCCTCATCTTTATTGTTATATGTACAATGTTTTCAGTTTGTCACTTGGAACTTTATTAACTCAGCCCTTATATCCATTGCACCATGTGTCCATCATCCATCATCCATAGGCTGCAGGGTGAAAATAACATAAATTCTTAACATAGCTTTCCACTTGTACCTGGTCATGGTTAACGAAATGAAAACAATCTATGCCAATGGATTAAATAAAGGATTCGGTTTGAAGTTCCGTGAAGGCTGCCAAGTTTGACAAGAAACACCTGTCAAAGGCCGGAAGCCCCATCATCAGAAAGATGAAGACAACAATTTGAAAAATCTAAATAATCCAAAAGAAATGTTACTTACTTTTAACTTCTTGGACATGACAAGTTATCCTTCCTTGCCAACATGTTAAGTGGGGGGGGGGTAATTCAATATTTATGGGCCATATTGTATAATGTGGAATCAGTTAATGTGTCAAGAAGCAAAAAGAACTAAAAGTCTACTTCAAAAGGGGGGTTGGCATTAAATGACCCACCAAGGTTGATATGCCGTAAAACAAAACAAACCAAACCAAATCAAAGGAGGCTAAGCTTATCACCCTCATGCAGCATCCCCCCCCCCAAGTAATTAAAGTAAAGAGTTTAATCCCTAATACCCATTGGATCCAAAAGAGAAATACTGAGCCAAAAACAATACCAAGACCATTCTTGTCTCTACCCACATATATAGGCCAGAGTCCTTGTTGTATTTGCCTTCATGGGGATATTAATAAATACCATCCTGAGAATATGTATTTACTCAACCCCTCCACACAAGCAGGATGTGTCACAAGGTCTATTTTTAAGCAGTTTAACAGGTTTGCATTCAGAATTTTTCTTCTGGTTGCTATAAGTAAAGTCATCCGGGTGGCCTAAAGTTGGTATCAGCCAATCAGCAAGTCTATCCCATTTTCACTAGCACTAGACCAAGGAGATTGTTTTTATACCTGAGGTGGAGATATTATTAGATTCTGTAGTGTATACTCCTGAGACATTGCTAGATTCAATAATATTGGAGGTGCATGGTCTAATGGTTAGAGTCATTGGAAATGGACTTGTTGACTTGAGTTCAAATCTACAGTTCACATAGTGCTAATACCCTTGGGAAAGGTATGAATCCAACTACTGTACCTCTGGCTATGGGTATATAGTAGGGCAGACTGGGCTCTAACCTTGGTTAGGCAACCAGTCTAGGAGAAGGAAAACTCTGAATTCAAACCAGTCAAATCAGCTTGGGGTGGTCACTACTAGAATAGGCTCAGTTCTAATTAGTGATCTATTTCCCTAATTTATAATTTTGTATAACCTGAGGCATTGCTAGATTCAATTGTGTATACTCCTCTGTGGCAGTAACAGATTCAGTTGTGAATAAATGCATGTGCCTGACTGGCCAGATCTGGAAAGGGTTATGGCAGTGCCCATCTCCTCTCCAAGTAATATCTGTTAGGCAGTACTGGGTTATATAGTACCATTAGCAAAGAATGACCCCCAATCTCTGACTTGATTTAACATGTCAAGTTATCCTTTCCTGGCATCATGTTGAGGGGGGGGGTTGAATTCAATATTTATGTGTGATACTGTATATTGTGGAATTAGTTTCTGAGTCAAATAACTCAAGGATTTCCGGATTTATTTAAATAAATATTCATTTTATGAAATGTGTTGTTTTACCTTCTTATAATCCAGATGTGTATTTATCTGAAAGTGATTAATGATAATTACAAGGAAGATATTATAAAATGTGCATAATCCTCTTAGGGGACAAAGGAAATGGCTGGTATTGTGCCAAGGATAAAAACAGCAGGTTAAAAACATTAAAGAAAGACAAAATAAAAAGAATTAAAAAAAAAAAATTGACTGAGATTAATTTATATAAACAAGTCTATACAACTAATGGGACCTAAAAAACAAAAGTAAGCAGTTTGTCTCAAATGACGATCATCCTTTATCAAACGACGATCCTCCTAAGGTCAGCAGGTCGGATTTTGGGGACTTAAATATTATTACTCAGGGCAACTTTGCAATATCATCAGACGGAGAATGTCACATTGGTGCAGATGCAACGTCTACCTGATCTTGGAATCTCTGTAAATATTTCTGGTGGGAAGTTGCCATAGCGTAATGGCTAATGTGCTGGACTGTGGCATCATCATGAGAATGTTTGAATTCCAGTCATGCTATTACGTTCAATTTCAGACTAATACCATTAGGAAAGGTATGAACCCTCACCCCCCCTCCCGAAGCTATGGGTTATATGATACCCCTACTGTTCTTCTACAAGGATAGCTTTAGCATTAAATAACCAACAAGGGTTGATATACCATTAAACAAAGAAACCAAACCACCATAAATGTTTCCTGTTGGTAGATTTAGACAATGTTTATATTTACTCTTTGCTGATGTAGGCATTGTTTATATTTGCCCTTTGCTGGTGTAGGCATTGTTTATACTTGCCCTTTGTTGATGTAGAGCATTGTTTATATTTGCCCTTTGCTGGTGTAGGCATTGTTTATATTTGCCCTTTGCTGGTGTAGGCATTGTTTATACTTGCCCTTTGTTGATGTAGAGCATTGTTTTATACTTGCCCTTTGTTGATGTAGAGCATTGTTTATACTTGCCCTTTGCTGGTGTAGAGCATTGTTTATACTTGCCCTTTGCTGGTGTAGGCATTGTTTATACTTGCCCTTTGTTGGTGTAGAGCATTGTTTATACTTGCCCTTTGCTGATGCAGGCATTGTTTATACTTGCCCTTTGTTGATGTAGAGCATTGTTTATACTTGCCCCTTTGCTGGTGTAGGCATTGTTTATACTTGCCCTTTGTTGATGTAGAGCATTGTTTATATTTGCCCTTTGCTGGTGTAGGCATTGTTTATACTTGCCCTTTGTTGATGTAGAGCTTTTGTTTATATTGCCCTTTGCTGGTGTAGGCATTGTTTATATTTGCCTTTGCTGGTGTAGGCATTGTTTATATTTGCCCTTTGCTGGTGTAGGCATTGTTTATACTTGCCCTTTGTTGATGTAGAGCATTGTTTATACTTGCCCTTTGTTGATGTAGAGCATTGTTTATACTTGCCCTTTGCTGGTGTAGAGCATTTTTATACTTGCCCTTTGTTGGTGTAGAGCATTGTTTATACTTGCCCTTTGCTGATGCAGGCATTGTTTATACTTGCCCTTTGTTGATGTAGAGCATTGTTATACTTGCCCTTTGCTGGTGTAGGCATTGTTTTATACTTGCCCTTTGTTGATGTAGAGCATTGTTTATACTTGCCCTTTGCTGGTGTAGAGCATTGTTTATACTTGCCCTTTGCTGGTGTAGAGCATTGTGCCCTTTGTTGGTGTAGAGCATTGTTTATACTTGCCCTTTGCTGATGCAGGCATTGTTTATACTTGCCCTTTGTTGATGTAGAGCATTGTTTATACTTGCCCTTTGCTGGTGTAGGCATTGTTTATACTTGCCCTTTGTTGATGTAGAGCATTGTTTATATTTGCCCTTTGCTGGTGTAGGCATTGTTTATACTTGCCCTTTGTTGATGTAGAGCATTGTTTATATTTGCCCTTTGCTGGTGTAGGCATTGTTTATACTTGCCCTTTGCTGATGTAGGCAATATATTCATATTTGCCTTTGCTTATGTAGGCATTTTAAGTTTAGCCAGGTATGCTAAGAGTTGGCAATAAAACTATGACATTGCACTTTGATATGAAATCTATTCCTTATTCATTGTTTTTTTTTTTTTTTTTTTTTTTTTTTGTCCCTTGTTTTTTTAAAAATATTATTCCTGCTTATAATAAATATATGTGTGTTGATATAACATTTATTTTGTGACTTCCTGACATGTTCAGGGAGGTGACATTATTCTGCTGATAAGGTGTTGCCCTCTTTTTATAAACCTGACTCAGTAATTCACACCATCTTTCTTTTTTATGAATGGCAGGTATTTTTCAAGGTAAAATAACTTGTTGCTGTTCTAGGGAGACTTTGTGACGCACTATGTCACATACACTCTTTCTCTCTTGCACCACACACACACATACACACTGAATATGTAATGTGTATATTTCTTCATTGCTTCTTCTTACCCCACACCCGCGGACGCCATTGTCTGATTGTAGATTCAATGTTGAATACCTGATTGAGATGTGTTAGTGTGTAGAAGTTGGATCCTAATAGGAAATTGTTTGGAAGAAAATCTTTGCCCTCATGAAAAGAGCTTATGACAGCAAACCTACTTGCCAGCATTTTAAAATGGGTTCGGTTCTAAAAACTACAAATCTAAAACCGTGATGCTTAAGGATGGAGTCTTGGTGGATGAGCAGTTCATGACATGCAACACTCCACTTTGGCACTTTCTTAGGCTAGATATGGGTGGTCGGAGAGGCCCCCTCCGATCAACTGGCTGGTCACGTCAAGCCCTAGCACCCATATGATTGCCCCAACCCTATTGCCCTTATGGTAAGCCCCAACCCCTTTTTATCATATGGGTGCTAGAAGGTGGTGGCTGAGGGTCGTCATGTCCTGTGAATGACGTTAAACTCTATCCGATGGTGAGGTTCCAGTTTTGGAGGTTTGGGGAATGTAGAGCACCCCTTCATCACCATTGCTCCCTGGTCCACTCTGACCTGGAGTGATAGTACCTGTTAGGGTCCCATCTATGGGTTAAATAGAAAAATGTATTTAAAAAAAAAAATGCGTATCCATTAAGAATGACTTTATTTCAAAACTTTATCGGCATTAACTGACCCACTGAGGTTGATATGCCGTAAAACAAACCAAACCAAACTAAACAAGCCAAACCAAACAGATCTAAAGATGACAAATATTTTTCCACTATTTTAATTGAAGGTAAAGATTTTCTTTTAAAGAAAAATAAATGCATTTTTGTTTGTATGTTTAACAAAGAATTGTTTCCTCTTCTTATTAAAATAATTTTGATTGAATATTTAATTTTTTCTTAAAGGAAAAAAATGACCATAGATTTTACCATCCACTTGTAGATGATCATTTATCTGTTAAATTTTGAAGACCCAAATTTTAAGCAAACCTGTCCAGGAGTAATAATTTAATAAGTTGAAAATTCAAACATAATAATGAGATAGTTTAAGAGGATAACTTGTTGGTTGTATGGCATATCAACCCTGGTAGGTTATTTAATGCCAAATCTTTTTTTTTTAGGGGGGGGGGTATGTATGATTTGTAAGTGAATAGTTTATTGTTAGACATTTTGTTTAATAAATATGTTGATTTGGTTGGATTTTATGGCATGTAAACAATGCAACACCATGAAGCTAAGAGGTCCAGAAGAAAGCAGCGGCAACAAAGCACTGGCACATCAACATCTTAGGGACAGCTTTCAAATGCGACATCTGTGGTCGAGAATGTTTTTCAAACATCGGACTTCACAGTCATAGGAGGCGCTGTAACTTCAGGGGGACATAAAAACTTTATTATAGTCTTCCGAGACTGAAATGCCAATATATAAATGTATAATATAATATTAAGAAATTTCAAAAAACAAGTGTTCCAAAATTAGATGAATTTATTTATCGACTCTTAAACGTTTCAGTTTCTTTAAACCTTCATCAGGATGTATTATGGGGTGAAGAAATTAATGGATGTTTT
>CM042178.1:33752435-33892112 GCA_023376005.1 Doryteuthis pealeii
TCTCTGAATGTTTGAGATGAGGCTTGATGATTAGTATTATCTGCGTTATTCGGACTATTGTCCTCATCTTCATTGTTATCTGTACAATGTTTCGTCCGATATGCCCTCCAGCCTTCTTCAGGTATTTCTTGTCGGACTCTGGAACCTTCTTTTCGAACTCTGGAACTTTCTTGTCGTAGTCTGGAGCCATCACGGAACTTTGAACCTAACCCTTTATTCAGTCCTGTTCTCATTCTGCTAACCATAGCTGGGGTAGGAGCTGTGTTAATTATTTTTCTGTTACTGCCACTGGTCAGGATTGAACCTGGAATCCAGAGATAAGTGTCACTTAGAACTGTCTTAATCTAACTACCTTATCCACTAGACCATGTGTCCAATTCCTGAGTCCAGGAAGCTTCCTGAGTCCTACAAGAAATACCTGAAGAAGGCCGGAGGGCATATCGGCCGAAACATTGTACGGATAACAATGAAGATGAGGACAATAGTTTGAATAATGCAGATAATACTAAACCAATAATCATTCAAATAAAACAACAAATCAGTGACAGTTTGGGAATTTCAGATGCTTTCACCTTTCCACTGTTCTAAGCAAATTATGGGTATCTACTCACATGTTTTCCCCTTATTTTAAATGTAATTTGAGAGCCAAATATGGCCCTCAAAGTAAACGTATTAAAGGAAACATTAAGAGCCACATGTAACTCTCAAAATTGCTGTAGAAATTATATTCCTTACTTTACATTATTACCTCCCATGTTTCTCCCGTTAGCTGCTAGGTGGCATACTCATAAAACCAGTACCACCAAAGTCAAAATCCTTTTTCAACTTCTAGCCTTGACCAGGTAACATGCTGCAGTTGTTTCTCCTGTCCTCGGGACAGGGGGGGGGGGCTTTGTCCCCAGCATTCAGTCTGCATGGCATATGAGAACATCCTCAAACCAGTAAGTGTTTATATTCCTTTTTTAACCAACAGCCTCAAGGACTTTATCTACACAAAAAAGGACATTTCATCTTATACAATAATGTATAAGCTTCTTTGTAACTTCTGTTATTTCTTTACTTTTCTTCTATTAAGTTTGCTCAGTGAATAACTAGTGTTCTTGTTAGGTTGTTGTGAATCATTATCATATATATATATATATATATATATATATATATAATATATATATAAAAGTTATGAGAAAGGAAATGAATCCGATGGTCGTTTCTAAAAAAATCCATTGCAGGCCTACCATGAACGGGTTAAAACTCTTCCTGTTTGAAAAAGAGAATTTGTCTATTGTTGAATTTGAAATATGTCTTCTTTTTTCAAAAACTGTTACACTAAGATATACATTATGTCTCTGACCAAGAAACGCGTAGCAGATGTGCTTATGAAGAAACGATCGCATGACTTATTGGAACATCAATGTTTTTGTTTTGAATTCAAATTATCTTCAGCTCCTCTCTCGATGAGTCCGGAGTAAAAACAAGCTCTGAAGATGATTTTTATAAATCAAAATATTGTTCAATATTAGCTATGAATATGATATAAAATTTTAATTTTAATTTTAACAGCATTGTATGTTTTCTTATCCTTTTATATATATATATATATATATATATATATATACATATATGTGTGTGTTTTTTTTTAAGTTGGGCGTTATTACGAAGCATCTAAAAATAAATGAATGAACTTGATGTTATGGAGTATTGGATTCACTTATTTTTTTTATTATTATTTTTTATCATAAATTTTCGGGTTCGTTAGATACTCTTTATCAAATGACTGTTGTTCCTGTTCAACGGATCTTTTGTCTATGTGTTATTGACAGCGGCAGAATCTGTAAAAAATGTATAATATATATATATAAAA
The DNA here is from genome assembly GCA_023376005.1 of Doryteuthis pealeii. Lineage (NCBI taxonomy): Eukaryota > Metazoa > Mollusca > Cephalopoda > Myopsida > Loliginidae > Doryteuthis > Doryteuthis pealeii. The sequence goes on from CM042178.1 coordinate 33,754,294, forward strand.
TGATTCATGACAAATTAAGAGGAACAATATCTAGCAGTGTGTGTGTGTGTGTGTGTGTGTATATATATATATATATATATATATATATATATATATCCATCCACATGAGTATTCTTACTACATACAGGCTTAAACAACAAAGTGTCCTGGTTTGTTCAATTACTACTAGAAAATATTGGCAATGAGCTGTGGTTTCCAAACCAACAAACATATGAATACAACCTTCACATGTTGCAACCATAGTTCACAACTGTTACACAGTGATAGGGTTAAACAGAAAATAAAAAAATGATTTGAAAATGCAAAGGAAATGGTTGAGAAATTTTAAATTCTAAAACAATAAGTAAATCTGAAATGATTAAAAGAAAAAAAATCCATTTATTTCACACGAGAAATATTTTTCAATTTAATGTCATTCCTTGTCGATGCATTTAGTTCACTATGAGACATGAGGTGACACAAAAACAAATCCTTCATCTCTTTCCCGGATCAACAACTCAGGGAAAATTTTTCCCTAAGTCCTTTATAAAAATTAGACATTAACCCTCTGTAGACAGTGTGGCTGATAAAAATTCCATTCTGATCTTAGTGGCTTGAATATAGAAGAATATTTTCATTGATCAGTCCATGTTCCATATTTAGACTTAAAGTAGTCACGTTGCCAATGCAATATATTCTCAACATTGACTTTTATATCTTTCTCAAGAAAATGGCTGCTTATTCATATTAGATCAAACATTATACAATGAAAATTTTGTGTCAGGTTGTCTACTTATTCATTCACTTTTATGGAAATAGAATATGGAACAAGGTTGAAGGACAATCAAGATGTCTTTTCTTATTGTAAAAAAATTGTTTGTACTATATGAGGTGTGATCAAAAAGTATTGAGATTGAAGCTTTTAAATTTGTTCAATATTAAATGATAGCTTAGCAACTTATATAATAAACTAACATAGATATATTTGATGCCAATGAATAACTTCCCAAATATTAAGTGGTCATAAATTGTCCTAACTTGTCATAAATTACATGAATTGTCTTAATATTTCTTTTATGGTGGCTGTCTGTATTTATTTATCCACTGATCATACATATATGCACTAGCAGAGCTACCTGTAAATGCCAATAACAGTCTGAAAAATATAAATAATACAAATTATCAAGCCTCATCTCATAAATTCAAACAAATTGTTTTTTATTTGTTTTTTTTTTTGTTTTTTTATTTTTATTTTTATTTTTTTAATGTGTTATTACTTGTTTTGGTTTTACCATCAAAGAAAAGAATGTTATTGTTTATTAATACTAATTTATTCCCCCATGGGAAATACATTAACAAAGTTTAAATCCCTGAGATTGTGATTGTAAAAAAAAACAAAACAAAAACAACCATCATTTTGTGTATTGACCAAGTAATTATTATTTGTTTTAATTTTTGAAAGGAGGCTTGATAATATCTATTATTTAGATTTTTCAGACTGTTGTCCTTATCTTTATTGTTGTATACATATTTCAACAGGTATTTCTTTCCCAGGATTTTAGATGTTAGAAATAAATCTCTTATCTATATTTATATATAAATTAATAAAAATATTTTTCTATATTTTTGTTTTGTCATATTTCATCCTTTATATATTCTTGTTTTTATGTTGTTTATTTTTATTATTCTTCTTGTTTGTATTTTTTGTCTTATTTTCTTTTTATTATGTTTTATCCTTTGATTGTTTTATTTTTATGGAACATGTATCATACATCAAAATGAAGCTGGTCCTCTGTGGATCACATCCCTACTTCTCCATATAGTCACCATTTCTCTCAAAAGCAATGTTCCACCTTCGAATGAGAGCATGTATTATTGCCCCATAAAATTCTGTTGACTCTTCTTTGAGCTACTTCTTCACTACACAATGTAGGTCTTAGTTTTATAAAAAAAAACTCCTATAAAATAAAGAAAATGGCATTACTTTTTGACTCACCCTTGTAAAAGGACATTTCCATGGATTTTCTTATGAAAATTACTTGCTGGATTTTTCATGGCAAATAAATGACAACAAAGAACATATTTAAGTGTCTGTAATTAATTGTTAATTTTGTTAGCAGAAGTGAGCAGAATTAGGTCCTAACCCAAAAATGCCTTGTAATTATCTCCCAAATATTGTCATTAACATTGTTTTATTGGCCATTTTCCTTTCATTATTTAAATGCTTCTCATTAACGTCTGCAATTTGCTTACATTTTCATCAATTTTCTACCATTTTGAAAAAAAAGAATCTGACTTGAACTCTCTATTTAAACAAAAAAAAAGTCCCAATTTCAGAAACTGTTGTGTTTCTGGGTTCAACTTAAAAACTGAGACATTAGGGCAGATATTATTATGAATATAAATAAAACGCATTATTCTTTTCTTTCTCCCCAAATATTGTGTCACTTTAGATGTAATTATTAGTCTGAATGGAAGTTTTTATTAGGCTTTATTTAATAAGTCTTATTAACAAGTTGACATAAAACAGGACACTAGGGTGAGTCAAAAATTTTGCAATATTTTGACATGTGCTAGTTTGTGGTGCATATATCGTGTGACCAAAGCATTTCAAGCGATGGAAGGTAGTCTTGTGGTAGTTGGTGTGCTGACGTGTTGGGCATTGCTCCACTCCCTGTGTGTAATTTGAAAGCTGCATAGTTGAACTTGCAATGAAGTTTAATTCGGGATCTTATGCTTCATGAGTTTTCCGTGGGCCATAATGTCATGGAAGCAACCAAAAATATTTTTTGTGTGAAAGGTCAAGGCCAAGTTGATTACAGTACAGTAACCAGATGGTTCAAGAAGTTTTGCTTGGATTGCAAAAGCCTTGACAAGAATAGGCAATCAAGCCTAAAAGTGTAGATTACATGGTCATGCACTCTAAGTCATAGAAATCTAAAGAAAAGAAAAGTGGTTAATACTAATCAATGTTCCTGTTAAATTTAAACTTGTACTAAAATCAAAAGCTAGAAAAATCCTATCTGTTTCTTATATAAAAAGGAGAAAAACTTTCAGACATCAAGAAAAAAAAAATGTCAAATGAAAATGAATAATTTTTGGTTAAGAAATATTATGAATTGTTTCATAAATGCTATTGAAAATGAGTGATACAATGAATTGGTATTCTGTTAAAATGTAAACTTAAACTGGACCATATGACCTTTAGACACCCCTTTTGCGATCTTGTTTCATAAGGACTTTTTTTTTCATTTACACTGTCAAAATCCGGTTGTTTGTTAACAGACGATTTTTAGAGTTTTTTTTTAAATTATAAAACTAACCCCTAACCCTAACCCCTAACAAACAACCAGATTTTGACGGTGTAAATGAAAAAAATGTCCTTATGAAACGAGATCGCAAAAGGGGTTCCTAAAGGTTATATGATCCCTTAAACTAAATAAAAAAGAAATATATCTACTTTTATTACAAAAAGTATAAATTTTCAGCCACTAGTAGTTTGTTTTGTTTAATAACCTATCAAATCTGTGGGTTATTTAATGCCAAATCTTTCTTTTTTTGTATATACGATTTGTAAGGAAATAGATTATTGGTAAATATTTTATTTTTAAATAAATTATTAAAATGCGAGACAGCAGCTGGTAATCAATTCTTCTTTAAAGGTGTATTTTTGTAGATACTTTTGTGAATGTGACGATTTGTTTTATTTATTCTTGTTGGGTATTCAATTCTTTTTTTAAACATTTTTTAAAACTCCTCTTTTGATCTACCAGTCTAGTCAGAGTGAACTTTGGAGTAATTGCGTTGAAGGGGTACTCCACACTCCCCAGAGATCCATAATTGGAACCTTACCAGGATGTAGTTTAACACTAAGACGTTGTCTTCTAACACGTATATGATAAAAAAGATTGGGGGTTTGTCATAAGGGCAATAGAGTCGGGACAATCATATCAGTGCTGGTGTTTGACAAGTGGGCCTCTCCAGTCGCCTAAGTAAGGGCCAAAATGGAGTTTTGTATGTCATGGACTGCTCAACCACAAGGGTTCCATCCTTAAGGATTACAAACAAGTCACCACCCACGCCAACAGGTGGCCTCATTGGAGGTAAGGCTCATAGAGATGCAATCAGTTTATTCTACAACCCCAGCCAACAGAGCTGGCCAATAGGAATGATATTACCAATTCACAGAGCTAAGAATATTGTTTCTCTGTGTTTGAGTACTCCCTTCTCTTTCTATTTTACCAGGCACAGGAGGTTCCTGTAGTGTAATGGTTATCATTGTAGGAAATGAACACAGCAACATGAATTCAAACCCTGGATGAGGCTGATTGCATTTCACATAGCACTAATACCCTTGGGAAAGCTGTGAATCTAACTATTCTCCCCCCCATCAATTGGCTCTTTAACCTTGGTATGGCAACCATTCTACGAGAATGAAAACTGAATTCAAACCTATTAAACTCCACTTAAAAATTGACCTTGTGTCATGTCCTGCTAGTGCATAGATTTGTTAATACATACCTGGTACAGGATCTCTTCTGTGCTGGTTTGTGGAAAAAAGCTAATAGCTGGATTCCAGGGGAGTTCTACCCCCCCCCCCCCAGGCAGCACTTGCTCCCTTGCCTAAAAGGGTTAAAGGCTGGGTTTATTGCGCAGGGCCTGATGCACCTCTGAAGGTTAATGCCAACATAATCATAGCAAATTTTAAACCTGCTGATATAGGAGGCTTGCTTTCTGCATGGCACCCCTCATAAAAAAATTACCTTGTCTACTTTGGTTTGGTGGAAAAATATCTTCTCCTTCTACTTGTGTGACACTTTCAGGTGAACAGATAAACAAATTTAGTTTTCAGACTTTTATTGAGATTGATTTGTAATGAAACTTTCGATAGAACTTTCTAATCTTTACTCTGATCTAAGTAATGTTTGTGGATGTTGGTTATATGTTTATAGTTAGGTCAGTCTAACATTCCTGGGTAGAAGATTACTGTTTATTTTCATGTGGAATGCAAATTACTTACCTTTGTTACCTTGGCTGACAAGGTAATGTGAAGATTTAGTGTTCAAGCTGCCACCATTTGTAATTCTTTTAGTCTCAAATTTTCTTTTTTTTTTATTTCATGCATAATTGCTTAACTCTCTTTATGACCCTTGTTCTCTTAGTTTATCATTTGTTTGTCTTCTTTTCTTCCACTCTCTTAGTCTCTCCTTTTCTTTTTTTTCTCTCTCTCTGGCTCTCCTTTTTTTTTTCTTCCGGTCTCTCCTTTTTTTCTTTTCTCTTAGTCTCTCCTTTCTTTTTTTTTTCTCTCTCTCTAGCTCTCCTTTTTTTCCGGTCTCTCCTTTTTTTTTTTCTTTTCTCTTAGGTCTCTCTTTTCTTTTTTTTTTCTCTCTCTCTAGCTCACCTTTTTTCCGGTCTCTCCTTTTTTTTCTTTTCTCTTAGTCTCTCCTTTTCTTTTTTTTCTCTCTCTCTAGCTCACCTTTTTTTCTGGTCTCTCTTTTTTTTTCTTTTCTCTTAGTCTCTCCTTTTTTTTCTCTCTCTCTCTCTCTTCTCTCTCTCTCCTCACCTTTTTTTCCGGTCTCTCCTTTTTTTTCTTCTTTTCTCTTAGTCTCTCTTTTTTTTTTCTCTCTCTCTCTCTCTAGCTCACCTTTTTTTCCGGTCTCTCCTTTTTTTTTCTTTTCTCTTAGTCTCTCCTTTTCTTCTTCTTTTTTCTCTCTCTAGCTCTCCTTTTTTTTCTTCCGGCTCTCCTTTTTTTTTCTTTTCTCTTAGTCTCTCTTTTCTTTCTTCTTTTCTCTCTCTCTAGCTCTCCTTTTTTTTTTTCTTCCGGTCTCTCCTTTTTTTTCTTTTCTCTTAGTCTCTCTTTTCTTCTTTTTTTTTTTTTCCGGTCTCTCCTTTTTTTCTCTTTTTCTCTAAGTCTCTCCTTTTCTTCTTCTTTTTTCTCTCTCTAGCTCTCCTTTTTTTTTCTTCCGGTCTCTCCTTTTTTCTTCTTCTTTTCTCTTAGTCTCTCTCCTTTTCTTCTTTTCTCTTAGTCTCTCCTTTTTTTTTTTTTTTCCTCTCTCTAGCTCTCCTTTTTTTTTCTTCCGGACTCTCCTTTTTTTTTCTTCTTTTATCTTAGTCTCTCCTCACCTCCCACCCTCCTTCTTAGTCTCTCCTGGAACACTCAGCTTCTGGCTCTTTTTTGCTTGACACACCATTATGTCCCTCACTGTTACTGAAATATTCAACTACCATCCCCATCCATCTACCTTTCACCCATGCCTCTGGGAAGTCCCCCCCCTCACTCTCCTTTCTATGAGTTATTCTCTCTTGGAGGGGAAAAATTATGCACTCCCCTTTATTGTTATTTAGTACTAAAAAATAAAATAGGAAAAAAGCTGTATATCTCTCTTTCTCTTTCTTCCTATGTAAAGTACTTGTCCTCTTTTCTCTTACTAAAACATTGGCAGGAGTTTTCTCTCTCTTTCTCTGCAAAATTATCCCACATCTCTGTGTATGTTTGTGTCCTTCTCTCTAAATAGAAAACACTTTCTCTCTCTCTCTCTCTCTCTCTCTGCAAAATTATTCAATGTCTCTCAATGTATGTTTGTGTCCTTCTCTCTAAATGGAAAATCTCTCTCTCTCTCTCTCTCTCTCTCTCTCTCTCTCTCTCTCTCTCTCTCTGCAAAATTATCCAATGTCTCTCTAAATGGAAAATCTCTCTCTCTCTCTCTCTCTCTGCAAAATTATCCAATGTCTCTCTAAATGGAAAAGTCTCTCTCTCTCTCTCTCTCTCTCTCTGCAAAATTATCCAATGTCTCTCTAAATGGAAAAGTCTCTCTCTCTCTCTCTCTCTCTCTCTCTGCAAAATTATCCAATGTCTCTCTAAATGGAAAAGTCTCTCTCTCTCTCTCTCTCTCTCTCTCTCTCTCTCTCTCTCTCTCTCTGCAAAATTATCCAATGTCTCTCTAAATGGAAAAATCTTTCTCTCTCTATCTCCTTCTGCAAAATTATCCAATGTCTCTCTATGTATGTTGGTGTCCTTCTCTCTAAATGGAAATCTCTCTCTCTCTCTCTCTCTCTCTCTAAAATTATCCGATGTATATTTGTGTCCCTATCTCTCTTATAGAAAACTCTTCCTTACCCCCTCACACACTCCCTCTCACACTTATTCTATGGCTTCCTTTCTGTTATCGAAACCCTCTCAGTCTGAAGCACTTAAACCTCAAGCCTCTCCCTACCCCTTTCTCAAATCCTTTCATACTCTTTCTCTGTCTCTGCTTGAAACATTGTCAGAGATTGTATCCTGAAAAGCTCCCCACCTTCCTCCAAGGCTCCCCACTGCTCCCCAAACTAAACATCCAATAAAAAACCTACCACATTGTCACAGGCTTGACAGACTTTAGTCCACTGGATAAATGTTTACTTGTAATTAATATGTTGCCTTTGAGTATTAAACCGTTTGTTTATTATTAATAAACGTTGCTGAATATGTTTCTTTTAATTAATGTCTTTTTCTTTTTTAAATAACTACTAACTAGTATGGAGTTGCTAACAACTCCTGACCACAGGCACCATGTTAGTAATTTAGTTTTTATTAGTTTTTCACTTATTACTGCTTTTTGGTTATCTGCTTTCAAATCCGCACACAAAAATAGTTGACCTTGTGTATTTAGGCTGATCATTGATGGTTCCAAAATAATTAGTTTATTGAAATGAATTTTTGAAACCAAAGGTTACTCAGAGTCCTTCCCTTCATTTCTGACTATCAAACTTATAAAATTATTAACCACTAGCATAAAAGCAATTCTATTGGGCAGCAATTAATCTTGTTCCTGCGGAGGGATCTTGACTGGAATTTAATTAAACTTTAACAATATTTTTCAATCAACAGTTTTCAGCAAAACAATGATATAATTTGTCTATTTGAAAACTTATTTCAAAGCTGCATGATAAACAACATTTTTGGCTTTCCCATTTGGGGTCAGTACAAATATTTAAAGGGTCCGGGTTAGCTCAGTCGGTAGAGCGTTCGGCTAGAAACTACAAGGTTCCTAGTTCGATACCGGTCCTCGCCAACTCAGCGTATGAGTAGCACAGGGATCTGTGCGGTAAAGTAAGGAGCTGATGGTAGGTGTGGCATTCCACCTCAGACGCAAAAACAATCTCCTTGTTTAAGTGCTAGTGAAAAGGGGATAGACTCCCTCGCTGATTGGCTGATACCGACTTTAGGCCGCCCCGACGACTTTACTTTTTACAAATATTTATGCGATTGGCTACAATAAACAACAGAAGAACTCAAATATCAATGCAGTACTTAAATGCAGCGATCAATTTTAACCTTACCCTTTAAAAGTTCAATGCTGTCACTTAATTCAAAGACAATTTGATTTATGTAGATAGAAATTGTAAATTAAGTGACAGCTGAAGAATTATCATTGAACTTTTAAAATTTCTCTACAAATGATGATTTTTTATTTAATACGTGACTTTCACTAGATTTTGCAATTAATTTGGATTATTTCTAAATTTCTTTCCAAGTTATAAAAATTGCTATCTTACTAAAAAATGTGTTGCAAAAAATCACAAAAAATCGATGAAAAAAAAAATAATAACAGTAATCAAAACTTGGGAATCAAAAATTTCATGATTATGGGTCCAGATTTGGTCCAGGAATATTCTTAATTTACTCACAGTCAGCCTGATTTTGAAATGGTATATATAAGGTTATGGTCTCCAAGACTAAACTGAAGAATCTGACTGACATTCACATTTATTATTAGAGATGTATTACCTCCAATTCTTGACCTTCAAAATTTTATTTATACATAAATATATATATATATACAGTATATAAAATAATGTGTATGTGTGTATGTATATATATATATATATATATATATATATATATATATATATGAGGAAGAATGAATAAAGAAAAGAAAGTACAGAATGGATAATAAAAGATGAATCTAATCAATTATTATCCATTCTGTACTTTCTTTTCTTTATTCATTCTTCCTCATATTGTCGGATTCAATTCCATTTCCATTTTACATATATATATATATATATATGTGTGTGTGTGTATGTGTATGTAAAAATAAAAATAAAAATAAATCCTGACAACTGGGAAGAGCTGGCATTGGAGAGAACTGACTGGAGAATTCATGTGGATGATGGCTGTATCAGTTTTGAGAGTGAAAGAATCGTGCATGCAAACCTAAAGCGTCAACTTCGAAAGGGTTATACCTGTCATATTGGAGAGAACATGGAGGGTTGGAAATGTCAGACATGTGGTCAAATTCTGCTTTCTAAGGCTGAATATGTCAATCATAGGAAATCTCACCAGGGTCAATTCATGCAAATTTCAGGAACAAACAATGTGTCTTGTGTTATCTGTGGCAAGGTCTGTAAGTCGGCTTCTGGTCTTAAGAGACATATTGTGGTGCATAAGCATCAAATTTTATCATCTGATTCATCTGATTCAATGGGAAGGATGTCGTTCCTATGTCATATTTGCATCAAACTTTGTGAATCTGCAGTGGGTTTGATTCATCAAACCCACTGCAGATTCACAAACTGAGGGCCCATGCAAGAAAGGGTTCTGGTAGTGGAGTTATGGGATTGTGAGGGACGGCAATGATCTGTAAAGATTATGCTCATTGATATATATATATATATATATACACACACACACACACAAGTTAAAGACTCCAGTCTGCCCTTCTATTTACACTTAGCTGGAAAGGGAATAGTTGTATTCATTCCTTTCCCAAAAGTATTAGTGCAATATGAAATGCAATCAGCCTAATCCAGGATTTGAACTTGGGTCGCTAAGTCCATTTCCAATGATAGTAACCAATATACCACAAATACCTCTTTCCATATATGTGCATGTGAGTGTGAGTGAATAGAGGGACAAGAGATCATTGTTCTTTGATATAGTCCTGCCCCAGTGTCTGAGATGGAGTGCCACACCTACCACAGATCCAAGTTGTGCTACTCATGCACTGAGTTGATGAGGGCTGGTATGTGATTCTGAGGTGGATGCTCTACCGACTGAGCTAAACCAGCCCAAAAGGCTTTAAAGACACTCATTCAAAACATCTGAGATTATTTCTTCAGCTAAAAGATAAAATAATTCATATCATTGTTACATAAAAGTTGGAGCAGCCTAATCATTTTGTAATGTAGTGTAAAAAAATGAGAATTCAAAAAGTCCATTTTTAATTTTGGAAAACTCATGGAAACCAGGGTTTTTATTGGCAGCTTTTGACCGTTGATTGACTTTTGGTATGATATTCTCAACCAATGAGAATAATCATGTGATTGCAATATCTGTGGGAATGTTAAGCAGTTTAGTGAGTGAGCTCCACAGATGGCCTCCTGCCCAAATGTGAAAATAGTGTTCTCGGATTCTTCTCTATATAATGAAATTTATTGTGTACAGTGCTCAGGTGCACCACAACTCATCAAAGTCTCATGTCAAGTACACAGAATAATGTAGTGTCAGGAACATGAACCATTTACAGTAGTAATATGCATGTATGTGTGTACATATGTATGTGGAGAGTGGCATCAGGTATAGTGTCGGCGGACCACAGGAAGCATGGAGGCTTTGAAAGACTCAGTGCTTCGGCAGCCTACAACAGACGCGGGCAGTTTATTCCATGTCTCCGCAATTCTGAGTGTGAAAAAATGTTTCCGAAAGTCACGTGAGCAGTGCTGTTTTCTGACTTTGTATGCATGCCCACGTGTGTTGGAAAGATGGAGATCAAAAAGGTGCTCAAGGTTGCTGTTGTTAAGATGATTAATGACCTTATGAGTGTTTACCAGGTCAGTTACCAGACGCTGAAGTTTCAGCGAATCCATTCCCAGGACTGCGAGACGTTCAGAGTATGGTAGATGCCGGATGGATGAATTAATTTTTCACAGACGTTTCATGTCTGTGCACTTTTTTTTATTTAAAAATTAAAATTTACATAGTTATGTAGTATGTACATCCTTTTTTTATTTTTCATGTTAATACTACTACTATTTGTTTACAAAAAAGTAAAATACCAAGAAAATGGTAGTATTATCTTAATGTTATTTTATAATGTTATTTAATTTTTAAATGTTTTTTGAAAATATAAATCAAATCTTCATTATTTTTGGTCTAAAACCAAGCCCTGATAATATTTAATGTGTATATCTATTTACTTTGTCGTTAATTGTTTTATTTTCAAAGTTTCCTCTGGACACACAGATTCAGGCAATTGCCCTTTATATATGCATAGATAGATAGATAGATAAAAATCAATCCTATGAATGATTTTATATATCGAAAACAATTAGAATATAATTAAAATAAGTGTCTTTTTATATGCGTTTATTTTTAATTTTGTTAGTCTTTCGAATTTAATACATTTCATTACATTAAAACATGAATATTTACACCTTAAAGGCGCATAGTCTTGCTAGTGATAATAATATGCAACATCATTACATGAATAGGAATAAGGCTGCCCTGTTGGCTGAGGCATTAGAATGCACTGACTGCACCTCTGCAGAGAGGTAAGACTCCCTCAATGGGGCCACCTGTTGGCCATGGATGGCAACCTGTGATGCTTAAGGATGGAACCTGGATGGCTGAGCAGTCCATGACTTGCAATACTCCACTTTGGCCCTTTCTTGGGCTAGACAGGTGGTCAGAGAGGCCTCCTCCAATCAATCGAATGGTCACGTCAAGCCTAGCACTTATATGATTGCCCCAACCTTATTGCCCTTATGGCAAGCCCCAACCATTTCCATCATATGGGTACTAGAAGGCGGTGGTTGAGGGTTTACATGTCCTGGAAATGACGTTAAACTCTATCTAATGGTGAGGTTCCATTTGGGGAATGTGGAGCACCCCTTCATCACCATTGCTCCCAGGTCCACTCTGACCTGGACTGGTAGTACCTGTTAAGGTCCCATCTATGGGTTAAATAGAAAAATGTATTTATAAAAAAAAATTGAGTATCCATTAAAAATGACTTTATTTCAAAACTTTCTCGGCATTAAATGACCCACTGAGGTTGATATGCCGTAAAATAAACCAAACCTATGAATAGGAATAAGTCCAGTGATGATCTTGAATTACTCAAATTATCTTTATTCAGTTCATGTTTATAATGTCCCATCAAATCTAATTTCAATTCACATTCCCTGGCAACTGCACATGGACACTTTAGATAAACTGCATAAATAATTACATGTAATCGATCAGTGCAAGATGATTTGGCCCCCTAGGTAAACCTTTAGATGCACACCCCTTTTAAAAGTGTTAATAATCTAATCTAGATACAGTAACCCATTACTACATTGTTTCTAACTCACAAAACACCATTGATAATATAATTTTCATCTTGTGGCTTTATTACTTCATCCATGTAAATAACCAATTATTGTTATTATATTAAGTCAGTAAATTCATTTTTACTTATATATATATATGTTATCGGGCTGAGGGTAAATTTATTTTGTAAAATACAGATTTTACGTCATCTTAGACAGCGTTAACGGTCATGTTTACGATAAATTTGCACAAAATGGACCGAAAAATTATCTAAAATGTATTAAAAATAAATTACATTATTGTGATTTTTTAACAATATAACCCAATCACAATGGGTGACCAAACGGGTCACGTCTTTTCTAGTGTATATATATATGTGTGTGTGTGTGTGTTTACATACATACATATATATATATATGAGAAGTAGATACACAAGCGATGTATTTATGATATGGCTTTTTTTTTTTTTTAGCCGACAATTTTATATATATATATGTGTATGTGTGTGTTTATATACATACATATATATATATATGGGTGTGTGTGTGTGTATATATATATATATATATATATTAGCCTCGTGCGTACAGTTTTCGGTCCATTAACTTCTTCCATTGCTCCTCTAAGGTCAAAGGACAACATCACCTTGATTAAAGAACCTGAAAAAATCCTTCAACGATGGCAACAACACTTCACGATTTATTTAATAACCATTCAGTAGTCAGTGCTGATGTTCTGTAGAGTCTTCCTCAACAGGAGACCAAATATGAGGTAATCTTTAAAGAATAACATATCATAAGCATTTAGCTTGCTCCAACCTCTTGCAGGTTATGACCTTCTATTATAACATCATGTAGTACGGACCATATTATCTTTAGGCACCCCTTTTTCATAAGTACATTTTTTTTCATTTACACCGTCAACATCTAGTTGTTTGTTAGGGGTTAGGGTTATAATTTTTAAAGCCTATAAAATCGTCCATTAACAAATAACCGGATGTTGACGGTGTAAATGAAAAAAAAAATGTACTTATGAATCGAGATCGTAAAAGGGGTGCCTAAAGGTCATATGGTGCTGTAATGCAAAATAAGATACTTCTAATTTGTGACCAGTCATTGATCAGACAATTTATTAAATTGATATTTTAAGTATAAATAGAAAAAACTTAATGGAGTGATGTAACTGATATGAATATAAATAATTGCAACTCTGACCAAGCCACATTAAAAATTACTTACATTAAAAATTGAATCCAATCACCTAATAATATTTTATTGACTTAAATAGGTAACATCATCTATCTATACATGTATAAAGGGCAGTTTGTTGTGTGTATATGTCCGGAGGAAACTACGAAAATAAAACAATTAACAACAAAGTAGATATATATACACACTCACTATCACCAAATCTTGGTTTTTGAGCAAAAATAACGATGGTTTGATTTATATTAATGAAGATAATTAAAAAATGAAATTGAAATGATAGAATTTTTTTGGGGGGGTACTTAATATTTTAAATAGTAGACATAATTTTTTCTTTTCAGAGCAGCTGGATCAATGCAGGGTCTTTTTTTTTTTACATAGATTTTAATGGGGCATCCTGTGAGGATCCAACTCGTGATTCAGTAATAATGGATCTGCGAGACCAACTTTTTACCTCCCTACAACCCAGGCAATGCCGGGTAGCTGCTTCTGGTCATATAATATGTACAAAAATGAGAATTTTAAATATTGGTACCTATTTCCCTAAAAGGAAATGCTGTCTCTGTACATGAGATATGTTAAATAAAAGTTAACAAAATTTAATGCTGTGTCGTTTCTTGAACATTGTTGGTTGGATTTTATGGCATGTCAATCCTTGTTGGGTTATTTTTTGCCGAAGATATTTTGTTTTATTCATTCTTGTTGGGTATTCATTTTTTTTTTTTTTTTTTTTGCAACTCATTTTTAAAAATCTATTTAACCCATAGATGATACCCTAACAGGTACTACTTCTCCATGTCAGAGTGAACCTGGGAGTAATGGCAATGAATGAGTACTCCACACTCCCCATAACTCCAGAACTGGAACCTCACCACTTCATACAATCTAATACTTGTGAAAAACATCAAAAACTAAAATTTATCATTTTAAAATAATCTGTTTCTCTCTCTTACGAACTTTGATCTTTAATTCTATTTAATGTTTTTATCTATCTGTCTATTTATCTTTTCTGTAAACCTATGTAAATAATCTGTCTATAAACACACGTGCTTGTAAACCGGTATAGATTTTACTTGACATTCATTTTATTTGCATTAGCAGACATTATTAAAGCCATAATTACTCTCATTTTCTCAGTTAATGGATGTTACAATTGAGTCAGTAGTGTTGTTAGTAGCAACAGTTTCCATGGTAACAAAAATTATAATGAGGTGGAGGAGGATAGTATGTCATTTAAACATGAACTGGGGGTTTTGTGCTGGTAGCCCGGAAGAAGAACTGGACATCTGTCTGGTTTCAGTTCAGAATAAGAAATAAACAACTTTTCATTATAAATATGTTTATATTCAACATGCATGATTAATAACTCTATCTATGGTAACTGAAAAGGGCTATAAATAATTATTCCAACTTCATAGAAATGAATATAGCAATTATATTTTGACAAATTCCATTCAGTGTATCTTTCAGAAATTTCAAGTAAATAAACTTTATATAATATAGTTGATGTAAATTTATATTTTTTAATTTTTTTTTTTTGGTTAGTCATTTACATACTCTATTTATATTTAAATATTCTATTTGAAAAATGTATATATTACTAAAATTCTTAAATGAGTTAAGTGGTGAGTTTATTGGCCTACGCTGCAGTGTCCCATACACAGTCCCATACTCACACTGTAAAAGAGAATATTTGACGTCATATTTCAAACCGTCTCCTTTTTTCAAACCTCAAATTTTAAACAGACTGAATAACAAGGACTACCACTCGCTTTTCTCGTTATTCTGTGATAAAAATTTCTTATTACCTTCCTTATACCAACAAATGCCCTGAAGATGATCTAATTAATAGATCGAAACACTGCAGTGTCGGCCAATAAACTCACCACTTAACTCCTTTAAACCTGTGTTTTTTCATTCTTTCTTAATATACTACATATATATATATATATATATATATATATATATAATTTTAAACAGACTGAATAACAAGGACTACACTCGCTATATATATATATATAATATATATATATATATATAATGATATTTTTTGTAATTTTAGAGGGGCCTGAATGGAATGAAAAAAGTGAGATACCAAACAAGTCACAATTTTAACTGTCAGAGAAAAAAAAAAAAAGAATTAAGATAATGAATATTAGAAAGTGTTCAATACTTACTTGTAGAGCCAGTTTAGGGAACTCAATGTGTGACAGAAATTAACTACCCAGGTTTCACCGAAATGATCTTCAGGATAATTCTGATAGGAATTGGTTGGAACAAAGGGACACATTTATACAAAAACATAGGAAGAAACTTGCTTAAATGAGGAGGTAGAAAATGGAACACTCAGCTGGGTTGCTGATTGGTTGGGAAGCCATGTTTTTTCTTATGCCTACATTTGTTGAATATTTCAGATCTTTGATTAAACAATTTTGTAGGATTTTTTAGATGCAATAGCTAGTTTTTCTTCTATACAGAGAAGATAAAATTTGTCACCTGCCTTGTAATTACAAGCCCTTTTAATAATTTCACATTTCGGCATGGGGTCCATGCCAAATTTGCCTATATATATATATATATATATATGTGTGTGTGTGTGTATGTATAAAAATTATTCTTTTGTTTCTTCTTACTTTAGTTTGCAATTTCTCAATTTTCTAATGTAGTGATTTTGATCCTCACCAAGTGCCTAGCTATTTGGGCCTTTTGCAAGACTAAACTGAGCTTAATTAAAACTGATTTTTTTCTTGATCTTATATATAAAGATTCTGTATGTTTGTTTGTACAACAACCAAGTGCACAAATCCTTTTTTAAAGAAAAAATTGGTAACAACCAGCAAAGACCAAAATTCAATAAAATCTACATCCTATTTTTGTCTGAAAGAAAAATTAAAAAACCTTTATTCCTCATTTTCCATAAGAAAAGCTAAATAGAAATATAACGAGGGTATGAATCCATGATATATTAATTTTTGTTTGGCCTATTTTTATTTGGAATGATATAAATGTTATGAATAGAATAAAACTTAGCATCAAACTTAATGGCTGTCTTGGGCGACCTTTAAGTAAATCTTATTATAATGGAGATTGTGTGTTTTTCTGTCTGTAACCGAAACTATATTCCTACTCAAGTCACAATTCTCTTAGTTATTGACATCACATTCTCCATGATTTTATTTTTATCTAAACCTCAATTATTAATAAAATTGTCTTACATTATTAATACTGTTAACTATGTCTACATACTGACAATATGCAATTATATTTATATATACAACAAAATAGCGGTTTACAGTTTGAACGGAAAGGCTAATTTGCATATTAATATTAAAAAATCGAATTTAATAAATATGTGCTTAGTATTATTGATTTCTAACTGTTTGGTTTTATTTTAATGAATATAAGCAAAAATCTCTTCAATGAATCTTAAATGAAATCCATTAACAAGATAAAATAACTGTCATTTTATTCTTTACTTCCTCTTATAACTAAATACTTAAATTAGAAAAAATAACAATGAAAGACGAGAGTGATGGAAGAGTAAGTTTCAGTTGTTCCATTTTTTATTATACCTCTCTGTTTCAAATCTTTTATTATACTCCCTCTGTTTCAAATCTTTTTATCTGTATTCTTATTTAGTTTCATTAGCCTTTCTAATTTAATACAATATTTTATTACATTAAAACTTAAATACTTGCACCCGGAGGGTGCATATATTTGCTAGTATACATAAAAAAGTTTAGTCCTAATCAGACAAAGACACTTTACAAAAGCAAAGAGTCTAGATGGTTTTTCAATTAAAAAATATGAAAGGTGGAATGCTATTCTATTATTAGTGAAATAGATCATTAATTAGGACTGAGCCTATTCTAGTAGAGTTTTAACAGGTTTGAATTCAGAGTTTTCCTTCTCCTAGACTGGTTGCCTAACCAAGATTAAAGAGCCCAGTCTGCCTTACTATTTACCCATAGCTGGAGGGAGAGGAATTGGATTGTAGCTTCGTCCAGGATTTTAACTCTGGTCGACAAGTCCATTTCCTGTGACTCTAACCATTACACCACACATTTCTGAATATCTTGCACCCCAAGAGCAAATATATAATCAAAAATAAAATAAAGCAGCACAAAAGTTGCCTAAAATGTTTGATTCAATCAAGTGTGTAACATTATAAAACTGACTTGTGTTGAATATATTAAAAAATGATTAAAAAATAAAACAAATCAATAAAGGATAAAACATAATAAAAAGCAAATAAAAGAAAAAATACAAATAAGAATAATAATAAAAATAAACAACTTAAAAACAAAAATATATAAAAGATAAAACAAATATATAGTAAAAATCTTTTTTTATTAATCTATATCTAAATATAAATAAGAGATTTATTTCAAATCTCAGGCAATGCTGGATAGCTCTGCTAGTATATCTATGTAGAAGAGATCTTGAAATATTCTTTATTGGGGTAAGAAGGAGAGAATTAGTGTTATTTTTTTTTTTTATATATTATTTTTTTTTTTATCATTTTTTTCCCACTGAGCCAGAATAGACATGAAGTCATTTTTCTAGTGGTGAGCCATGTAGAAATCGAAACTCATTTTGTAAAGAAGTAAATAATTATGATTAACTGTTTGTTGAACCCTAATGAACTGCTACTTAATTGGTAATATTTAATTTCCTGTCTTTTCTGCTAAAGAACACTTTCTACTTCTTCTAGCCCCCCCCCTCTTTACCCAGCATTTTTCAGTGGTTTGAGATCAATTTGTTTCTCACTTGTATCACACTATTTCAGATTTGCTTTTCTTCTTTATTTATTTCTTCTCTCTTCTTCTTTTTCATCTCTTCTTCTTCTTCATCTTTCTTCTTTTTCATCTCTTCTTCTTTATTTCTTCTCTCTTCTTCTTATTTATTTCTTCTCTCTTCTCTTTTCATCTCTTCTTCTTCTTCTTTTTCATCTCTCTTCTTCTCTCTTTTCTTTTCATCTCTTCTTATTATTTATTTCTTCTCTCTTTTTCTTTTTTCATCTCTTCTCTTTCTCTTCTTCTTCTTTCTTCTTCTTTTCATCTCTATTTTATTTCTTCTCTTCTTCTTATTTATTTCTTCTCTCTTCTTCTTATTTATTTCTTCATCTCTTCTTCTTTTTCATCTCTTCTTCTTCCTCTCTCTTCTTCTTTTTCCTCTCACTTCTTCTTCTTCTTCATCCCCCTTCTTCTTCTTCTCCTCCCTTTATATTGGATTCTCTTTGCAGTCAGTTCAAATTTTGATGATATTCTTTTCCAATAGTTTTCTATTGATAAGATGTTTAAATGTTTAATAACACTGGTCGATAGCAATAGCGTAGAAAATTTTAAGATTGATTTGGATCAAATCAGAAATAATTGTAAGAAAACGAAATTAAGAGGATAATTACCTTTTGGAGGAGTGGGGATCTATCAGATGAAATATTCAATAGAATTTGATGTCTATATCAGCCAGTTTATAGTCAAGTTGGTAGTCAATTTTCTTGTGCTTTTATGTACATCTGATCCGAAAGAGTCGATGAACTCCACAGTTGATTTCCCCTCAAAATCCTAATTTCATATATCAATCAATGGAAGGTTAAAGACCTTATCTGAATTTTCATCACTCTCCTTTCTATAATACCCAAACTGATCTGTGTCAAACAATCTTAAACTTTGTTTTTTTTTTTTAAATTCCATCAGACTTTAAAAGCTATGATTTGGATTGGATTCTTTCAACTATTCTCATTGCTACTGTCTTCTTGGACACCATTCCCTCCAATTATTCAATAAAATTCCTTAGGATTTTTCTTCACGTTATTTAACAACAATCACTATAATTCACCATTTGACTACCAATACAAAGGTTGTGGCATATGTTACCCACAGATCCATAGATATTATGCCTGCACCAGGGCAACTACCCTGTTATAACCCGCCCTGTCGGCTTGGGCATTAGAATGCACCGACTGCACCTCTACAGAGGGGTAAGACTCCCCAATGGGGCCACCTGTTGGCTGTGGGTGGCGACGCTTGATGCTTAATGATAGAACTCCGGTGGCTGAGCAGTCCATGACTTGCAATATTCCACTTTAGGCTTTTCTAGGGCTAGACGGGCGGTTGGAGAGGCCTCCTCCGATCAATCGGCTGGCCACGTAAAGCCCTAGCGCCTATATGATTGCCCCAACCCTATTGCCCTTATGGCAACCCCCAATCCTTCTTATCGTATGGGTGGTGGCTGAGGGTCTACATGTCCTGGAAATGATATTAAACTTTATCTGATGGTGAGGTTCCAGTTTTGGAGGTTTGGGGAATGTGGAGCACCCCTTCATCACCATTGCTCCCTTTGAATAGAAAAACATGAGTTTATAAACAAAATTGTATTATGCATTAGGAATGAATTTATTTCACAGCTTTATCGGCATTAAATGACCCACCAAGGTTGATATGCCACAAAACAAAACAAACCAAACCAAACCTGTTATAACTTAGATAATAGATACCTTGTATTTGACCCAGCTAAGGTTAAATAGTATCACTACTGTACTTCTACAAGGATAGCTTTGGCATTAAATAACCCACAAAAGTTGATATGCCATTAAACAAAGAAACCAAACCCTATATTTGAAAATTTAATCTGCACAGCCTTCAAAACCACTGTTGTTGTTGAACTTGTGTTTAGTCATCTAAATGATCTCCTGTTGGAATTTCCGTATCTCTATTTTTATCAGGTAGTATTTTTTATACTAAATCCCTACAGGTAAGGTCAGGGACAGGTCAAGACTACTTTCAAAATTGATGTAGGTCATATATTTTAGTTACTTTGAAATTTTTATACTAAAACCGGTTTTCCGCCTTTTCAATGTCAAAGACAATTCAGCAAAACTGTCATTTTGGGATTCAGTCCCCCCCCCAATACCCTTGTTGGGATAACTTTCCTATTTCTTTGGCAGAGTGGCATATTGCTGGTATCAGCTGAACAGCGAGGGAGTAAACCCTCTTTTCAATAGTGCTACACGAGAGAGATTGTTTTTCAGTTTTCATGCTTTACTGCACAGGTTCAAGCTATGCTACTCATGTGCTGAGTTAGCGAGGGGTGGTATTAAACCCAGAACCTTGTGGTTCCTAGGTGGATGCTCTACTGACTGAGCTAAACCAACTCTTGTAGTTTGTCACATGACCTCTACTGATAAACTAGGAGATGTTTAGATGATCAGAGAGTTTCCAGCAGCTGCAAAAATAGATGTATGTCATCATGTTCCTAAAAATGTGAATAATACAGATAGTTTTTACAATGTTGTTTATTTGTGCCTACAGGGTCTCAAGATGTGTGTTCACATTTTTATTTTTATTCTTAATTTCATAAAAATTTTTTTTTTTTGGCTAAACTTGCAAATTGTGGTCAAAATTAAAACGAAAAAATTTGACGACGATTTGCAACACATCAAACTAAATTTTGAAATTAAAATTAATTTTAAAAATCCGATTCAAAATACTTGACTTTTTTTTTTTTTTTTTTTTTTTTTTTTTTTGGTAAATCATGTTAGTAATTGCTTTATTTCATTTATTTAACGAATCTTGAAATATTTTCTAAACTAAAATATTTATGTGCAGTTTAGAAAATATTTCAAGATTCGTTAAATAAATGAAATAAAACAATTACTAACCTGACTTACCTAACTTTAGTTTGATGTGTTGCAAAATCGTCGTCAAAATTTTCCGTTTTAATTTTGACGACGATTTACAAGTATAGCCCTTTTTTTTTTCTTATTTATAAACGTTTATAATATGTATCTGTTTAACAGTCAGACATATTAAGGCCATATACATATATGCTAAATATATTCAAAATTCCTTTTATTGAGCTGTGTAATAGTTGTTTAATGATCTTGAGAATCCGTTAGGAGAAACCTAAGTAGATATACTCTGACTTATTAGGCTTATTTTATTATTTATTAGCTCTACTTATTGTATTGTGCACTTTATATTTAACTTAGGCAACTCTTGCAATATTTGGTAAAACTTGCAAATCATACTCAAAATCCCATGAAAAAAGACCCAGAAAAAAAACAGAACCCAAATTATTTATTTTCCCATTAAACTAACCCAACCCTAACCCTAAACCCCTAGTTAAAATTAAGTTTTATTACAAAATTTGTGGGTTCTGTTTTTTCTGGGTCATAGGATTTTGAGTATGATCTGCAAGTTTTACCCAATATTTTTTTTCTTTTGGCCATTTTAATAGTATCAACTGATTATTTTCAGAAGTTGCATATGATTTGGTATTTTCTTATTTTTATGATTTTTTCCCCCAGGCGAAAGTTTGTAAGTCATTAAAAGAAATATAACAGGATAGCATCACATTATATCAAAATTGGAATTTCAGGTATGCCTTGATCTGTGGATGGAATAAGTGAATTGAATCCCAAGGGGATTAGTATGAAGAAATTTAACGTTTTCTTATTTTGCCAATATAGAAATTGATAATAGACTTCAGTTTCGCTATTTAAAAAAAACCCACATCTAGTAATGTTGTTGTTACAGGTTTTGTTTGTGAACAAATACATCAATAGCTTTATCTTTGTATTGCATCCATGACAACCCGCTTATCTTGAAAATCGTACCCTCTCCAAAAACAAAAGCGGTGCCCTGGGTATGACACTATAATACATCTTATTATTTCTTTAAAAAATTTACAAAATTTTTAAGCACGAGATTCATAAATAAATAATAGCTGATTTTTTGGTAGATTTTTACAATTCTCCTTTGATTTGCTTATAAATCTATCTTTATGCAAATTATTACATGGAAACATTGTTTTACAGTGTAAAAAACTTTTTAAATACAAAATTACCTATTTTTATTTTTACATTAAAACAAAATAATGCAAAATAATGTTTCTCCAGTCAAATTTTTTATGAATGAGGCAAAGTTGAATACAGTAAGATTTTATATGTTCAGACTTTTTATCAACTACTGTTTATTTGAGAGAGAATGTGTTTCTACTTTTTTATGGATGCTACAAAATAATTTGCTGGGGTGGTAGTGAGGGGTCACACAATTGGACCTTATGCCACCAATAATTTTTTTAGAACGGTTTTAGATTTATTTTAAAGTGCAAATAAATTTTATCTGTATTTTATTTAGGAACATAACTCAAATCTTGCTTACTTATGTGAGATTCTATGTCTTTTACAAATGTTTTTTTTTAATTATTCATTGTGCAATCAAGGCGAGTCTCATATCCCATTCTGTATTAAGTATATTGTGCTGCTTATTTTTATTTTTCATTAACGTTACAACTGAAAATCCTGTTTCGAACAGGATGATAGGAATGGAAATAGAATATTCATTGCGTCACTGTTTGACCCTCCTGTTGACCGCACTCATAGATATCCTTTCAGCTGCCACCCGTAAGGTGTGAGCCTTTCCCCTCTTTGAGAATTGTAGTTTTAAATCATCAAGTACAGCCGTCAACAGCTTTGTCGAAAATAAGTAAAAAAAAAAAAACAATTGAAATTGCGCATCTTGATTTTAGAACCGGATATCTAAATGTTTGTTTTTTGCAATGCATCACAAAAAAGAAGTTGGAAAATCCCCGTGGCGTAGTGGTTGGGTTTTACGGCATGTCAACCCATTGGGTCATTTTATTCTGAAGACGTTTTTGTTTTATTCATTCTTGAAGGGTACTCAATTTTTTTTAAATCAATATTTTTCTATTTAATCCATAGATGGGATCCTAACAGTACTACCACTCCGGTCAGAGTGGAATTGGGAGCAATGTGATGAAGGGTGCTCCACATTCCCGAGCTCCAGAACTGGAACTTCACCATCAGATAGTTTAATGGCGTAGTGGGTAATGCACTGGACTGCGACCTCGTAGTAAGTTCCATCTCCAGTTGTGCTAGTACGTTCAATTTCTAGCTAATACTCTTGGGAAAGGTATATGGGATAGGAAGAGGTTTGGGGTGTTTTATGGTTTAAATATGGTTTGATATTCTTGGTTCGTGTTCTTCAGGTTTTTGCTTTTAACCCCATCTCATTTGGTGGTCGCGCTGAAAAGAAGGAATTTAAAGAACGAAAGAGACAAAGGCAGGAGGTAGTTTTATGACTTAGGCTTTATTGACCGGACATAGTCGTCCGTGGCAAGGGAATATCCCCCTGGCCGAGGAAGTGACTGCACTCAGTTAACGCCTGAACTCGAATGGCCGAAATATTCTCTTGGGGGTCGTTAGTCAGTCCTTTTTGTCGCACATGCGCGGAAGGTTCTTCCGGTGAAGGCCCATGGGAGTTTGTTGTTTTTAAAAATTTTAATTGTATTTAATGTCCACATGTATGAACCCACTCATCCCACCAGTTATAGGTTAGATAGTACCACTACTGTTCTTCCTAAAGAATAGCTTTGGTATTAAATAACCTACGAAGGTTGATATGCCATTAAACAAAGAAACGAAACAAAAATGTCATTAATCGGTTAATAAAGTTTTTCATTTCTTTTGAGAAATACATAATAATTAAATTTGGACTAAGTTCTTAATTAAAAGTTTGGATCAAGTCACCAATAGGGACTCCAGTTGCGAGCTGTTTTCATTGGAACGGAATTTTGTTTTTCACCGGTTGTTTATTACTTTAAAAAAAATTTATTTTTTTTATAATCAAATTTTTTTATAAAATAGTTTTTATTTAATCAGAATAGGAATTCAGAAGTTTTGCTAATTAATCAGAAGTTGAGTATTTTTCAACATTTACAATAATTTTAGAAAAAAAATTATTTAAAAAATTAGGAAAAAATATTAATTCTTAATTTGATTACGAGTAATCAAATTAAAATTTAATAGCAAAATTTTCTTTTATTAAATAATTTTTAATTTTAAACTAATATTGTTATTGTTTTTTTTTTTTTTTTAAACGAAAGACACGTTTTTTTGTTTTTTTTTTTTATGAAATTATGTCAAAATGTCGTCCGTTGATTTTGTTTACTAACAACCAGTGAAAAGCAAAACTCTGTTCCAATAAAAACAGCTCACAACTGGGGTGCCTATTGGTGACTTGGTTCAAAAGTTTAAACTTCAGATTTTATTGTAAACATTCGAAAGGTTTTTGAGTGCATTAGCCAACATGAAAACTTTCTCCCCTCCCCCATAGGCCGCGCTTGGAGAATTCCCCCCACCCACCCAACTTGCCGAGCTGGGAGTTGGCTGAAGGTCCTTTGTAAAATGACATGAAGACCATTACCAACGAATTATGGTAATTTTCACCTTTTAGTTCTTAAAATTCCTAGCATAAAATTGTGCGTGCGCATTATCTGAAATGAACTTAATTGTTATTAAGAACACATTTTATGATATTTTTGTGTTAAAGCATGCAGTTATATTTTTTTCGAAAAAGTTTCTAAGATTTGTTTATTTCGCACGGAGACTTTCAAAATAGCTACCGGCTTAGTTCAAAGTGAAAGTCAAGTTACACTAATTGCCTTATTTGCTAGGAATTCTAACAACTAAAGGTGAAAATTACCCAAATTATTGTGCCATAAATGTTCAATTCTTTATCTGCAAACTGAATAGCCCAATCTTAATAGCACTATGTGATACTCTTTACTTGATAGTTCTTTTTATCATGTGATTTGACCCATGTAGATGTCAATTTGTCATCCTTTCCCACTAATTCTTTTAACATCTCTTAAGCCGCCAGGGCGTCTGTGACCTGATTTGCCATTTTGTTTTTTAATGCAGTCACTGTAATTGTTGACGAGCGAAAATGGCGCTTATAAAGGAATGACAAATATTGTCTTTGTTTGGTTTCTCTGTACTACAAAATAAGAAACAAAAAATAAATCAAAAAAGTTTTAAACAAACACTTTTTTTGTGGTGTTGGTGGGTAGTAGTGGTTGTTAGGTGTCATCGTTACAGTGTGCTGTTTATATCAGTCCTGGGTGGGGGGGTGAAGTGTGTGAGTACTAATGAGCTTTTATCAGAGGTGGCGGGGGGGGGATCAGATAGAAACAAAAGGATTTGCACTATTGTCTTCCGACTAGTTTTCTTGTGTTGTTGGTGTTTTATCAAAGTCACAACGTTTCAGCTATTGCACCCTCCAGCCTTCTTCAGTGGTTTGTTGCATTCGGTAATCTTGTTGGAAAATAAGATAAATAATACTAAAGAATTAAGATAGAATAAATAAAAAAGTTTATCTGTCCAGGTTTATGGTCCCACTTCCAAAAAGGTAAATAATCGCCGTCTTTTACTATAGCAACGCTAGCGGAAGATCATGCTTTCAAGAACCCCCCCCCCAAAAAAAAATGTCTCCTCAAATATCAAAGTACAGAAACTTTTGATATTTATCTCTCTTCTCAATTCAGCACCAGGCTAACTTGTACTCAATCAATAACTGCAATTTTATGAATATTATCCAAACTTAATTTATGCTGATAAGACTAACAACAATAAGGACTCTGGACTTACAAAAAAGACATTAGAATTTTGTTTTCCCTCTGATTTCACTAAAAGGAATCCTTTAAGGATTCTTAAGGATCCGAAATAAAACTCAACGTTTTGTTGCTCTTTTTTTTTAACAATTGTTTCTTTTACATATGTGACCATGCACATGCACCTACTCTATATTTTAACCGGAAATCACCAGAGCCATCAAAGTACAGAAACGTTTGATATTTGACTCTTCTCAACTCAGTACCAAGCTGACTTGTACTCAATCAATAACTGTATTTTTATGGATATTATCCAAATTTAATTTATGCTGATAAGACTAACAAAAAACAAACAAACAAAAGGATTCCGGACTTACAAGAAAGACTTTAGGAATTTTGTTTTTCCCTTTTACTCCACCAAAAGAATGAATGGTTCGTAGTAAAATCTAAGGATTTTTGCTTCTTTTATTTAACAATTGTTTTTATTTCTCTGAATGTTTGGATGAGGCTTGATGATTAGTATTATCTGCATTATTCGGACTATTGTCCCCATCTTCATTGTTATTTGTACAACGTTTCGGCCGATATGCCCTCCGGCCTTCTTCAGGTATTTCTTGTTGGACTCGGGAACCTACTCGGACTCGGGAACCTACTCGGACTCGGAACCTTCTTTTCGAACTCGGGTTCGAAGGTCGTAATCGGGAGACATCACGGAACTTTGAACCTAACCCTTTATTTATTCCACGGGGGTATCCTGTTCTCATTCCGCTAACCATAGCTGAGGTAGGAGTTGTGTTCATTATTTTTCTAACTGTCTCTACTCAGGATTGAACTCTGGATCCAGAGATAACTGTCACTTAGAACTGTCTTAACCTAACTACCTTATCCACTAGGTCATGTGTCCAATTGGACACATGGCTATGGTTAGCGGAATGAGAACAGGATACCCCCGTGGACTAAATAAAGGGTTAGGTTCAAAGTTCCGTGATGGCTCCCGATTACGACAAGAAGGTTCCCGAGTTCGAAAAGAAGGTTTCCGAGTTCGAGAATGTTCCCGAGTCCGACAAGAAATACCTGAAGAAGGCCGGAGGGCATATCAGCCGAAACGTTGTACAAATAACAATGAAGATGGGGACAATAGTCCGAATAATGCAGATAATACTAATTGTTTTTATATGTGAACATGCACACTCACCTACTCCACATTTCACCTGAAACCACCAGAAGTTAGACACTAAATATAGGAAACAATAAAACTGTAAATTTCGAAAGCAAAACTTTTATTCAACCCACGGCAAATGGTTCTTCTAATTTCATTCTCAGGGGAAATTTCAGTATTTTTTAGGATAGTGTGGCCACATTTTTATGAATTAAAATATTCTTGATATATAAAGTTAATAATTTGTTCTTTATCAATTATTCGCACCTCCTCCTATTTATAAAAGAAGCTTAAGGACAACAAATTGGTCTTTGACGTAGTGTCATTATTAATTCCAAATATTTCAGAAGGTACTATACTATCAGAAATGTACAAAGATCTTGAATCAGTTTGAATTCTTTCTTATTAATTCGTCATTTTAATGTCAATTTTGCTTTTAATGCTTAAAAAATCAGCATGGATCAATTGGCGAATGAAATTAGCCAAGAAAGAATAAGAGGATCGTGGCAAGAACACTTTTGTTCTACACCCACTCTAAAAAAACAAAAAAACCCGGACTATATGCTCAGGTCTAGGTTGCATCTTTGTATCTGTTATGAAATGAAAGTGACATTTAGTTTTGTTTTGTTTTTTGTTTTTTTGGGGGGACAGATGTACGGATGCATCTTGTCCAAATAGATTGCTTTTGCTTTTAATATTGAATCAGAGTAAATGAACTTTCACTACTTCGAGTCAAGAATTGAACTCACAACCAAAGATTGATATTATTTATTATCCCTTTCTCACCATGAGGTTTAAAGTGAAGATCATGTGAGTAGAAACAAAAATAGTCTATTTTCACCAACGGAATTTTCCTTTTTTGGATGCTTCAGGCGTCAGAGATTAACTGACATCACCCAGTTAAGTGTAATGGGGTGGGGGTACTTGAAAGGAATGTCTCCATGGTAACTGGACTTTTTGCGCTGAAGCAATTTATCAACTCAGAAATTCAGACAAGGTGTGCACTTTATTTGTTTGTTTCTTACTTGCTTTACTCTTGCATTAAGACTGTGGGGATTATCTGCCCTTGTTTGCAGGATGAATTTTCAAAACGATCGTTCGGAAATAACCTACATAGTTGTCATAGCGACAAAGTAAAAGGTACGAAAATAGTCATCTTTATCTCGGACTTCAGTTAGAAGATGTCAGTTTGCATCCGTCCCTCGATACGCTCCAACGGAACATGACATAATCCAGAAAGCTTTTATAAATTACCGACATATCTATAAAAAAAACTGGTCGAGACCATTATAACCAAAGGGGCGTTAGAATGCACCGACTGCACCTCTGCAGAGGGGTAAGACTCCCCCAAATGAGACCACCTATTGGCCGTGGGTGGCGACCCGTGATGCTTAAGGACGGAGTCTTGATGGATGAGCAATCCATGACCTGCAACACTCCACTTAGACCCTTACTTAGACTAGACGGGCGGTCGGAGAGGCCTCTTCTGATCAATCGGCTGATCAAGTCAAGTTGACTTAGCACATATGATTGCCCTAACTATTGCCTGTATGGCAAGCCCCAACCCTTTTTATCATATGGGTGCTAGAAAGCGGTGACTGAGGGTATACATGCCCTGGGAATGACGTTACATTCTATCTGATGGTGAGGTTCCAGTTTGGGAGGTTTGGGAAATGTGGAGCACCCCTTCATCACCATTGCTCCCTGGTCCACTCTGACCCGGAGTGGTAGTACCTGTTAGGGTTCCATCTATGGGTTAAATAGAAAATGTATTTATAAAAAAAAATGTGTATCCATTAATTTATTTCAAAACTTTATCGGCATTAAATGACCCACTGAGATTGATATGCCGTAAAACAAACCAAACCAAAGAAACTTTACCAAGTTTTAATCATGTTTTATTTCTAATAGAAACACTCTTTCACACATCTTCCCTCATTTTTTATATCTACTTTGCTGTATAGTTTCACAAATAAAGATGGGTCACTCCATGTCAATTCACCAGGTCACTGAAATCCTGCATGTACATAGGAAAAAAACTCTGAACTTGGCAGGTTCAAATCTTCTAAAGTAGACTTTGTTCCCACACAAAATTCTTTGAACTTAGGCAGACATAGTAGATGTTAAGAAAAAAAATATTATGAAAATTGAAGAGAACATATTTTTCGATAGACTGACCGTAAGCTACATAGGTGAAAAGTTGTTGATTTTGGAGTCATGCATTTGGGTGGGCAAAATAAAATTTTCTATCAGGTATAGGGTTAAAATATTTGGATATTTGGATTCTACAGTCCTTATTTGCCTTACATACCAAATTTCAGAAATATTGAATGTATGAAAGTATTTTTCTTTAAATAAAAAAAAAACACTGAGATTTTGAGGCAAAATAGGAAAATCATACCCCCCCTCTAAAATCAGAACGGTAAGGTTTAAGACAAAACTATTTGGCACACTTTCCTAACTCATGAAGGGGAACATTTGTGCCAAATTTCAGGTAATTCGGTGTCGGTGGGTGCAGATTTCAACTTTTTGCTGGTGTTTTGACATGGAATGACCCAGATGTTAATTTATAAGAATTATCCATTCGTACTTTGATGCACCAATTTAATTTGTTCCGTTCGTTACTCGATTCCCTCGTATATCAAATCAATTCTCCCTATTGAAATAAACTGAAATGCCATTAATACGTTCTACTCCTCCCCTAAAAAATCACACTATTTTTTTTTTTTTTTTAGCTCAGGCGGTAGAGTGTTCGGCTGGGAACCTCAAAGTTCCTGTTTGATACCGGCCTTCGCCAACTCAGCGTATGAGTAGCACATGGATCTGTGCGGTAAAGTGAGTAGCTGACCGTAGGTGTGGTGCTCCACCTCAGACACTAAAAAAACTATCTTTGGTCTAGCGCTAATGAAAAGGGGATAGACTCCCTGTATGACTGATATCGACATTAGGCCTCCCCGACGACTTTACTTTTTACTTACGTTTTCAAAAAAAAAAAAGCACTGTTGTATAAAACATAATAAAATAGGATTTCATGAATCATGTGCTATATGTTTTAATGCTTATTTTTTTTATAAATAATATTTTTCTTTGGCATAATAAACTTGAAAGCTTAAATATTTTTTGTGAACTTATTAATATAAGCGTATCTGAAGCTCGCTGGTACCTCAAATTCTAGTTCCCAACACAAAAAAATCTACACAGTAACAGCTCGTAATCAGGAAAACTCTTTAGTTTGGGCACTTGTAAGTCAAGGTATCACTGTATTCTAATTTTTTTTTCTTAAACGAAATATATCAAATTGTAGATATACTATGAATTACCTAATATTAATATATAACTACAGCTGTGACTCACCGCACCTGGGGTTAAAATACAGACCAACTGCTGTTAACGCCATTAACGGCCATTCTATTCCATCTGGCCATATCTCCTTAACACTTTTCAGCTTGCACTCACAAAGCCACACTTTAATTTCACTAGTGACAATCTATTAATAATGGAGATTCGCTTCCGGATTTTTGTCTGTAACAAAAACTACGTCACTGCTTACGTTACATTACCCAAAATCGTCATAACAGAATAAATACACTCAAAATTTGAACATGCAACATTAGACAGTCCTCATTATTTTTTAAAACAAGTTTTAATAAATACATGACTGGTATTATATATCTATATATAAGTAAAGTCGACGGGGCGGCCTAAAGTCGGTATCAGCCAGTCAGCGAGGGAGTCTATCCCCTTTTCACTAGCGCTAGACCAAGGAGATTGTTTTAGCATCTGAGGTGGAGCGCCACACCTACCATCAGCTCCTTACTTTACCGCACAGATCCCTGTGCTACTCATAACGCTGAGTTGGCGGGGACCAGTATCGAACTAGGAACCTTGTGGTTTCTAGCCGAACGCTCTACGACTAGTTTACATTTCAAATTGTTTTATCTTTAATCCTTTAATGAATTTGATGATTTTACTTACTTAGGATACAAACTCGCTGACATTGAATTTTTAACTCCCACCCCTCAGGCAATATGTTTCAAAAATCTATGTTTACATCGCCCGGAGGGTGTTTTTTTATTTTGTACTAGTCTATATAATATTTCTATACTAGCTACACCGATTTACTAAATATCACTATAAGACAAAACACAAATGAACAAATATTTAAAGTGACTACAATCTGAAAGTTCACTGAGTCTAAAATAATGGTCACACGTTATATTGTACAATTCACTTTTTCGCCTTTTTCATTTATTTTTTTTTTAATTAGCAGCAACTTCAGAAGTTTTGTTAGAAATTAGCTGTTAGTTAATTATGCTAATTGTATACATGTAACCTGATACTAAACAATAACTAAATGATTGTAAACAGAAATTGGTAGCTACTCCTCCTCGTGGTTTACTTTTATTGTGATAAAATAATGTAGACTGCTGGTAATTGTAATAAAATCGGACTAAACTTGCAAATCAGTCGGAAAATTAGGGTGACCCAGAAAAAACAGAACCCAAATTATTTATTTATTTTCCCATTAAATTAACCCTAAACCCTAAACCCCCCTAGTTAAAATGAACAGTTTTATTACAAAATTTGTGGGTTCTGTTTTTTCTGGGTCACTCTAAATTTCCGACTGATTTGCAGGTTTAGCCTAAAATCGTTCATGTTGGAAATTTAGTTTGCATTTTACTTTTTTTTTTCTTTTTAAAAAATCTTTTATATATGAAACCTTCTCAATGAAGGTGCTTGTAGCATAATGGTTATCGTCGTAGGAACTGGACTTGGCTACTCGAATTCAAATCCTAAATAAGGCAATTTTAATTTCACATAGTGCTCATATCCTTGGAAAAGGTAGGGCGTCCAATCGTGGTGTAATTGTTAGCAAGCTAGTCTCACAGATCCATTACTACTGAATATCGAGTTCGATACCCACTGGATGCCCCATACTTGCGACCTTGTGTCACATCCTACCCTAGGCGTTTTATCGTTGTGTAATGGTTAACAAGCAAGTCTCGTAGATCCATTACTTCTGAATAATGAGTTCGATCGTTTTGAGTGCCACAACTCGCCGCTAACATTATTAGTAAAGTTGTAACAAACCCGGATACTTTGTAGTGTAAGCTTGTGTCGGACCATCGCAACGAAACCGGTAACCCCACAATTTTTTTCTGGTGAGGAGGGTGGCTAGACACCCTGCTGAATGAGAAACAAGTCTTGTAAAAGGGCGTAGGAAGCTCTCTGCTCAACGGCCATCTAGCACATTATTTCTAAAGTTCAACTCTTCCTCATCGTGGCAGGGTCGTGTAAACTTAGTAGTGTCAGAGCCATGTCGTCAGGTACTTAAGTTCCTGATAGGGTCACTCGAGGCGGACAGGTTTGGCACCGAGTGGTATTAGGGCCACAACCCGGCCAATGGGGCTCTGGCAAAAATCTAAAGGGCATATCTATCATCGACAGGACTCAACGACTTTTGGTGTACTTGTCACATCGTCTGTGGAAAATCTGCGGCAAACAAGGGTATTTCCTTCCCCTGGATAGGATTATGCATGCAGGGTTTGGGGACTGCTTATGAATTTTCTATTCCTTTGTTATTATTTCCATGAATTCCCCACAGGTGATTTCGTTGAATGGGAGCCGGCCAAACCGACCCAGGGTGAATGCCATCACAGACAGTATAGAATAAGCCTGGGTGTAGTATTATATATCCCCTGTGTGGATAATAACAATTTTATTGCATGAGAATGAAATGCAAATATTATAATGAGATGAGAAACAAAGAGAATAAAAAATTCTTTTCAATTAAAATAATCCACTGAATTATATAAATCATTGTAATATAAAGAAATGGATATTAAGTAACCTACTCGAGTTTCATCATCTGAATCGTCAGGGTTACATCCGCTGAATTAATCGAGTTTTCGATTAATATCAGTTGGTACCACGTATGTCTGTTGAAACGGGTCTTACCTTTTATAGATGAACGCTTATGGTAAAACTTGCATATCATACTCAAAATACCATGACCCAGAAAAAACAGAACCCACAAATGTTGTAATAAAACTGTTGATTTTAACTATGGGGTTTTAGGGTTAGGGTTTGGGTTTAGGCTTAGTTTAATGGGGAAATAAATAATTTGGGTTCTGTTTTTTCTGGGTCATCCTGTAATATCATGGGATTTTGAGTATGATTTGCAAGTTTTACCATATATAT
Source organism: Doryteuthis pealeii (assembly GCA_023376005.1). NCBI lineage: Eukaryota > Metazoa > Mollusca > Cephalopoda > Myopsida > Loliginidae > Doryteuthis > Doryteuthis pealeii. Next base: position 33,787,550 of record CM042178.1, read on the forward strand.
ATATATATATATATATATATATATATATATATATATATATATATATATATATATGGAGAAAGGTAGACAAACACGGGATGTTATGGAAACTGGATGTTTATTGTCGACGATCCAACGTTTCGGTCTATTAGACCATCTTCAGGACTTGGATATAGTACTTGCTTCAATGATGGACATTCTCAAAATGCTGAAACAGAAGGTCGTCAGTAGGGAGAGGGGTGGTTGGGAGTGGTTAGTAGATTTTCTTCTCATTAGATGGGGAGTGTCAGAATGGTGGATGGTGGTACCACAGGTGTCAGTCTAGAAAGTTGGATTGTTGAGGATTGGTTAACTGAATATGTGTGTGTGTGTCTGTTTAATTGTTGTTTTTTTTTTTGTTTATATGTGTGGGGAACTGGATTTGTCGTTAAGTTATATGTGTGTGGTTGGTATGTTCCCCACACATATAAACAAAAAAACAATTAAACAGACAGATACACACACATATTCAGTTAACCAATCCTCAACAATTCAATTTTCTAGATGGACACCTGTGGTACCACCACCCACCATTCTGACACTCCCCATCTAGTGAGAAGAAAATCCACTACACCCCCCTACTGACGACCTTCTGTTTCAGCATTTTGAGAATGTCCATCATTGAAGCAAGTACTATATCCAAGTCCTGAAGATGGTCTAATAGACCGAAACGTTGGATCGTCGACAATAAACATCCAGTTTCCATAACATCCAGTGTTTGTCTACCTTTCTCCACATACTGTCGGATTAACCGCCTCACATTTCTCCCATATATATATATATATATATATATATATATATTATATATATATATATAGGTTGTTCTACTAAGGCAGATATGAGAATGCAGTTGTCTATCATTATACTAGACTTAAGAGATCTGTATTAAAAAAAAGTAACCTCGTCCCATTGATTTTTAGTTCACTTCTTTCCTTTTTAATGTATTTTTTTTTTTTTTCAAAATAAATGTACCTTCTGAAACCTGGGTGTCTTTTTACTTTTATTATAACCACCTAATCAACATAAAAGATCTTTAGGGATACACACATATTTCTGAGAACTTTTAGGGGTCAGCAGGAGAAACTATTTTAGGATTGCGATGTTAAGTTTAAACTGAGTACGTTATACATTCATATCCATCCATAAACATTCCTTTCTGGCCCAACCTTTCAGTATTTTTCTTTTCTTTTTTTTTTTTTTTCTTAATTATTTGTCCGGACAAATCAGCCTCTTGGGTATATACTATTCCCCCATACACAATCAACTGATTTGACTGCTAATAATAATTACTGTGGGGATAGAATATTGGTCTCTAAATCTTAGGAGTGGAAAATGTCATTTTTGTAAAAGTACAAAATATTATTGTTTTTTTGTTTGTTTTTTTTCTTTTCCTGATTTTGTTAAAATGTCAAGATTTTATATGAAAACAATATTATTGTTATTATTATTATCCTCATTATTATTTCACTATTAGCCAGTGTTTTCACACCAGCATTAGCTAATGACCTTTCACTGGAGTATGAATGATAGCAAGTGTCCTCAGGTCTCCAGGACTCTTCTGGGTATTCTAGACGATCTTAACAATGCTGTTGTTTAGATGGTGTCAGTTCTACCTCTAAATTTCCAATTCCTACAGTCTGTTTTCCAAACATTTGGGGACCATTCGAAGGGCAATAACTGCAATTAATATCACCTTCACCCTGATGTTCCACAGTTTTCTTTAGTTCTCCGGCAAGGTTCAAGTATTTGTCTGTTTTCGTTTTCTTTCATTTTCACAGTGGTTTATCGGGACGGCAAAATCCACGAGATGACAAATTCTCTTCTTGTTAACTAACACTAGGTTTTCCGTATCAGTAGTAATTAGGGATTTTCACTGAAATCCGAGTGACACAAGTCTCTTCAGTTCTCCAGGACATTTTCAATATTCTAGCCGGTCTCAGTAATTCCGTTATCTGGACGGTTTCAATTCTGTTGTGGAAGTCCGGTTCTCCCAGTCTGTTTTCCAGGTTCTTCCGATCTGTTTTCCAGGTTCTTCCGGATTGTTCCAAGAGCATAAATTATGACTGGTAGTCTTGTCTTCTCCGTGTTATCTAAAAAAACATAAAAAAAGTTTAACCTGAAATTTTTCCCTCTTTTACTAATCATCTCCTTAGAAGATTAAGCTACGAAAACGAATAAAGTAAAAAAAAAATGCCTAAAAGAGCAATATTATAAATTCTTTTACCGTTTTTTTGAATGCGATAAAAATACACATACCGTTATAAAAGAAATGTAAACAAAATCTTATTTTACCTATAATTATCTTTAAAACATGTAAAAAAAATAATTTACCTGCACCTTTATTAATGGAGTCAAATTAACAAAACAATTTTTTTTTTAAATTTATCTTCAGAATTTTGAGGAAATATGTCTTTTGAAAAGAAACCTCATCTTTTTAGTGCTTTAAATACAGAAAAATTGGACCATATGACCTTTAGGCACCCCCTTTGCGATCTCGATTCGTGGGGACATTTTTTCGATTTACACCGTCAAAACCCGGTTAATTGTTAACGGACGATTCTTAGAGTTTTTTTTTAATTATAAAACTAACACCTAACCCTAACCACTAACAAACAACCGGATTTTGACCGTGTAAGTGAGAAAAGTGAACCCACGAATCGAGATCGCAAAAGGGGTGCCTAAAGGTCATATGGTCTGAAAAATTAATTAAAATCCGAGAATTAGCCGATTTGGGGGTGGGGTGAATTTAAAAAATGGTGCTTTAGCTGGGGTGTGTTTTTGGACACACCTTGTATTATATGCGTATTCATTGGAACTCTTTATGATATACTCGTCTGTCCCCTCCCCCAGCTCCGAATGTTTATTCCGGATGATATCTACATATCATTTATGCCAACAATGCCTACGAAATGGAAAAGGTCTTTTACGTTTCAATGACAAAAGACAAAGATTGTATGAAAAACGAACCCAATGAACTTACCCTGGTATCTGCTTGGTCCATCGAAAGTTATCCAATAGCCAATAAGATTGAGAATAAAATACCACCAGCAGCAGTGACTCCGTCAGTCCAACCATTATCGAAATCGGAAGCAATTATCTCAAGCTGATTTCAATTCAGTTCAATGTACAATCAGTCGTTCAGGTTGGAATAGAATATTCCTCTAGGTTCGGTTGGCTGAGACAGCAATTTTGTTTCCTCCTTATACACAGGATATTTTAACACAAAATACAAAAATGTAAGAAATAATACAAATCAATTAAATAATAAAAATTGTTTAAATGAAATAAAGAACAATATTTATACTTATTGCTTCAGTGAATGACTCTGATTCCTCATATATATATATATATATATATATATATATAAATTTATAAATTTAGACTTCATTCATTTTTTTCTCTCATATATAGTATTTCATTTTTCTCCAGATAGTCTCTATTCCCTATACCTTGAAAAAGGGTGAAGGTTCACCCGAAATATCCGAATTAATCGAACCAGGGACAGAACAACAGTTGAATATTAAAATTCTGTTTTTTTTTGTTGTTTTTTCCAATGGTTCAAAATACCCCCCCCCAAAAAAAAACTACGTTCACAAGAACACAGTTATATATATATATATATATATATATATATATATATATATATATATATGAGAGAGAAAGAGAGAGACCTGTTAAACTCCTTTTAAAAAATTGACTATTAATTAATAGTCCGATTTTCACGAAAATTTCCATAACTATTTACCTTTGGATGTAAATATGTCTGAAATAGTTTTTTCCTAAAATATATTAGGGGAAATAATTTTTTTACGAGGTCTATCCCCCTATTTTATTTTATGAAATATTTAAAAAATGAACCGTCAAAAAATGTTTTTACTTTTTTCTATAAAGATAAGTCTGAATAACTATATCAAAAAATGTGTATAATACCCAAGGCAGTAGTTTTTGTAGAAAAAATGAATTCTGAAATAAAACGTGCAAAAAATGTTATATTATTATTTAAAAACTTTTTTTTGTTATTTTAATTGATATGTACTATATTCTATTAAAGTGTCAAGAAATTTTTTTTTTTTTTAAGAAATTAATTTTTAACAGATTTTAAATCTTTTGTGCGCTTAAATAATTTGTTGTTGTTTTTTTTTTTTTTTTTTAATGTTTTAAAAATCTTTTTTTGTGTGTATAAGCAGTTTGGATATATCAAGAGTGAGATCCCAGGTAGAAATACCACAACAGAGCGTGTTGTTTTCGAACTGAAGACTCGTTTGTTTATATGTCAAGTAATTTTGTGTAACACAATGCCGTGTCGAAATCTGTCATACTCAAATGACTATATATATATCATTTACATTTAATACCATAGTAGTATCCGACCCCAAAGATAAGCTAAAATAAAAATAGAGATACAAAAAGTATAAAGGTGTCGAATTGTACAACGTATTTTGTCTGCAGAATTGTCGACCCCCCCCCGACACACACCACTTCCAATTTAGTTGTGACTTGTTTTAGGTCATCCTAGAGGCATGGAACAAAACACAACGTATTATTTACTCGCCCCTAGAAGCTTCGTTAACATTCTCACTTTAAGAATACCTTTGCCTCGAACGAGTTGGACCCGAGTCTGCTTGGGACCCCCGGAAGGACAGATATTCATATTTTTATGAATACTACTTTACGAAAATTGTCATGTTGTAGATTAGGTATAAGGCGAGACCCTACTACCAGCCCAGACATATGGGATTAACTGCCCCCCCCAGACCTTTTAGTGGAGTAGGTTTTATTTTCCAGGCCTCTCTCCAGGCAGGATTAATATAATGTGGGGTTTACGGTCAAGTCACATTAAAAGCACCGGTCCTCACTAGATAACCGAAGTTAAGCAGAGATGAGCCGGTGCAATACTTAGATGGGTGACCATTTACCCAACAGCTGGTACTGTAAGAAATCGAATATCAAATTTATATGATTCAGCATTCAATGACCCGAAAAGGTCATTAAACAAAACAACCAAATTAAACCATAACGTGGGGAGCCACGCACATCGCACGTACAAAAAATGTATGGTTCCGTCGGCATTCCCTTTGAGGGATGCCCCAGGAATCGAGCAATAAATCCAGCCTTTACCCCTTTTAGATGAGAGGAGAGGTGCTGCCGGTGATGTTCGGCCCTTTGGAACCATGCTATTAATTTTAGCTTACTTACCCGGCCGAAGAGGTACTGCTTTATGAAAACGTTAGTTTAAATTAGGTATACCCAATTTTTCGTCTGCTTTTTATTTTAAAAACGAATTATGATTAATTAAATCGATTATATAAGGTCAAATTTTTATCTAGGTTGAAAAGTATTAATATCAGTAAAAAAAAAAAAAAAAAAGGCAAAATAATATTACACATGTAATTTATTTGTAATACATTTAATACTATTTTTTCGGTCAATTTTGACCAAATATAACTTAACATTTGCTGTAAAGTCCGTGTTTACGAAATAAATTTAACCCTCCCGATTGAAAAAAAATACCAAAAATCAGGGAATTATCCGATTTTAATGAAATTTTCAGTGTTGATTTATCAATGAATGAATTTTATAATGCATCAGTTGATTTGTTTTGTAAAAACACGGATTTTTCGACAAATTGGGTATACCTAGTTTAGACTGTCTATTTAAACTAGGTATATCCAATTTATTTCATAAAATAAATTAATTAATTAATAAATAAGGTATTTAAAGTTTTTGTCTTTTTATTTATTTATTTATTTTTACGTCTTATACATTTTATCGCGAATTGGTAAACTGATAATAAATTTGATGATAAAAAATTTTTTAAAAATCATTTTAAAACAAAAAAATTTCAGCTTCATATCTACGTAGTGATTTGTTATCTGACCCAAGGAGGAAAACACATTATCAGCAGGAAGAAATCGTGTTATTTATTTACTAAGCTTTTGTTTAATCTGACAAACTTAGAGTACCTGCTGTTACTTAGTGGTCACCCAGTTAAATGATAAGCAGGCTAATCGCTGCTTAACTTCGTTGACCTGACACCTGGATCCGGTACTTGACCGTGAGTGAGGAATTAAACATGTTCATTTCATGAAAGGACATTCTGTAATTGTCCAACTAACTTTCCCCCATCCAATTTATTTGTTCAATTGTTTTAGGTCATAGAGGCATGGGATAAAAAAAAGCCACTATAGCCAGGTAAGTGTATGGGTGGGGGTGGGGGTGTTAACCTGTGTGGCCTTTTTAAACCTTCAAGTGTAGTCTTGTTGAAAGACGGATCAAAACTGCATACCTCAACTTTAGAAACAGATATCCCAATGCTTTTTCGTAAAATGAATTCTAAAGAAAGTTTTTATAAAATGTTAGTTTTTCGTTACTTTCATTAATTGAATTAGTACTAAGGTTTGGTTTGATCTCGTCGTTTAATGGCATATCAACCTTTGTGGGTCATTTAATGCCAAATTAATCCTTTTTCAAAATGTTCATTTCATTTCATTTTCGATTTTTAAAATTAATACCAAAACCGAAGACATTTTTTTAACGTCAATTTCACGGTGAAATTTTAATATTAAATTTTTTCAAATTCAGGATTTTTAAAAATGTTTCTTCTTTCGAATTCACAAAAAAATTTCAAGATAATATTTCAAGATAAAAAAAAAAAAGAATATTTTAAAAATCGTTGAAAACAAATAATCGGTTGTTGAATATGCACAATAAAAAAATGTCAATTAGAGCTAGCCATACTTTTAGTAGTATAATCGTAAAAGGGAAATAAAATGTGACTTTTCTGTCAAAATTGCGGCCTGAAAATTACCTTTTCGCATGTAATACGGATAGGTTTATTTATTTATTAAGATAACGATGTAATTTTTCGCAATCGGATAATTTGATCTTTGAATTAACTATTTTTCTTTGTAACAACCCTGTACGATCTTTAATTGTTTTTTACGAGATTTTTGATAAACAAAGTTCGGAAATATTTATTTCCGTTTTATTCAAGATGGCCTAAACTGATCACGTGACCGAATTGGAGGTCCCTACTATTTACTTTTTTTTTTCCAAACTCATTTTTTTAGACTCATTTTTTTAAAGACTCGGTTTTTTTTTTTTTTTTGGTTTTTTTTTTTAGAATCATTTTTTATTAAACTCAATTTTTATTAAACTCATTTTTTTTTTTCAAACTCATTTTTCTAGAATCATTTTTCTTATCTATCTTAACCAACAGATGGGACCTTAACATGTATTACTGCTGTGGGTCAGAGTGAGCCTGGGAGTAATGGCAATGAAGAATACTCCACACTCCCCAGAGCAGCAGAACTGGAACCTCACCACTAGATGTAGTTTAATGTCATACCCAGGTCACGCTATACTAAGCTAAACATGGTAAATACATGTGAACATCACTGTGGAGCAGTGGTTTACACATACCAGTTAGCGCAATTGTAAGTTTGGTCATTGGTAATCAATGTTCAAGTGACTGAAACATAACTGTTGCATAATTTTCACTGTGTTCAGAAATAAATAAAATGCAAGGCTATACTAAGTAAAGGCCTGGCACCATACATCTGGAGTCTTTGACAAGAGGCAGATATGTGGTGACCTCGTAACATACAATTATTGAGAAAATATTTAGGAAGAAACTTGTTAGTGATATTCAATATTTAGTTAAGTATCAAGTATATTTATTACTATCGGGAATCAATTATTATTTCTTATTGATTAGAAAGAAGGGGAAATCTACTTGTAAAAATCAATCAGAAAATGATTTCAACTTTTATAAAAATACTCAACAAAACATTTCATAAATTACTTTACAAAAAAAAAAGAATAATAATAATGAAACACAAAGAAAATAATCTTGATGTCATAGAATACCTAAATAATGAGAATGGGTATTATTTGGATTATTCGGACTATTGTCCTCATTTTTATTGTTATTTACACAACGTTTCAGCCAGTGTGCCCTCCAGCCTTCTTCAGGTGTTTCTTGTTGAACTTGGGAACCTTTTCAGACTCGGGAACCTTCTTGTCCAACTTGGGAGCCTTCATGGAACTTTGAATCCAATTTTGGAATCTAAGAGGGTAGACTGTTCTCATTCCATTAACCCTGATTAGGCACAAGTGTTAGACTATGTTAAGTATTCTATGTTATTATCGCTCTTGGCTAAGATTGAACCTGCAACCTAGAGATGATTGTCACTTAGAACTGTATTAACCCTTATATCCATTGTGCCATTTCTCCAACTCGATAATAACATTCATTTTCCTAATCTACCCCAAATGATAGCCTTTGTTTAAATATAATATTAAACATATTTAGAAGTCTTTGATTTAAGGGAAATAACAGGTAACTAGTCATTTATTGATAAATCCTTATAGAAATGGGGCTCTGGACTTTAAAAAATTCTCAACAGGATGTTAAGAGTTAAATGATATTTTCAACTGTTTAGGACTTTTGCAATTTGTATATCCAATGATAGCTACTACCTCGACTTCAAAGTGGCATCACATAACTAAATTTTATAACAATCCCATGATATCAAGCAATATCTGTGCTAGAAGCTTTTTCTAGTGAGGAAAGATGATACACTAAGTGAATCCCAAGTTTCAACGGGATGGATCCAAAAAAGAAGAGTCAACTTAGATCATTGAATGTTATTGAATTTGTTGACCCCTACACAAGAGTTAATTTGCCCTTTTAACTGGTCTTATTTTCCATCCTGTTGGGTGCATAGCCACTCTCCTCACTAGGTAAGTCTGGTGAGGGGGGACCTGTTTAGTCACCTGTCATGCTGCAAGCAGTACCAAATTATGATATCAGTAGCACTTTCCAAGTAATCTGTACATCTAATACAGAGCTATCTACTCACCAAATTTCATTTAGATAGGTTATTTATTGGCTCAATACAAATTCTGTATTGGTAAATCATCATGATCATCATCATGTTGCACTGACAGCACCAAATCCCATTAGTCTCTTTCCCTCTTACCTCATTTAGACCATTTCTTGGGCTAGACGGGCAGAGAGGCCCCCTCTGATCAATCGGCTGGTCACGTCAAACCCTAGTACCTATATGATTGCCCCAACCCTATTGCCCTTATGGTAAGCCCCAACCCTTTTTATCATATGGGTGCTAGAAAGCGGTGGCTGAGGGTCTACATGTCCTGGGAATGATGTTAAACTGTCTGATGGTGAGGTTCCAGTTTTGGAAGTTTGGGGAATGTGGAGCACCCCTTCATCACCATTGCTCCCTGGTTCACTCTGACCCGGAGTGGTAGTACCTGTTAGGATACCATCTATGGGTTACATAGAAAAACATGAGTTTATAAACAAAATTGATTATCGATTAAGAATGAATTTATTTCAAAACTTTTTGGGCATTAAATAACCCACTGAGGATGATATGCCGTAAAACAAAACAAACCAAACCAAATTCCCTCTTACCACCCACCTCTATCAGTTATGACCCCTAGCAAGTCTTCCACATGGTATCCAGTATCTATACAGAGCTGATTGCTGTAGGTTTTTGCTAGTCGGCCTACACTGGTGTGTCCATGTGTAAGTGTCCAAATGACAAATCATTTATATGTTTGTCCCTGCTTCTCCAGCAGTCTAGTATGTCTGGTTCATATTACTTGGTTGGTATGTGTGATAGGAGGTAAATGACCGTGCAGCTGGGTTTTTGTGGAGTGCTATTTCCAGGATTTGTTCAAGACAGCACACAGCATCTTTGTACAGTGCCCATCTAACTTTTTCTTCAAGCGTTTTGTTAGAGTCCAAGTTGTGCAAACATATGGGAGCACTGACACAGCTTGGAAGAATTTTCACTTTATCTTATCAGAAATATCAGATATCCATATGATCTATCACTGCCCATGCCTTTCCTATACGTATATTATCATCACTTTCTGTGGATGAGATATTACTACCTAGGGATGGGAAATTAACGAACATAACTTCTTATTTCAATGACTAAAGTGCAATAAGGTAATCTCCAATTAGGTGGGGCAATACTATCATAGCTGAAAAATCATTTTTTTCTTGCAGCAACATTGCTTCTTTACATATAGAACCAATGTTTTTTCAGTGTTTTAATTTATATATATATATATATATATATATATATATATTAATAGCATAGTTTGGTATACTCATAAGTAAGTAGTGGTGAATATCAAGAGTAGAACAGAAAGAATGTTGCAAGGGAATAAATGACCAACAATATATATATATATATAAAATTCCGGTACTGATCGAGAGAGTTCTGTGCCTCGTAATTAATGATATATTTATTTTGTTTTTCCGCTTACAATATTGCTTTGATAAAGACATATTCATAATGTCGAAACAGATTTCTGTCAGCAAAACTTTTAACATCTTGTTGTTTTTTCTACAAAACTTTCTACACACATATATATATATATATATATATTGAGAAAATGTTCCATGGCAGTCCAAATTGGGTCTCAATAAATTAAATTGTCAATTCAGCATCCAATAATTATAAAGAGCTCTGTTTCCCTACCCACACACAAAAACAAAAACAAAAAAATCAATATTTTCTTTGTCTTACAATCAGGTTAAATTAAACGACTGCTCTAGTTTAGCCAAGTCACAGATGGTAGTGCTTGTCCACCTCTGCAAAGAAAACAAGAATAAAAGAAAAAGGATTTTGGCACAGAACTGTCTAAAGTTATGAATTATGGTACAACATGACATACAGTTTCTAACTTTTTACATCTTGTTTTTAACTTATAGAAAATAAGCTACATTGTCTTTCTTTTTGAAAGTTAATTGTTGATATATCATTTTTAGGTGAAAAATTTCTAATCCCAATGAAAACAGTGTGTAAGATTTAACTCGGCCACTTATGATTATAATGATATAATAATAATAATAATAATAATAATATCTTTTCTGCTAGTATATTAGGTCTGAAACCTGTCAGCTGTTCCTTATAAACATTCATCTTAATTCCACAGACCGCCCTGTCGGCTGGGGCATTAGAATGCATGTCATTAACGTGTCAATAACAGTCTATGATTTATCTATGTGTATTTTGACATTGTGGTACAGCTATATAGTAGTACTGATATGGCTACAGCTTGGAAGAATTCCCATTTTATTTTATCAGAGAGATCTGATTTCCATATGGTTATTAACATGTCAATAACAGTCTATGATTTATCTATGTGTATTTTGACATTGTGGTACAGCTATATAGTAGTACTGACATGGCTACAGCTTGGAAGAATTCCCATTTTATTTTATCATTATCATATGGTCATTAACCTGTCAATAGAAATCCATGCTTTAACTTTTTGCCTACTTTAAACCACTCACAGTGGCTCTCCCACCACTGCATACCACACCCAAGCAAAGTACTGAAACTAAGGGTAAGTTCATTATAACTGAGCAAAAGAACTTGGGTTATAATAATGATAATGATAATAATAGTATTTTATTTGAATAGAATGAGTTCTGAGGTGAATAGATAGTGAACTTTGAAATATCCCATCATACAGGTAAAAAATACCAAGAAAATTTGATACAGCCGTGGGTAGGCAAAGAGTTAACCATGTGTATGTTGACATCACTTTCAGTCAATGAGAAAATGTTAAATGTTTTCCTGTTGTTATGTAAACCTTTTTCTTTGGAAATATTGTTCATCTGACCTTGAAAAAAAAAAAATCTCCATTTTGAATTCTGAAACAAAAAAAAAAAAAGGGAAAAACATGAGATCAAAGTGTGAATGGGTTTTGTTTTATTTTATTTTATTAAAATCTGAAAACCTTCAATGATTTATTTATGTGAACTCCAAAAATTCTTCTGATTCTATTCTTATTTGGCTTTTTTGTTTTTGTTTTTTATTTTTATTTTAAATAATCGTGACGCTTTCTTGGATTGATGGGTGTGAAAAAACAATGACGTCATTATTTGAATGTGATCTTGATACGTTCTTCAAAGTCTTTTTTGCTCAACAGTCAAAATATTATATTAAAAAATGATTTTCCAAGTTGAACCATTCTTTTCTACTCGGATAGACAAGGTACACCTTTAGAAGGCTGGTGGGTACAACAAACAAAACCTTGTGTTTTTATAAATAAATAAATAAAAATGGTGTTGGGACACACATACACACATACATACACATGCACACACACACACATACATTACCCGCACAGAACAACAGGTGATTTTGATAGACATGGAAATTACACACACACACCCATAAATAAACAAACAGACCACCAATAACAAAAAGAAAAAAGAAAAAAAAAAGGGTAGGCCAAATTCTGGAAAGATAATGAGACACACCCACACACACATAAAAAAAAAGAATCAGATGGTCCTGTTAATAAACAAAAAAGTTAATGCTTAGAGGGTGAGCCAAATCTGGAATTATAATCAGACACTCTTGAACACACACACACACACACACAGTTTTGAAGACATGAGACAAAAACCAAATGAACAGCCACTAGCAACAACTCCAGTTTTGGAGATCTTCTGTAGATGAGATTTTATCTCGAAATATTAAGAATAAATCACAGGTTAACAAACAACACCATAGTTACCTTTTTTTCTTTACACTTGCATTGTGATAGCCTTCAAAACAACCACTAAACCAAATAAACATTTATAAAAAGAATTTTAATTTTTTTTAGTACCAAAAATCAGGGAATTGTACAATTTTAATGAAATGTCCAGCACTTTATTCATTAAAGATTTAATCTAATAATGAATAGTTTGTTTTTTTGTTTTTTTAAATTCAACCATTGGTTATTTGAATTAAAATAGTTTCCAGTCCCCACATTTTGTATATTACTCATTTGCTATCTTTCTTTTAAAAACCTATCTACCGTGTTGGCCAACTTAAAAAAAAAAAAAAAGAAGCATCTTCACCTGAGATGACACAGTTATACGTATATAGTAGATGAATCAATTAGTTCAAGTTATTCTGTTATGTCATGATCATTACTCAGGTGTGAAGAATAATGGCTGGTCATAATGAGGTTAGAATAGACATCATCAGATCTCTCTCTCTCTCTCTCTCTCCTCTCACACACAATACCTGTTGGTTACTTTATGATAATGGCTGACCCAAAATTTGAAGAGTGATAAGTAACACCTATGATTCAGAAATGTAAATAATGAATTGTACAAATTTCTTATGGTTTTGAAACGTTAGAATTATATCGGGTGTAGGTTTAAATTAGGAGGTCAGAACAAAAATATAGATACACATACATGCCTAAACTGATAATATAGACATTCAAAGAGAATATAAAATTCGCTTAGATTATTCTTTATTATTTTCATTGTCATTATTCTTTATTATTTTCATTGTCATGAGTTATCAACGATTGAAGGTTGTCTTTGTATATTTATTGTTTTGGAAACCACAACTCGTTGCTAGCTTTTTTAGTTGAGATGGAACAAACCCAGACACTTTGTAGTGTAAGGCTGTGTGTATTAGTATATATGCTTGTGTGGATATACACGCAAAAAACATTCACAACGAATTAACAAGAACAATTTTATTGCCTGACCAAACATAGAAGAATGAATACTGTGACGGAGAACGAAAAAGAGCAAGAATTTGTCTTGCCTGCCGGGATCGAAAAGTTTGAAAAGTCTATTCACATCACTGGTTACAGTGATGATTTAATAGACAAGACATGAGTTTTTATCTTGGTGTGTATTATGAGACACTTTATACCACTTATGTCCATCATAAAGGTCATCATGAAACTCTTTTATTATTTGCATATTATGTCATAAGGAAAGTCTTGCAGAGCAACTTATAATAGAAAATATGAAATTTCCTGTGAGGTCTGGTATAACAGATTGGATTAAGCAGTATAATGGTATATCATATTTTAGTATATATTATTTTAATTTAAAAAAATCTTTTTCTGGTTTGAACAACCCTAAAAAAATAAGTCCCATTTTTTTTATATATGATTTATTGCCCTGATGAAGGTTACATAATAGATTGAATGAAATATTATGATGAAAACAAAAGTAAGAGATTTAAATAACTTTTGAAATGGTAATGAATCATCTAAAATGATAGAAAATGTCTTTCCTTTTGGGTTTGTACAATAGAAGAAATTGTTAAAGGTGCTCATGGTGTAATGGTTATCATCATAGGAAATGGACTCTGTTTACAGAGTTCAAATCCTGGACTAGGCTGTTTGCATTTCACATAGCGTTAATCCCTTTGGGAAAGGTATGCATCCAACAATTCTCCTTCCAACTATGGGTAAATAGTAGGGCAGACTGGGCTCTAATTTTTGTTAGGCAACCAGACTAGGAGAAGGAAACCTTTGAATTCAAACCTTAATTGAATTCACTTAAGAGATTGACCTTTTATCACATTCTACTCATGTGGGGGTGGGGGATATAAATATATACAATTGAAGAAAACTATAAAGAGATCAACTCAAACATTTTGGTTAAAAAAAAAAGAAGTTCAATAATCCGAATTAATTTCATCATCATCATAATAATAATAGAAAACTAGCACAATGTGAGAATACAAAGCTAGGCATGACTGGGTTGGAAAGGTGATCCACTGAGAATTGTGCAAGAAACTAAATTTTGACCATACAACAAAATGGTATATGCACAAACCAGAATCTGTTCTTGAGAACAAAATGCATAAGATTCTAGGGGACTTTGAGATACAGATGGATCACCTTATCCCAGCCAGAAGTCCAGACCTAGTATTGATGAACAAGAAAAAGAGAACTTGTCAACTGAAAGATTTTACAGTCCCAGCAGATCACAGGGTGAAGATGAAAGAAAACGAAAAGATAAACAAATATCTGGACCTTGCCTGAGAATTGAAAAAACTGTGGAATATGAGCATGAAAGTGATACCAGTTGTAGTTGGTGTACTTGGAATGGTTCCAAAAAGTTTGGAAAGGAGATTGGAGGAATTGGAAATCAGAGGAAGAATCGAGACTATCCAGACAGCAGCATTGTTAAGATCGGCTAGAATACTCAGGAGAGTCATGAAGACTTGGGGAGACTTGTTGTCACTCAGACTCCAGTGAAATATCATCAGCTTACACTTGTGTGAAAGTCTTGCAAGGAGTGAAATAATAATAACAAAAACAAAAACAACTTTTATTTTGAGCTGAGAAGGAAACTATAGAATAGATCAATGATAACATTTGCCAAAAAAAAAAAAAAATGTCTTTTAAAAGTTTTTACCATCATGCTTGAGTAATTTAATATTTTTACAAGAAATCTTTCTGTAGTGTTTTACCTTGACATTTAGATTTTATCTTCTTTTCTAGAATTACAGGTGGAAGCAATGAAATTAACCTTTTATCTAACATCTTGTCCCAGTTTATATTGTAGATATTTTGGGAAATCACGAATTATATAAAATCAAAATAGATATAAATCTATAATCTATTGTTGTTCCAGCCTGTCAGCTGGGGCATTAGAATACACCGACTCCACCTCTGCAGAGGGGTAAGACTCTCCCTATGGGGCCACCTGTTGGCCGTGGGTGGCAATCCGTGATGCTTAAGGACGGAATCCGGGTGGATGAGCAATCCATGACTTGCAATACTCCACATTGGCCCTTTATTGGGCTAGACAGGCGATCAGAGGCCCCCTCCGATCAATCAGCTGGCCATGTCAAGCCCTAGCACCTATATGATTGCCCCAACCCTATTGCCCTTATGGCAAGCCCCAACCGTTTTTATCATATGGGTGCTAGAAGGGCTAGACAGGCGATCAGAGGCCCCCTCCGATCAATCGGCTGGTCATGTCAAGCCCTAGCACCTATATGATTGCCCCAACCCTATTGCCCTTATGGCAAGCCCCAACCCTTTTTATCATGGGTACTAGAAGGCGGTGGCTGAGGGTCTATATGTCCAGGGAATGACATTAAGCTCTATCTGATGGTGAGGTTCCAGTTCTGGAGGTTTGGGGAATGTGGAGTACCCCTTCATCACCATTGCTCCTCGGTCCACTCTGACCCGGAGTGGTAGTACCTGTTTGGGTTCCATCTATGGATTAAATAGAAAAATGTATTTATAAAAAAAAATTGTGTATCCATTAAGAATGAATTCATTTCATAACTTTGTTGGCATTAAATGACCCACTGAGGTTGATATGCTGTAAAACAAAACAAACCAAACCAGACTCCCACTTACTGCAATCCCACCGAGCTGAAATTGCTGTTGATTTTATTAAAAAAATGAAATGTTTTAGTATCGACATTAGCATCAAAAAATAAATTTATCTTTTGGAATACTGTTTTTTCTTATTTCTACACACACATATATATATTCTCTTCGTGCTTATTTGTTACCTATAGACTCTGAGGCTAAGGGGCCAATCTTGATGAGACTTGATATATAAACTCCTTTCACCTAAAGTAGTGTTTTAATGGTTATTTCCTATAAGTCTAACATAAACAAAGGGGAACCACTCTTGACTAATAAATTATTTATTCATTTATTGATCTACTAGGAAAAAAGAAGACAGGGTTATGGTTTAGGGTTAGTGTAATTGGAAAATAAATAAATGATTTATCAGTCAAGAGTGTTTCCCCTTTGTTTATGTTAGACTTATAGGAAGTAGCCATTTTAATGGTGCTGTTTTAGTGGGTAGGAAAATCCCTTCTCTCCCAGAGAGAACATTTTAACTTAGAATTGATCAGGGAGGTCTGATTTGTCCAGAAAGCAAATAAAATTGGCATCCACAAGATTGGGGGAACAGAACTTCTGGAAAAAAATGATATATAAAATGTGTGTGTATATATATATATATATATATATATATATATATATATATATATATATATATAAAATGGGCAAAACTTGATGAAAATCATCCATCCAGTTGCTTTTCATTCTCAAATCTTTTTACTCTTGAGATCAATTTTTTTTTAGTTTAGGAAACAATAAAAAGTTGTGCAGAGTTGAGGGTCTGATGAGTATGGAGGGTGTTGCACTTGCACAAACCTGTGTTTTGCCAAAAAAAAAAATGATAAAAAAAGTATTAAGAATTGACGCCATCTCAACATTATCACTTTATTAAATAAGTTGCTCAGCACATCTTCATTTAAATTTTAGAATTAAAAAAATTTAAAGATTTAGTTTCATTACTTTTTGATCCAAGTTTTGTATATGTAGAAGATCATGTGGAAAGTAAGAAAGTTTACTTTTAGTTTGGTTTGTTTTGTTTTACGGCATATCAACCTCAGTGGGTCATTTAATGCCGATAAAGTTTTGAAATAAATTAATTCTTAATGGATAATACAATTTTTTTATAAATACATTTTTTCTATTTAACCCATAGATGGGACCCTAACAGGTACTACCACTCTGGGTCAGAGTCGACCAGGGAGCAATGGTGATGAAGGGGTGCTCCACATTCCCCAAACCTCCAGAA
Organism: Doryteuthis pealeii; assembly: GCA_023376005.1. Taxonomy (NCBI): domain Eukaryota; kingdom Metazoa; phylum Mollusca; class Cephalopoda; order Myopsida; family Loliginidae; genus Doryteuthis; species Doryteuthis pealeii. The sequence continues at coordinate 33,804,987 of CM042178.1, forward strand.
CTGGAACCTCACCATCAGATAGAGTTTAACGTCATTCCCAGGACATGTAGACCCGCAGCCACCGCCTTCTAGCACCCATATGATAAAAAGGGGTTGGGGCTTGCCATAATGGCAATAGGGTTGGGAAAATCATATAGGTGCTAGGAGTTTTCTTTTAGGAATTTTATTGAGCAAATATATTTAATATGCAGGGTGTTTCAAAAAATTTGATATCATTTGAGAAAAATTGATTTCATTTTTGTAATCTAATGAATCAATTCTCATTCAAATGATCTCAAATTTTAACAGCATGTGTAGAAACAACTCTAAATTCTCTGTTTAATTTTTTCTTCATGCTGTTAAAATTTGAGATCATTTGAATGAGAATTGGTCAAGTTAATAGATTACGAAATTATATCAATTTTTTTCAAACACCTCAAACTGCTGATAAAAAGTATTGAAAATTGACACAGATTTGTTTAACATTGTCACTTTATTATATAAGTTGATCAACTGTGCATATATCTTCCTTTTGAATTTTAGAATTAAAACAAAATTAAGATTCAGAGATTTAAATTCTGAGAAAAATTATTAAAAGTGTTTTTTTCCTTTCTTTTTTTATACTTAAAAAAAGATCACTGTCTTAGGCAAGACACTCTACTATTATAGTATGTATAATAAATATTTGTATTTCTGTCTAATTGACTTAATATTTTCCTTGATTTTATTTTCCAGGGGGAATGCAGGATTACAATTATCTGAAAGGAAATTGTTTTGAAATTACATTGGAACTTTCTTGTTGTAAATATCCACCATCTGCCCAACTTGCTATAGAATGGTTCAACAACAAAGATGCACTTTTAACCTTTATGGAACAGGTGAGTCTAGACATTTCTTTTTCAAAATCTCTTAAACCTTAGATACTTTTTTATCAAACTGTAGGTGTCATGTCACAGGATTGTTTGGATACCTTGAAAACATGGCTGCACAAGTAACATTAAAGTGAGAATATATCATTAAATTAATATTTAAATGTGTGTTTTAAAGATTGAAAAAAAAAAAGAGAACAGAGGTGGGTATCAATGTGAAGTAGGTGAGGTTTGATTCTTCAATATGCCTCTACTTCTCATAGGATCTCCCTTTTCCCTGCTTATTCCCAGATCTCCTTTTTCATCCACATCCCTCACAATCTTTCTCTTACGTCCCTTTTTTAAATCTTTCCTGCTAGCATGTTGCTACATCAAGTTTGCTTCTAGATTTTATTTTATTTTTTCTTTCTCCATTCCCACAATGCTTCTTATTTTCATTTTTCTGTGATATTTCTCTTTAAAAGAAATCTCTTATCATCGCCATTTCTTCTTCACCTCCCACGATGTAATCCACATTCCATTTTTTTTCTTCTTCCTTTCATTCAAACCATAACATTTTTTGTAAAACTTTGTATTCTTAACATTTTATGCTGTAATTATCAAGGCAATAGAATTGTTTTATTTTGTATTTAATTGTTTGATCTTAAAATAAAGAAAACAATGTTTGTTCTTGTAAAAGTTCCTTGAAGAGCAAAATCAAATTTAAGTTGTAAATATTTGTTTAAGGCTTCGGTGAAGAAAAAAAAGGGTGGGGGGAGAAAGATTTTTTTAAAGAAAAGAGTAAACATGATGGACTTGCGGAAGTGGAAAAGGAAAAAAAAAGTAGAAATAAATAAGATAAAAAATCTAAAGAGGTAAAGAAAACAGGAAATGTAGGGAGAAATGTAGAAAATGGAAAATGAATATGATATGAGTTTGGGGGTAAAAGGAAGAGGTAGAAATAGAGAAGGAGGGGGTGGATGAAGATGAAAATAAAGAGTAAATGACTGTAGGTAGAGAAGAAGAGGGAGGAGATAAAGTGGAGAGAAAATGATGAGAATAAAGAGATAATGAGACTGGGTAGAGAGGAGGAGGAAACAGAGTGGAGAGAAGTTGAGAATAAAGAGAGAGAGTGGGTAGAAAGAAGGGGAGAGAAGATGAAAATAAAGAGAAAGTGAGTGAAAGTGAGTAGAGAAGATGAGGAAAAGAATGGAGAGAAGATGAGAATATAGAGAGAAGAGAAGATGGGTATAAAGAGAGAGAGAGAGAGTGGGTAGAAAGAAGGGGAGAGAAGATGAAAATAAAGAGAAAGTGAGTGAAAGTGAGTAGAGAAGATGGAAAAAGAATGGAGAGAAGATGAGTATAAAGAGAGAGTGAGTAGAGATAAGAAGAGAGATGAGAAAGAGAAGAGAGAGAGAGAGAGAGAGATTGGATAGAATAAAAGAAAAGAGAATGAAGAAGAGAAAGAAGAAAGCAATTTGTTTTTCACTGCTCATTGTTTTAAAATGAAACTGTTTTTTTATTTGTTTTCAATTTCCTCCATGGCACCTGATGAATTTGCTCATTTTGTTGATTTACAACTGCCAGGATATTGCCCTTTTTTTTCTTTCTTTTTCTTTTTTTTTTCTTTCTTCTTTTCTTTCTTTTCTTTCTTTTTAAACCCTTCCCCTCTCCTCGCCATATCATCTGACAATAAAAAAAAAATCAAATCAAATCTCAGCATGCTTGTTTGCATGAAAGACAAATATGAATTCCAAATCAAAATTCCTCCTCATCTATTTTGGTATTATAGATTTTACAAGTACTTGAATATTCCCAGTGCATTTGGATTGAAAAAGGTCAGGGGTCAGCCTAAATAAATTGCCAAAAATTGTTTCAGAAAAAAAATATTGTTCTTTTAGAGAAAATGTTCTCCATAAATATTTCTACCTTTTTGGAATGCTTAGGGGCCAATATTTTATAAGCAGAAAAAGATAGATAAGTAGGTATTTACCCAACTCATTTGTCACATTTAGGATGTGACACAAGGTCACAAGTATAGAGCATCCAGCTAGGATTGAACTCCTATTCTGTAGTAATGGATCTGCCAAACTAGCTTGCAGACTACCATTACACCACAATGAGATGGCTGTTATTTACCCAACTCTCGTGATACAAGGTTACGAGTATAGGGCATCCAGTTAGGATTGAACTCACTATTCTGTAGTAATGGATCTGCCAAACTAGCTTGCAGACTACCATTACACCACAATGAGATGGCTGTTATTTACCCAACTCTCGTGATACAAGGTTACGAGTATAGGGCATCCAGTTAGGATTGAACTCACTATTCTGTAGTAATGGATCTGCCAAACTAGCTTGCAGACTACCATTACACCACAATGAGATGGCTGTTATTTACCCAACTCTCGTGATACAAGGTTACGAGTATAGGGCATCCAGTTAGGATTGAACTCACTATTCTGTAGTAATGGATCTGCCAAACTAGCTTGCAGACTACCATTACACCACAATGAGATGGCTGTTATTTACCCAACTCTCGTGATACAAGGTTACGAGTATAGGGCATCCAGTTAGGATTGAACTCACTATTCTGTAGTAATGGATCTGCCAAACTAGCTTGCAGACTACCATTACACCACAATGAGATGGCTGTTATTTACCCAACTCTCGTGATACAAGGTTACGAGTATAGGGCATCCAGTTAGGATTGAACTCACTATTCAGTAGTAATGGATCTGCCAAACTAGCTTGCAGACTACCATTACACCACAATGAGATGGCTGTTATTTACCCAACTCTCGTGATACAAGGTTACGAGTATAGGGCATCCAGTTAGGATTGAACTCACTATTCTGTAGTAATGGATCTGCCAAACTAGCTTGCAGACTACCATTACACCACAATGAGATGGCTGTTATTTACCCAACTCTCGTGATACAAGGTTACGAGTATAGGGCATCCAGTTAGGATTGAACTCACTATTCAGTAGTAATGGATCTGCCAAACTAGCTTGCAGACTACCATTACACCACAATGAGATGGCTGTTATTTACCCAACTCTCGTGATACAAGGTTACGAGTATAGGGCATCCAGTTAGGATTGAACTCACTATTCTGTAGTAATGGATCTGCCAAACTAGCTTGCAGACTACCATTACACCACAATGAGATGGCTGTTATTTACCCAACTCTCGTGATACAAGGTTACGAGTATAGGGCATCCAGTTAGGATTGAACTCACTATTCAGTAGTAATGGATCTGCCAAACTAGCTTGCAGACTACCATTACACCACAATGAGATGGCTGTTATTTACCCAACTCTCGTGATACAAGGTTACGAGTATAGGGCATCCAGTTAGGATTGAACTCACTATTCAGTAGTAATGGATCTGCCAAACTAGCTTGCAGACTACCATTACACCACAATGAGATGGCTGTTATTTACCCAACTCTCGTGATACAAGGTTACGAGTATAGGGCATCCAGTTAGGATTGAACTCACTATTCTAGTAATGGATCTGCCAAACTAGCTTGCAGACTACCATTACACCACAATGAGATGGCTGTTATTTACCCAACTCTCGTGATACAAGGTTACGAGTATAGGGCATCCAGTTAGGATTGAACTCACTATTCTGTAGTAATGGATCTGCCAAACTAGCTTGCAGACTACCATTACACCACAATGAGATGGCTGTTATTTACCCAACTCTCGTGATACAAGGTTACGAGTATAGGGCATCCAGTTAGGATTGAACTCACTATTGTAGTAATGGATCTGCCAAACTAGCTTGCAGACTACCATTACACCACAATGAGATGGCTGTTATTTACCCAACTCTCGTGATACAAGGTTACGAGTATAGGACATCCAGTTAGGATTGAACTCACTATTCTGTAGTAATGGATCTGCCAAACTAGCTTGCAGACTACCATTACACCACAATGAGATGGCTGTTATTTACCCAACTCTCGTGATACAAGGTTACGAGTATAGGACATCCAGTTAGGATTGAACTCACTATTCAGTAGTAATGGATCTGCCAAACTAGCTTGCAGACTACCATTACACCACAATGAGATGGCTGTTATTTACCCAACTCTCGTGATACAAGGTTACGAGTATAGGACATCCAGTTAGGATTGAACTCACTATTCTGTAGTAATGGATCTGCCAAACTAGCTTGCAGACTACCATTACACCACAATGAGATGGCTGTTATTTACCCAACTCTCGTGATACAAGGTTACGAGTATAGGACATCCAGTTAGGATTGAACTCACTATTCAGTAGTAATGGATCTGCCAAACTAGCTTGCAGACTACCATTACACCACAATGAGATGGCTGTTATTTACCCAACTCTCGTGATACAAGGTTACGAGTATAGGCATCCAGTTAGGATTGAACTCACTATTCTGTAGTAATGGATCTGCCAAACTAGCTTGCAGACTACCATTACACCACAATGAGATGGCTGTTATTTACCCAACTCTCGTGATACAAGGTTACGAGTATAGGGCATCCAGTTAGGATTGAACTCACTATTCAGTAGTAATGGATCTGCCAAACTAGCTTGCAGACTACCATTACACCACAATGAGATGGCTGTTATTTACCCAACTCTCGTGATACAAGGTTACGAGTATAGGGCATCCAGTTAGGATTGAACTCACTATTCAGTAGTAATGGATCTGCCAAACTAGCTTGCAGACTACCATTACACCACAATGAGATGGCTGTTATTTACCCAACTCTCGTGATACAAGGTTACGAGTATAGGGCATCCAGTTAGGATTGAACTCACTATTCAGTAGTAATGGATCTGCCAAACTAGCTTGCAGACTACCATTACACCACAATGAGATGGCTGTTATTTACCCAACTCTCGTGATACAAGGTTACGAGTATAGGGCATCCAGTTAGGATTGAACTCACTATTCTGTAGTAATGGATCTGCCAAACTAGCTTGCAGACTACCATTACACCACAATGAGATGGCTGTTATTTACCCAACTCTCGTGATACAAGGTTACGAGTATAGGCATCCAGTTAGGATTGAACTCACTATTCAGTAGTAATGGATCTGCCAAACTAGCTTGCAGACTACCATTACACCACAATGAGATGGCTGTTATTTACCCAACTCTCGTGATACAAGGTTACGAGTATAGGCATCCAGTTAGGATTGAACTCACTATTCTGTAGTAATGGATCTGCCAAACTAGCTTGCAGACTACCATTACACCACAATGAGATGGCTGTTATTTACCCAACTCTCGTGATACAAGGTTACGAGTATAGGCATCCAGTTAGGATTGAACTCACTATTCAGTAGTAATGGATCTGCCAAACTAGCTTGCAGACTACCATTACACCACAATGAGATGGCTGTTATTTACCCAACTCTCGTGATACAAGGTTACGAGTATAGGCATCCAGTTAGGATTGAACTCACTATTCAGTAGTAATGGATCTGCCAAACTAGCTTGCAGACTACCATTACACCACAATGAGATGGCTGTTATTTACCCAACTCTCGTGATACAAGGTTACGAGTATAGGGCATCCAGTTAGGATTGAACTCACTATTCTGTAGTAATGGATCTGCCAAACTAGCTTGCAGACTACCATTACACCACAATGAGATGGCTGTTATTTACCCAACTCTCGTGATACAAGGTTACGAGTATAGGGCATCCAGTTAGGATTGAACTCACTATTCAGTAGTAATGGATCTGCCAAACTAGCTTGCAGACTACCATTACACCACAATGAGATGGCTGTTATTTACCCAACTCTCGTGATACAAGGTTACGAGTATAGGGCATCCAGTTAGGATTGAACTCACTATTCAGTAGTAATGGATCTGCCAAACTAGCTTGCAGACTACCATTACACCACAATGAGATGGCTGTTATTTACCCAACTCTCGTGATACAAGGTTACGAGTATAGGGCATCCAGTTAGGATTGAACTCACTATTCTGTAGTAATGGATCTGCCAAACTAGCTTGCAGACTACCATTACACCACAATGAGATGGCTGTTATTTACCCAACTCTCGTGATACAAGGTTACGAGTATAGGGCATCCAGTTAGGATTGAACTCACTATTCTGTAGTAATGGATCTGCCAAACTAGCTTGCAGACTACCATTACACCACAATGAGATGGCTGTTATTTACCCAACTCTCGTGATACAAGGTTACGAGTATAGGGCATCCAGTTAGGATTGAACTCACTATTCTGTAGTAATGGATCTGCCAAACTAGCTTGCAGACTACCATTACACCACAATGAGATGGCTGTTATTTACCCAACTCTCGTGATACAAGGTTACGAGTATAGGGCATCCAGTTAGGATTGAACTCACTATTCAGTAGTAATGGATCTGCCAAACTAGCTTGCAGACTACCATTACACCACAATGAGATGGCTGTTATTTACCCAACTCTCGTGATACAAGGTTACGAGTATAGGGCATCCAGTTAGGATTGAACTCACTATTCAGTAGTAATGGATCTGCCAAACTAGCTTGCAGACTACCATTACACCACAATGAGATGGCTGTTATTTACCCAACTCTCGTGATACAAGGTTACGAGTATAGGCATCCAGTTAGGATTGAACTCACTATTCTGTAGTAATGGATCTGCCAAACTAGCTTGCAGACTACCATTACACCACAATGAGATGGCTGTTATTTACCCAACTCTCGTGATACAAGGTTACGAGTATAGGCATCCAGTTAGGATTGAACTCACTATTCAGTAGTAATGGATCTGCCAAACTAGCTTGCAGACTACCATTACACCACAATGAGATGGCTGTTATTTACCCAACTCTCGTGATACAAGGTTACGAGTATAGGGCATCCAGTTAGGATTGAACTCACTATTCAGTAGTAATGGATCTGCCAAACTAGCTTGCAGACTACCATTACACCACAATGAGATGGCTGTTATTTACCCAACTCTCGTGATACAAGGTTACGAGTATAGGGCATCCAGTTAGGATTGAACTCACTATTCAGTAGTAATGGATCTGCCAAACTAGCTTGCAGACTACCATTACACCACAATGAGATGGCTGTTATTTACCCAACTCTCGTGATACAAGGTTACGAGTATAGGCATCCAGTTAGGATTGAACTCACTATTCTGTAGTAATGGATCTGCCAAACTAGCTTGCAGACTACCATTACACCACAATGAGATGGCTGTTATTTACCCAACTCTCGTGATACAAGGTTACGAGTATAGGGCATCCAGTTAGGATTGAACTCACTATTCAGTAGTAATGGATCTGCCAAACTAGCTTGCAGACTACCATTACACCACAATGAGATGGCTGTTATTTACCCAACTCTCGTGATACAAGGTTACGAGTATAGGGCATCCAGTTAGGATTGAACTCACTATTCAGTAGTAATGGATCTGCCAAACTAGCTTGCAGACTACCATTACACCACAATGAGATGGCTGTTATTTACCCAACTCTCGTGATACAAGGTTACGAGTATAGGGCATCCAGTTAGGATTGAACTCACTATTCTGTAGTAATGGATCTGCCAAACTAGCTTGCAGACTACCATTACACCACAATGAGATGGCTGTTATTTACCCAACTCTCGTGATACAAGGTTACGAGTATAGGGCATCCAGTTAGGATTGAACTCACTATTCAGTAGTAATGGATCTGCCAAACTAGCTTGCAGACTACCATTACACCACAATGAGATGGCTGTTATTTACCCAACTCTCGTGATACAAGGTTACGAGTATAGGCATCCAGTTAGGATTGAACTCACTATTCAGTAGTAATGGATCTGCCAAACTAGCTTGCAGACTACCATTACACCACAATGAGATGGCTGTTATTTACCCAACTCTCGTGATACAAGGTTACGAGTATAGGGCATCCAGTTAGGATTGAACTCACTATTCAGTAGTAATGGATCTGCCAAACTAGCTTGCAGACTACCATTACACCACAATGAGATGGCTGTTATTTACCCAACTCTCGTGATACAAGGTTACGAGTATAGGGCATCCAGTTAGGATTGAACTCACTATTCAGTAGTAATGGATCTGCCAAACTAGCTTGCAGACTACCATTACACCACAATGAGATGGCTGTTATTTACCCAACTCTCGTGATACAAGGTTACGAGTATAGGGCATCCAGTTAGGATTGAACTCACTATTCAGTAGTAATGGATCTGCCAAACTAGCTTGCAGACTACCATTACACCACAATGAGATGGCTGTTATTTACCCAACTCTCGTGATACAAGGTTACGAGTATAGGCATCCAGTTAGGATTGAACTCACTATTCAGTAGTAATGGATCTGCCAAACTAGCTTGCAGACTACCATTACACCACAATGAGATGGCTGTTATTTACCCAACTCTCGTGATACAAGGTTACGAGTATAGGGCATCCAGTTAGGATTGAACTCACTATTCAGTAGTAATGGATCTGCCAAACTAGCTTGCAGACTACCATTACACCACAATGAGATGGCTGTTATTTACCCAACTCTCGTGATACAAGGTTACGAGTATAGGGCATCCAGTTAGGATTGAACTCACTATTCAGTAGTAATGGATCTGCCAAACTAGCTTGCAGACTACCATTACACCACAATGAGATGGCTGTTATTTACCCAACTCTCGTGATACAAGGTTACGAGTATAGGGCATCCAGTTAGGATTGAACTCACTATTCTGTAGTAATGGATCTGCCAAACTAGCTTGCAGACTACCATTACACCACAATGAGATGGCTGTTATTTACCCAACTCTCGTGATACAAGGTTACGAGTATAGGGCATCCAGTTAGGATTGAACTCACTATTCAGTAGTAATGGATCTGCCAAACTAGCTTGCAGACTACCATTACACCACAATGAGATGGCTGTTATTTACCCAACTCTCGTGATACAAGGTTACGAGTATAGGGCATCCAGTTAGGATTGAACTCACTATTCTGTAGTAATGGATCTGCCAAACTAGCTTGCAGACTACCATTACACCACAATGAGATGGCTGTTATTTACCCAACTCTCGTGATACAAGGTTACGAGTATAGGGCATCCAGTTAGGATTGAACTCACTATTCTGTAGTAATGGATCTGCCAAACTAGCTTGCAGACTACCATTACACCACAATGAGATGGCTGTTATTTACCCAACTCTCGTGATACAAGGTTACGAGTATAGGGCATCCAGTTAGGATTGAACTCACTATTCTGTAGTAATGGATCTGCCAAACTAGCTTGCAGACTACCATTACACCACAATGAGATGGCTGTTATTTACCCAACTCTCGTGATACAAGGTTACGAGTATAGGGCATCCAGTTAGGATTGAACTCACTATTCTGTAGTAATGGATCTGCCAAACTAGCTTGCAGACTACCATTACACCACAATGAGATGGCTGTTATTTACCCAACTCTCGTGATACAAGGTTACGAGTATAGGGCATCCAGTTAGGATTGAACTCACTATTCTGTAGTAATGGATCTGCCAAACTAGCTTGCAGACTACCATTACACCACAATGAGATGGCTGTTATTTACCCAACTCTCGTGATACAAGGTTACGAGTATAGGGCATCCAGTTAGGATTGAACTCACTATTCTGTAGTAATGGATCTGCCAAACTAGCTTGCAGACTACCATTACACCACAATGAGATGGCTGTTATTTACCCAACTCTCGTGATACAAGGTTACGAGTATAGGGCATCCAGTTAGGATTGAACTCGTTTTTCAGTTGTAATGGATCAGCCAGACTAGCTTGCAGACTCCCATTACACCACAATGGAACAAATATGAAGAGATAAATAAATATGAAGAAATTTTGAAAAGTTCTTCATCCAATCAAGAATGGAACAACTTTTTTCTTTTTTTTAAAAAATATCTTTATTTCGCCCTGTTGGCTGGGGCATTAGAATGCACCGACTGCGCCTCTGCAGAGGGGTAAGACTCTCCCAATGAGGCCACCTGTTGGTCGTGGGTGGGGACCCATGATGCTTAAGGATAGAACCCAGGTGGTTGAGCAGTCCATGACCTGCAATATTCCACTTTGGTCCTTACTTGGACTAGACGGGCGTTTGTAGAGGCCCCCTCCGATCAATCGGCTGGCCATGTCAAGCCCTAGAACCTATATGATTGCCCCAACCCTATTGCCCTTATGGCAAGCCCCAACCCCTTTTTATCATATGGGTGCTAGTAGGTGGTGGCTGAGGGTCTACATGTCCTGAGAATGACATTAAACTCTATCTGATGGTGAGGTTCCAGTTCTGGAGGTTTGGGGAATGTGGAGCACCCCTTCATCACCATTGCTCTCTGGTCCACTCTGACCCGGAGTGGTAGTACCTGTTAGGGTCCCATCTATGGGTTAAATAGAAAACATGAGTTTATAAATAAAATTCATTATCTATTAAGAATGAATTTATTTCATAACTTTGTCGGCATTAAATAACCCACTGAGGTTGATATGCCATAAAACAAACCAAACTAAATATTTTTATTAAATTCATTTCTTTTTGAAAGTTCCAAAATGATGTGCAAAATATATTGAACTGATGAAGATGTGGAATAGTATTTATTTAAACTGAATCTTGTCCAATACTTCTAACAAATTACATTTCTATCTTAACAGCCTCATTGTACAGTTCTTTCTACATGTCATTGAACTGTATGTCAATCACTTGTAATTAGAATTCTTCTAGAAAGGCTTCAATTATACAGGAGAAGTTAAACAATTTTTTATACATAATAATATTAAAAGAAATGAATAATAATAACATATGTTTTGTAGGTTGATTGAAATATCCTGATGGTTGTAGTTTGCCAACCCCTGAACAAAGGGACGCCCAAATATTGCTGCCTTAACAATTTATCTATAATAGATGAGTATCCCTGTTAAAATAACTTTGTCATCTCAAATAACCCATGTTTTTCTTTTTAATAAAGAGAACATTTTTTTCCCTGCAAGTCATGATATCTAAAATGGAGAAACAGGTTTCAACAGAACCTTACAAAAGACTCAGTGTATTTATTTTTGATAAATGTTTTCTTTTAAGGATATTAAGACCCAATAGCCTCACCTTTCCTGTTGACCTAAAAACAAATGTAGAAGAACAATGGTTGGTTGAGTATCATTTCTTCATATGGAATAAATGGGAGAACAATTCATGACAAAGTGATAACAATGATATTTTTATTTCCCGAGCAAAGACTAGATACTTTGTTGTATGAAGGAAATGTGTTAATAAGAAAATAGTCTTTTAGTAGAGAAAATTTTGAGGCTACTGGTAAAAGAGGAAAAAATTCCATGTCAAATTATCCAGAAAAACAATTTTTGCACAAGAAATCCAAAAATGCTATCAAAAAAGTCTTGAAGTTTACCTGTTTTAAATTATTAATGATTTGTAGTTTGCAAAATTTTAACTGATTTTGTAGCTTCGGTTCTGAGCAACAACCAAACTATGTTTTTGGTACAAATAATGTTTAATAGATATGAAATAATAATAGAAAAAAATATTTGTCATAGATACAGTGCCACATTGGAATATTGATCTTGCTATGAAAAAATCAGAAACCATCAATAACTTAAAATTGGTTGACTTTCACACTTTTTCTATATCATTTTTGGATTCCTTGGGCAAAATGCTTTTATAAACCAATTTTTAGGAGTAAGGAAGCACTAGAACTCATTTTACAGACAAAAAGAGATTATAAAAAGTCACCATTTTTTTTGCAACCTTCAAATTTGGAGAGCTAAAAATCGACATAACTCTGCCAATTCTTGGAATTGGAAGCTCAAATTTTGGGTATTGTCTAACTTTAACATAGTCCACACCTGTACAAAATTTCAGAAAAATTGAAGGTGTTGGGTGACATGGCCTAGATGAGTTGACATGGAATTACCCAAGTATAAACACATTGTTAAGCATGTTTTTGTGTGCCATGAAAATGCTGGAGTCACAAATCACTTTTGTCTATAGACAGGAGATGCAACTGGTGCGTATTACCTCTGTGAAGATTGGAGGGTAAAAGAGATTTTGACTTTGCTGCTTCTACTTTTATAATGTTGCTTGCTATGCCACCTAGTGCCTACTGGCAGACACAGGAGGTAATTACCTCTTGTATCCTCCATTAGTCAAGATGTTTGGTGTTGCCTGTAATCTAGTATTTACCATTCATCCCCTTTTGATAATTTTTATAAAGATGTTGATTAATGATATTAAAAACGTCCAAATTTTGCAAAAGATCTATAATTTTAAAGAAGGGTTGAAAATATCTCCAACCAACAAATCAAAAGAAAATTACCCTTTTTTTTCTCTTTTAAATTTTTATTGAATTTCTTTTTAAAAGTGTTGAGAAAAGATATGCTGAGTTTGTTGAATTGCAAGATGAATATATGAGTAAGAAAGAAACTGAAAATATTTATATTTGGTAAATGTCTCTTAAGGATATTAAAAACCAGTACATTTCATGATTCGAGGTCTATACGATATACGCATTGTAATTGCCTTCAAAAATATAAATAATAATATACTTTACTTAACGATGCTTCAAAAGCAAATTATCATATACTATTATATATATATATATATATATATATATAGATATATATAGATATTTAAAAAATTAACAGTTTTATTATAAAATTTATGGGTTCTGTTTTTTTTTTTTTGGGGTCACCGTAATTTTCCAACCGATTTGCAAGTTTAGCCCATCACTTATGTGATATAGAAAGAAATTTTAATTCAATGATTAACTATATTTTTTAAATATTACATGATTTGCTAAACTTCAAATTAATATTTGAAAAAGAGAAAAAAGAATTAAATAAAGTAATCAAATTTATGTAAAACGATAAATAAGCTTTAAAAAAACTAGCAAAACAAAAAACGCCCTCTGGGCGACATAAAATAATTATTGCCTGAGGGGATGGGAGTTGAAAATTTAATATCAGAGAGTTTGTATCATAAGTAAAGTAAAATCATCAAATTTATTTGATGGGAATCATCTTGGTCGGGCCAAGAACTTTTCAGCATATCTTTGTTGATTGGTTGGATGGATTTTATGGTGTGCCAACCCTTGTTGGATTATTTTATACCAAAGACATTTTTGTTTTATTCATTCTTGTTGGGTATTCAATTTAAAAAAAATTTTTTTTTTTAGTTCAATTTTTTTTTTTTTTTTTTTTTTTCAAGCACATTTTTTTTCAAATTTTTTTTTTCTATTAAACCCATAGATGGAACCCTAAAAAGTACTACCACTCAGGGGCAGAGTGGACCTCTGATTAATGTTGATGAAGGGGTACTCTACACTCCCCAGAATACCAAAATTGGAACTTCACTAATAGATGCAGTTTAACGTCATATCCAGGATACTAAAACACTCAACCATCACTTTCTATGATAAAAAGGATTGGGGTGTTGCCATAAGGGCAATAGGATCAGGACAATCATGTAGGTGCTAGGGCTTGATGTGGCCAGCCGATTAATCAGAGGGGGCCTCTCAGACCACCCATCTAGCCTAAATAAAGGCGAAAGAGGAGTGTTGTATGTCATGGAATGCTCAGTCACCAGGATTCTGTCCTTAAGCATCACAAATCGTCACCCACAGCCAACATGTGAGCCCATTGGAGGGATTTTACCCCTATGCAGATATGTAGTCAGCATATTCTTGAGCCCCAGGCAACAGGGAGATAGCATACCCTTGTATTTTTTTTTATTTAATATTATATTCCCTATAATGTTCTGTTCTCTGTGAATGTCTGACAATATCTGCTGACCTCAAATAGGCCACTGCTTGCATTTGATGGGTTATAGATTTAAAGTTTTATGATCCTAATTGGAGTTCTGTGTAAAATGATTTCAAGACCAAGCATTTACCCTTTTTTACTCTCTTGGAATGCCTATGAAGTTAATAATTACTCTAGAGACAAATCAATTTTCCCTATGAGACAAAATATACAGGATGGAGAATTAGGTTCCCACAGAAAGAAACTGAAAATATTTATATTTGGTAAATGTCTCTTAAGGATATTAAAAACCAGTAACCTGAACCCTCCACTTTGACCTAAAAAAACAAAATGAGCAGTGTATATTTGCATGTACTTGTTTTGTATCTACCTTGACCAGGACATAGTTTAAAAGTGTAAATAAATGAACACAAGTGGATAAACCATTGTGTAGCAGAAAGATTTTTAAAAAAGAAAGAAAATCTTTGGTGTGTGTGTGTGTATATATATATATATATATATATATATATATATATATATATGTATGTATATATATATATATATATATATATATATATAAAGAAAAATTCTGTATGTCAGTCTATCTGTATGTTTGTTTGTACAACGGCCATGCAAACATCCTTTTATAAATGAAAACTGGTGGAGATTAGCAAAGACCAAAGTTCAATGGAGTACACACCTTATTTTTGTCCGAGATGGGGTTAAAAAACTTTTTACACCTTATTTTCCATGAGAAAAGTTGAATTAAGATATAAGGGTATAAATCAATTATGTATTAAAAAATTAATTAAAATATGATTAAAAAGTTTTAAAAAATGAATAAAGGATAAAACATAATAAAAAGCAAATAAAAGAAAAATGCAAACAAGAAGAATTATAAAAAGGAACAATTTAAAAACAAGAATATATAAGGAATAAATGATAATAAAATGAATATATAGAAAAATAATTTTTATTAATCTATATATAAATAATATTTATTTTTAAATTCTTAAATCCCAGGCAATTCCAGGTAGTTCTGCTAGTAGTCTATAAATAACAAAGGGGAAGAGGATGACAATGGAAACTTACTCTAGGAAAAGTCTCTAAAAGACAGAATAGCAACAGAGGCTGAGGTTGATTTAGAATTATTATTCTGTAGTTGATAAGCATAATAACAAGAAATATTACTTTATGTGAAGTCTCTAAATAACATAATGGCAAATGAAAGAGACCAGCAAAGGAATATATGTGTGTGTGGGGGGGATAGCATAGATATAATCAACGTCTTGGTCCGATGATCACATAGACAAGAAATTGTCTGTCACCAAGTACCATTGACTCTGTCTATGCTATCCTTAGATACATATATTTACTAACTCCCCCACACGAGCAAGATGTGACACAAGGTCAATTTCTTAAGCAGAGTTTAATAGGTTTGAATTCAGAGTTTTCCTTCTTCTAAACTGGTTACCTAGCCTAAGTTAAAGAGCCCTGTCTGTCTACTATTTACCCATAGCTGGAGGAAGAATAGTTGGATGCATACCTTTCTCAAGGGTACTAGTGCTATGTGAAATGCAAACAGGCTCGTCCAGGATTTGAACTCTGGTTGACAAGTCCATCTCCTATGACTTTAACCATTATACCACACACTAACTTAGATATATATATATATGTTCTATTTGATATTGAGACTTACAATCAAGTCACATTGAAAGTACTGTTTTCCACTAGATCAGCAAAGTTAAGAAGTGATGAACCTGTTCAATACTTAGATGGGTAACCATTTAAGCAAAAGCAGTTACTGTAAAAAAAAAATAATATCTAAATGACTTGATTCGGAATTAAATGACCCGAAAAGGGTTGGTATGTAATAAAACAAACCAACCAACCGATATTGAGCACACTTTATTTATAGATATTGCAAACTATATTATTAATATAACAGGGCAGTAGTCTGGCGCAGACATACTATCTATGGATCTATGGGTAGCATGCACCACACTATTTGTATTAGAAGTCAATAATAAGATTAATGTGACTGTGTGGTTTATTGAATAATTGGAGGGGTAATGGCCAGTAGGGTAGATTGGTAATTGTACTTATAGAATTAGATTGGAAGAACAATTGAAAGAATTGAAGCCAAATAACGTTTTAAAATCTGATGGAAATAATTTTCTCACAAGAATGTTTGTTTCAGATTCATGTGTAGCAGATAGGGTTAATGAGTGTGATAAAACAGACAGTGATGAAAAATTCAGTTAAGGTCTTTTAACCTTTGTTGATAGATATATGAAGTTATGATTTGGGGAAGAAAGCAAACTGTAGATCTCATTGGCTCTTTCTTGGCAAGAGGTACATATAACCACGACCATGAGAAATTAGCATTAGGCTTGACCAAATTGACCAGTCTACTCTGAAAGGTTTGCATGATACACATACATGACCAGTAGTGAATAGAAGAAAACGAGTCTCTTTCATCAACTGAGAAAAAATGGCAGTAGCTAAGTTTTGACACCCGCATACATTGAATTTACTATGGAAAGGAGAAAGTCACTTTTAGTCACCATTTGAAGAAAAAAAGAACTTTAACATATTATTTTTTTTTATCATTATCAGCCCAATGAGTTTATTCTCTTTTAGTGAATAATTTCCAACTATGGATTAATCTGGAAAAGTAACACATGAGAAAGAATTGCCATTGCTATTAGAAGATCTAGTTTCTTCCAATAGAAACAGAATGTCTTATGAAGTGTACTGAGATAATGTAACACAATCTGTCCTATTAATACAAGGTAATATTAGTGTCTTCACCAAGATATCGTTATTGCTAACAACCACATTATTATATTTGGTCTTGTGACAGAAATATCTATCATATTGTAGTGTAACAAAGATATGCATTGTTACATTAATATATATATATATATATATATATATAGAGAGAGAGAGAGAGAAGATATATAGAGAAAAATATTTCCATTTTCTTTATATATATATATATATATATATATATATATATATATATATATATATATATAATGTCATTTTATCATGTCTAATGAAAAAAACATAGAAGAAAAGAAACATGATGGAAAAAACCTCAAGAGTGAAAAAGAAAAAATCCCCCAGTTGCACAAAGTAAAATTAATCTGAATATTCAATATTTGTTTTAAAGTTTAATTTTCATTTTGTTTGTTGAGTAAAAGGAAGTTTTGTATTAGTCCCATTTTTAGCACTTTGAAGATCAATTTTTTTTAGACATTTATAAGAGTTATATTTTTTAGACATTATAAGCACCCCCCTTTATAGGGGGGTGCTTATAATCTAAGATTATAACTTTAAAGTAACTGTATGGCCATTTAAAAAACAACAACTTTTTAACCCTCATTCTCATAAGAAAAGTTAAATAAAAATATAAGGGTATAAATCAATGATATATTTAAAAATTGATTAAGAATAAAACAACTTAAAAGGTAAAACATAATAAAAAGCAAATGAAAGAAAAAATACAAACAATAATAATAAAAATAAACAACTTAATAAAAATTGTTTTTCTATATATTTGTTTATATTTTATTCTTTATATATTCTTGTTTTTAAGAGATTTATTTTTAACTTCTTTAAATCTTAGACACTGCTTAGTAGCTCTACTAGTGTATATATAATATATAGTGAGTTAGAAAGAGTTACATTTGGAATGAAATTCCAGTAAATTAGAAGGGCAGTTTTGAAAATCAGATTAACACATTGCACTAGAGGCCTAGCATTATCAGAATACAAATACAATAAATATTTACCCATCAGCTAAAGAGTTTGTAGTTAGAATGATTTCTAAGTCCTCACCAAAATAGGGAGCCATTGCAGAGGCCAATTTTATTTGCTTTCTGAATGAACTAGAACTTACTGATTAATTTTAAGATAAAAATGTTCCAAGTGTCTCCAGGAGTGTATGGTCTACTACTGTGCTTTCCACACCCTCAGGATATATTCAAAACACTCCTTGAGATTAAGGAAGTTCTTGTGCCAAGTTTCATCAAGATTAACTGATGAGTCAGTCAGTAAAATGAACTTTTCCTCCCCAAAGTTCTTGTCCTCCTGTGGGACAGGTTGACATTCTTGTGGATGTCAGTTTGATTTGTTTTCCGGACAAATGTGTATGTCAAAAAATGATAAATGAATTGTTGAAAGTAACAATTCATTTCTACAATATTTCTCTTCATAATCAAAAGGTATTGTAAGAAATAATTCCCATTTATGAGATTGGACATTTCGTTTTTAATGACAATGATAAATGGCTGAGTTGAATTAAAGAAAGAAAAGTCTGGAAATTTGAAGAGACTTAGATTAATTACTCATTGTTAGATATTTAATTGTGAAATGTAGCAAAAGTCAACCAGCAAATATGAATAATTTTTTGTATGGAAAGTAAGGACCTACGTATATCAAATATTGTTGAATTTTTAAAAGATCAGCTTAAATATTAATGCAATACTTAAATACTTATCGCAAAAGCTACCTTAAGCCCTGTCGGCAGGGGCTTTAGAATACACCAACTGCACCTCTGCAGAGGGGTAAGACCCCCCCAAATGGGGCCACCTGTTGGCCGTGGGTGGCAACCCGTGATGCTTAAGGATGGAACCCAGGTGGCTGAGCAGTCCATGACATGTAACACTCCACTTTGGCCCTTACTTGGACTAGACAGGTGGTTGGAGAGGCCTCCTCTGATCTGGTCACATCAAGCCCTAGCACCTATATGATCATCCCAACCCTATTGCCCTTATAGCAAGCCCCAAACCTTTTTATCATGTGGGTGCTAGAAGGCAGTGCTGGAGGGTCTTCATGTCCTGGAATAACGTTAAACTCTATCTGATGGTGAGGTTCCAGTTTTGGAGGTTTGGGGAATGTGGAGCACCCCTTCATCACCATTGCTCCCTGGTCCACTCTGACCCGGAGTGGTAGTACCTGTTAGGGTTCCATCTATGGGTTAAATAGAAAAATGTGAGTTTATAAAAATTGAGTATCCATTAAGAATGAATTTATCTTTTAAAATTCTCAGCATTAAATGACCCACTGAGCTTATGCCGTAAAACAAACCAAACCAAACCAAAAGCTAGCTTAATTAGCACCCAATAGGGCAGATTTTAAGTTATATATTTGCTTAAAAGCCGCCCTATCAGGTGGAAATTAAGCTAGCATCTGCAATAGGCAACAACAAACTACTGAAGTACTAAAAATTGTTCACTGCATTTAAGTATTGCATTAATATATAAGCTGACCTTTTAATATATATATAATTTTGGTTCTTTTGGGTTTTATTTTTTACTAATGAATTTTCAGACCATATGACCTTTAGGCACCCCTTTTTGATCTCGATTAAGAAAGGACATGTTTTTCATTTACACCATCAATATATGGTTTTTTTAACAGATGATTTTTAGATTTTCTTTAAATTATAAAACTACCCTTAACTCTAACTGCTAACAAACAACCGGATATTGACGGTGTAAATGAAAAACATGTCCTTTCTTAATCAAGATCAAAAAGGGGTGCCTAAAGGTCATATGGTCCAAAGTATTGTTTTAGTTTTGGAGTTTTTCTAAATTTATGTTCAAAATTTTGGTCTTTCTTTATAATTCTCTTAGATTTCTTTTTAGGGTGCGACATAATTTTAGTAGATCTATTTGAATTTTGTTTCTTCCATATATTGATGAAATGATTATTACTGGATTTGTCCTTTTTTGGAATGTTTTTTATACTTACCTTTTTGTCCGGCCTATGTTTTCTAAAAAAGAAACTCTTTTATTGTGTAGTTGTAATCTCTTATTAAAGTTAAATTTTCCTCTATGGGGAATTGTATTATAGATGTTTTTGTATGGATTTGTATCCCTTTTGTATTCAATTGTGTTTAGTCATTGGTTTTTCAATGGATATATTACTAAAAAAGAGAGAGAGAAAGAAAGAGGAGATAGAAAGAGAAGGAGAGAAAAAGAAAGAGAAAGAGAGAAAGAAAAAGAAAAGAAAGGAGAAAGAATGATAGAAAGAAAGATAGACAAAAAGATAGAAAGAAAGATAGAAAGAAAGAGAGAAAGAGATAGAAAGAGAAAGAAAGAGAGAGCGAAAGAAAGAAAGAAAGATAAAAAGATTTGTTGGAAATCTATTTTGTATTTGTGAGTGGGTGTGTAATAGTTGAGGCCAATTTCTTTTTGTGTGTTAATATGAATGGAGTGTTTTAGATTTTTAGATTCTCTTCAAAATCTATGTATGGACTTGTACTTGTACCAATACCCAATTTGTGTTTGTGTGATGCTGTAACATACAAACAAACCCAAACACACACATATATATATTTATGAGAGTAAGTAAATAAACAATGTGTTTATTTGATATGGCTTTTAGCCGACAATTTTTCGAGGATATGTGCTTAATTGAAATCATACCTAATTTTGAAAATTAATTAGTTAATAATTAATGAATTTTAGGCGGGCATATATGTTCAAATGTAAGGCTAAACAAATCGAGAAAATGTCAATCCCTGAAGGTCGAAATGTACATTTTCTCGATTTGTTTAGCCTTACATTTGAACATATATGCCCGCCTAAAATTCATTAATTATTAACTAATTAATTTTCAAAATTAGGTATGACTTCAATTAAGCACATATCCTCCAAAAAAAAATATATATATATATAATATATATATATATATATATATATATATATATATATATATATATATATATATTATCATTTATATTTTTTGAAGGCAATTACAATGCGTATATCATATAGAATATGATAATTATTGAAAAATAATCATGCCAAGCAAACTCAGCGAATAACGCGTGCGACATGTGGAACACCGTACAGCTGTTTCAACCTTATTAGGTCTCATCAACAGTGTATACCTATGATCTCCCTCTGACAGAGATCGAACTGGAGAACTCAGTACGCAGAGACTCTACTCCTGGGCTATTGGCATGCCACACATGAAACACGCATGCTGGGTTCTCCAGTTCGATCTCTGTCGGAGGGAGATCAAATAGTAATATTCCTTAGAAAATAATTTTCTAGATATTTTTTAACACATAAATCACCTTCCAATAAAAATCCATTAACTACAAAAAAATTTACATCTGCCTTAACCGGCAATATAACAATTACTATAAATATCTTGAGTTCAATATCATTTACAACATCAATTCTAACACGACTGGTAAGTCATTTGTATTTTTTTAAACATTAGTCTAATTTGAACACCTACACTCATATTCATGCTTAAAAAACAGTATTTTTATTTCCTAATTTTTTATTTATTCATATATATATATATATATATATATATATATATATATATTATATATATATATATATATATATATATATATATATATATATATATATATATATGAGAGAGAGAGAGTTCAAGGAGAGAAAATAAATATCTTATGATAAATTATGGTTTGAATTTTTTTTCTATTTATTTCAGTAGGCTATTATAATTATGGTTTGTGATTGGATTTATTTTTATATATAATCATTTTTAGGCTAGGGAGAGGGTTAATAAATCATACTTGTTAATTCCAGTTGATTCCATGTCTAGTCTGTGTTTATTTCTGCAAATTACTTTGATCTACCTCCTTTCCCTCTCTTCTTGTCTAGTACTTGTGTGTGTGTGTGTGTGTGTGTGTTGTTGTCATTTCTAGTAGGTTTCTGTGTAT
This sequence comes from Doryteuthis pealeii, assembly GCA_023376005.1. NCBI lineage: Eukaryota > Metazoa > Mollusca > Cephalopoda > Myopsida > Loliginidae > Doryteuthis > Doryteuthis pealeii. The sequence goes on from CM042178.1 coordinate 33,827,308, forward strand.
ATATGTATATATTTTGTGTCTATGTAAGAAGATTCAATGGATGTGTGTATTTGTGTCTGTCCTGGTAATTTGTGTGAATGTGTATGTGCACATATACAAGTATGTGTACTGGTGTATATATACATCTGTATACATATATATTTTCTAGGAGTTGGGTGAATACACACACATACACACACACATGGAGATGAATGGTGTAATTGTATTGTCATAGGAAATAGACATGACAAGACAAGTTCAAATCTGTTTGCACTTTACATATCACTAATACTCTTGGGAAAGGTATGCATCCAGCTATAAGTAAATAGTAGGGCAGACTGGGCTCTTTCACCTTGTTTAGGCAACCAGACTAGGAGAAGGAAAAATTCTGAATTCAAACCTGTTAAACTCAGTTTAAGAAATGGACCTTGTGTCCCATCTTACGTACACAGAGGGATTGGTAAATATATTTTTTTTTTTTAAATTTTATTATCTATTTTTACCTAAACCCTCCAAACAAGCAAGATGTGACACAAGGTCAATTTTTAAGCAAAGATTAGCAGGTTTGAATTCAGTTTTCCTTCTCTATATATATATATATATATATATATATATATATATATATGAAGAAATGTAGACAAATATGAGATGTTACTCTGGATGGAAGTTTATTATTGATTGTATTGTTGATGTTCAAACATTTCAGTTTATATAGAAACCTTCTTCAGGACAATATGAAACAAGTAAAGGAAAAAAGGTTTTTGTTGTTAAAAAGATGATGGATGTTTTGAATGAGTCTAGTTTGGAAAATATATATATATATATATATATATATTATATATATATATATATATATAATCCAAAAGTCCAGAGAAGAAATCTTCCTTACGAGTTTTATTTAAAAAACCTGTCACAGTTTGAGAGCTCAATGTGTGCTCTTAATGTTAGAGTCACAGAACAAATATATAAGTAAAGAAATAACAAGAGACTTCGAGATTTAGCATTATAGTCTATTTATACTTAGAGATTTAGCATTATAGTCTATTTCAGTCTAAGCTCCCTGAAATAGACTATAACGCTAAATCTCTAAGTCTTTTGTTATTTCTTTACTTATATGAGAGAGAAAGTGAGTGAGTCTCATTATGCTACAGTTTAAGTAGCAAGTACCTAATTTTGTCCTTTTCCTAGACTTGTTGCCAGCCATGGCCCAGTCTGCAATTTCTATTTTATTCCCAACTGAGTGGAGTGGAATTGGAATAATGTCTTTCCCATGGATATTAAGGTAAAATAGATATAAACTCTCAACTCTCAAATCGTTTTTGAACACTGCTCTTCAATTTCATTTTTTGTGTCATTAATCATTATGTCATCCAAACCTTCAAATTCAGGGACGATTAAATTGTAAATTTTGGACTCTTACTTGAAAGGTTGATAAATTAACTATGGAGAATAACAGATGGTATTTAACTGCTGATAATTTAAAAAAAAAAAGAAGTGTAATGTACTTGGGGGTGAGATGATAGGGACTTTCAATATCCATATGGTCTTTTCTCACATTTAACTTTTCACACACACACACGCGCACACACTTGAAAACCTAATAGTAAAACCTCAAGTGTCTTTGGTCTCTCTGTACACGGATTTGTCTGTATCTGACATCAGGAGCCCTAGCACCTTAGATTTTCCCAACCCTATTGCCCTTATGGCAAGCCCCAACCCCTTTTTATCATATGGGTGCTAGAAGGCGGTGGCTGCGGGTCTACATGTCCTGGGAATGACGTTAAACTCTATCTGATGGTGAGGTTCCAGTTTTGGAGGTTTAGGGAATGTGGAGCACCCTTCATCACCATTGCTCCCTGGTCCACTCTGACCCGGAGTGGTAGTACCTGTTAGGGTCCCATCTATGGGTTAAATAGAAAAATGTATTTATAAAAAAATTGTATTATCCATTAAGAATTGATTTATTTCAAAACTTTATCGGCATTAAATGACCCACTGAGGTTGATATGCCGTAAAAAAACAAAACAAAACAAACTGACATCAGGATACTTCCCTTAGGAAGTAAATCATGACCAAATAATCCAATAACAATGAAGATTAACTTAAATACAGAAAATAAAAGGATGTTATTTAGGATAAAAAGGTTAATTCGTTATGGCTACACACTAGATTAAATAAGGAAACTATTGGAGTACCTATTAGACACAATCTCAAGTGTCTTTGGTTTCTCTGTACATGGGTTTAGTCAGTATCTGACATGAGGATACTTCCCTTAGGCATAACAATGAAGATTATCTTAAATCCTGAGTCTTTCAAAGCCTCCATGCTTCCTGTGGTCCGCCGACACTATACCTGATGCCACTCTCCACATACATATGCACACACGCATGCATATTACTACTGTAAACTGTTCATGTTCCTGACACTACATTATTCTGTGTACTTGACATGAGACTTTGATGAGTGGTGTTGCACCTGAGCACTGTACACAATAAATTTCATTATTCATAAATGCCGGTAGGATGTTGTCCAGGATAAAAAGGTTCACTCCTCATGGCTACACACTGGGCTAAACAAGGAAACTAATGGTGTACCTTCTCCTATTGATGCTACCACAAGTAACAACACTAAGCTGGATATTCTATCAGACCAGCCCAATACTGGTCCTGGAATCTGACAAAACCAAGCAAGGACCTTAGAAAGAGAAACTATAATGTAGCTGAGTGGTCCATTGAGGAGAAGAAAATTATTCTCCACTATTTCACTTACTCAATGTTTGAACAGGGGCAGAGGAAGAAAATAGTATTTGAGTAACAAATATAATACTCCACCCTACCCCAAGAAAAAAAAATCCACCATAACTGACAAACTACTTTCTATAGATACCAGTTGGGGTAGGGATAACCGGGTTGGTCAAGCAAAACTTCAAAAACTACTTTTTCTTTATGTGTTTCATTAGAGTCCAAGTGGTGCAGCCATACAGTAGCACTGACATGACTACAGCTTGGAAGAATTGTTGCTTTATCATATCAGAGAAATTAGATTTTCATAACGGTCCATTCCTTTCCTATGCGTATATTGATAGCATTTTTAGTAGATGAGATATTACTACCTAGGTATATGAACTGATCTATTAAATTCAGAGGCTTCTCCATCTTGTTTAAAGCACAGGAACTCTGTTTTTATCTGAGTTTACATAGAGGCCAATGTCTCTTGCTACTTTCTCTAGGCTATGCAGCAGTAATTCGACTTGTGCACGTGTATTTGTGAGAAGTGCTAGATCATCTACATAGATTGCATCTGTAATAGTTTATGCAGAATATCAGTGGCTTCTTGCCTTTTTTTTAGCATGAAGCTTTTTTCTTTTATGAGATCTAATGACAATCATAGTCTAGGCATATTATAAATATATATCGTGCTAATGTATCTTCTTGTAGAACTCCACTGTCACATTGCTTTCATGTCTTTTTAGAGCATCATTATAGCAGTAAAAGTTTCTTTGAGGAGACCATATGCTAATAGTATTTGCTCTATCTTTCTTCTATGTATGGAGTCAAATGATTGAAGAAATCTATAAACAATAGAGATTTTTTGCTCTATGATTTGACAAATAGTCAGAATCTGAAAAGTTGTGAATAAATTTCTATAAAACTGTTAGGATCACCTGACAAAATTAGTCTTAAAACAAACAATAGAGTTGCTTCCCTTTGCGTTGTCTAAGTGTTTGTTGACATTTTTGAACGTTGGAATGCTCAGTGTTCTGAGTTACTGGTTAAGTTGTCTGCGAGTTAGAAAGCATTTTTTCTATTCTGTGTTTTAATAAACCCTTTTATTAATTTTCCAATAACCTTGCCTTGCATTTATTATTCCTATTCCATATAATTTCTTCTGTATGTTAAAAACATAACAGAACTGGTGAATAACGATCGAGATTATTGCACAAACACAGAAATTTGGTCACAAGTTGACAACAGAAAATTACGAAGTAACAAAACAAAACGCCTGATATTTTTCAAACGAAAAAATATAAAAATTTGACAAAAAAAACATTTTGATTTTTCTTAAGGATTTTCTGTACTTCAGGTTGGATGTGATTAAAAAGAAGGGCATTATAAACCTTAGCAGCTATGGTATAGTAAGAATTATATGTTTGTTGTTCTTGGTGATTCTGAGGATGCAGCCTTTTGTCTATTTTTCTATTATATTTTGTTTATACACTGCATTACATAATTCAAGAAGTACGTTGTCAAATTTCCTTATTCTTCATAATTTACAGTTAAGACCTTATTATCATTAGTAAGTAAAGGGCCGGTTTAGCTCAGTCGGTAGAGTGTTCAGCTGGAACCACAAGGTTCCCGGTTCAATACCGGCCCTCGCCAACTCAACGAATGAGCAGCACAGGGATCTCTCTGGTAAAGTGAGGAGCTGATGGTAGGTGTGGCGCTCTGCCTCAGATGCTAAAAAAACAAGCTCCTTGGTCTAGCGCTAGTGAAAAGGGAATAGACTCCCTCACTATCTGGCTGATACCAATTTTAGGCCACCCCAACGACTTTACTTTTACTTATCATTAGTAAATAAGTTCCAAGTTCCCCCTCTCCATGGTTCTTCCAAAATAATAGAGAACCATATTGTTGGCATCCTTCTGAAGACGATGGCGTAGTATCCATTTAAAAAATTTTTTTTTTTTTATCTGCAGCTGTGTGAGTGGCTGAACAGACCAATTTTTGAATGACAGTCTCTGGCGCAGTGACTGCAAACAAACAGTGATACTTGTTGGAGTTGCTGTTGTCTCTCCTTCCTTTTGGCTCTCTTTTCCATGGCGGCTTCTTTCCTCTCTTTTTCACTCTTTTTCATTCCTTGTCTGACGAGGAGTTACTAGGTCGCACGGTCTTCTGCTGGTGTTAATGTGGCATGTCTTCATGTTTCTCTTACAGACATCTTTAAAACACAGGCGTGGTCTCCCTACCGGTCAGGTACCCTCCGCTAATTCGCCATACTTTGGGGATGCGGCCTTTGTCCATCCTTCTGATATGGCCAAGCTGTTGCAGGCCGTGCTCAGTGTGTGACGTTAAGGCTGCATCATTGGTGAATAGCATTTCCCGTATGAGGACCTTTGTGACTTTGGTCTTAGCTCTAAGAGGTTTGATAAAAAAGATGGAATCTTTTAATGTAAAATTTAATGAAGGATTTGAACTCAGGTTGTTTGTGTCCATTTCTTACATTATGCCATGAGCGCCTTATGTATGTAGATATATTCTTTCTGATTGAATTGTAAAACTATTCTTTTTACATTTGTTAACACTATTTTCTATTGAACATCTTTTGCCTTTTAAATTTAAACCTTCAGTAAGAAAAAACTTCAAAAGTAGATTTATATACAAATGTACATGAATATGTAACATTCTTAAAACAACATAAATATATGATAGTATTCTATTAAAAGCACTGGTATACTTGGATCAAGCTAAGTCTGACACAAGGTCAGATTTATGGAGTATTCAGTGAAAATAAAACTAATGACTGGGAACAAGTATTTTCATTTACTAGTATCCTTTCATTTTCCTAATTCTAGTTGCTTTTTATTGCATCTTTCATGGGTCATTACTTCTATCATAGCAATGAACAGTGCACATTAGAAACCGAGTATACAAAAATAAGCTCCTGGTGAGATGTGAACTTGCATCCTCTTCTGCTTTGGAGAGGCCTAGTTCTATCTATTGACTGCTTTATCAATTCAGCTACAAGAGCAAGTGTAGTATCCAAATAATACCTATAAATATCCCTGTCTTTAATTGGTTTGTTTTGGTTGGTTGGATTTTACAGTATATCAACCCTTGTTGGGTTATTTTATGCCAAAGACATTTTGTTTAATTCATTCCTGTTGGGTATTCAATTTTTTTAAAAGTCAATATATATATATATATATTAGGTATGACTTCAATTAAGCACATATCCTCTAAAAATTGTCGACTAAAAGGCCATATAAAAAATAAACCCATTGTTTGTATACTTACTTTCATACTGTTGTGCGACAATCACCAAAAAGTAACTAACTTCAAAACAAACGAAAAATCTGGGATGGCCAGCTAGTGTAATGGTTAGAATCCCCGCCCCTCAGCTTGGCAGTCGAGGTTTCGAGTTACACACGAAGCAGTCTCCCATGTCTATGACCTTGCTGATGAGACCTGATAGGTCGAAATGTACATACAGGGATTGACATTTTCTCGATTTGTTTAGCCTTATATATGCCCGCCTAAATTCATTAATTATTAACTAATTAATTTTCAAAATTAGGTATGATGAGGCTTGATAATTTGTATTAACTTAACATAGCTTAATATTATAGTGATTGACAGAGCTTCATAAAACTTCTACTATATTTGTGGGTGGAGGCGCCTATGAGTAATGGTTATTGTAAAAGGAAATGTACACAGCAACCAGAGTTCAAATCCTGGATGAATCTGTTTGCATTTCACATAGTGCTAATACCATGGGAAAGATATACATCCAATTATTCTCCCTCCAACCATGGGTAAATAGTAGAGCAAACTGGGCTCTTTAGCCTTGGCATGGCAGCCAGTCTAGGAGAAGGAAAAACTTGAATTCAGACCTGTTAAACTCTACTTAAAAAATTGATATTGTGTCACATCCTATTTGTGCAGGCAGGTTAGTATATACATACTATATTTGTGATGTCTCTGTCTATCCCAGGATGCAATTGAAAACAAAGTCCTATATGAAGATCATAAAAAACTTTTCTAGGGTAGAATCTTATGAGCAATTGAGTGGTGGTATTTATGATTACTGGTTGTGATATGAGAAAATGTTTAATTTTAGAATATTCTAAAGACACACATTCTTTCATCATTCTATGATGAGTTTGGAAATAGAATAATAAAATAATGGTAAATAGAGTTTAGACAAATTTACATATAACATTTTCACAATAAGCACACTGAGTAATAGGTACTGCTATCCAACGGTGAGCAATATGAAATTTAAAAAGTGTATAGTTATATTTAGCTGAATATTATATAACCTGGGCAAGGATGGAAACATACAGTTAGTCTATATATAAAGTAGCTTATTCCACCAGGTGAAATTTTGTAGCTTTTTTCTGTTAATGTCCCTATCATCTACAGCAGTGGTTTTCAAATTACATTAATGATAATACAGTTGATATTACATCTAACTCTACTTAAAAAGTAGTAGTATTGCGTTGTTTGTAAATAGGGGTTAACATGCACAAATTTGTTATAACATTTTCTCAATAAGCACATCGAGTGATAGGTACTGCTATCCAATGGTGAGCAATATGAGATTTAAAAAGTGTATACTTAAATTTAGTCAGATACTATATAATCCAGGCAAGTCTGGGAACATACAGTTAGTAAATAAATAAATGTAATCATATTATTATTACTTTTCTTTTTTTTTTCTCTGCAAAGTCTTTTAGGATTTTCCTAAATAATTTTCCTGATAATTTCAGCTTGAATAGACATAAGTGCTTAACTATTCAAACATTGAATTGATAATCTCAAGTAAATTTGTTTCTCTCATATTACATTCACTGGGATTTTCCAGAAAATACAAAGAGAAAGGAATAAATTTGGAAATGCAATAAACCTATTTTCTTATCTCATTTTGTATATTGTTGTGTGTATGTACTTGACAAGATTAAAATAGTTTAGCCAAGAGCAGGGTTCCCTTTAGGAGCAATTGGCCCAAATGGCTCTGGGTACATGTGTATGTGTGTTTGTATAAGGAAGTGATATTTACTGAATTGAATTATAGTCATTTAATGAAATAATCTTAAGCATTTAAGATTAATTTGATGAAAATCAAATTAGGCAGACTAATCCAATTTGTTATTAATCATTTAACTAAGACGTGAATATTAGTGAAGATTTATTTATTCTTATAAGAATTTAATGATTTTTTATTTTCATTTTACATCAGTTGGACAATCTATTCACTTTTTCGACAAAATGTCTCCATTCCACCATTTTTGTTTCTTTTCATGTCTTTTGAAAATACAAAGTTGCAGCAGTTACAACAATTGCTTCCTTTTATTGTCTGCAATATTATATTGAGCTTCTTATTTTAAGCAGTTTACAATTTGAATTACTGGTTAAGGAAAAGAAGTTGTGGAGGCTTTTATAACAGAAATAGAAAAAGTTGTTATATAGAAATCGTCATCATCATCAAGACGTGCCAACAGCACAAATCTCCATAATTATTTCTCACCACCCGTCTCTATTGGACATTGTTCCTGGCAGGTCCTCTGTACAGCATCTGATATTTGCACAGAACTGATCTATGTACTTTTTTGCTGGCCAACCAACACTTGTTTGTCCATGTGTTTGTACTAACAGAATAATGTCATTTATGAGTTCATCCTTGCTTCTCCAGCATGTCTTATGTGTCTCACATAGATGGTTTCTCTCTTGGTTCCTTTTTGCTCTGTTATTCTTAGGAACAACACAGAGACATTTTTGTGTGCACACACTTTTATTCCCGCAATACATTATTGGGCCACATATGTGCAAGGGAGCAGACACATCTGTCCAAAAGCTGGCTTCAACTATCTAGATTTTAGCTCTCTTTTTCCCAACATCACATGGTCACATGATCATCTGGGTCAATTAGAGGCCCCCTTCCAGATGACCCTGAGGTGACACTTTGTCAATCAAACTCTCAGTAATTTTCCACTGTTTTACCATTAATTTCAAACTACTCTATACTGCTTGCTAAAAATGATAGGCTCTGTTACAAAATGAATAAAAGTAGAATTTTGCAATATATATATATATATATATATATATATATATATATGAGAAGTAAATACACAAGCGATGTGTTTTGATATGGCTTTTTTAGCCGAAAATTTTTGGGAGAATATGTGCTTAATTGAAGTCGTACCTAATTTTGAAAGTTGATTAATTAATAATTAATTAGGCGGGCATACCTATTCAAATGTAAGGCTAGTGATTTTCTACACTATAAGAGGAATAAAAACCTACTTCTAAACAAAATGAAAAATCTAAGAAAGTCCGGTTGGTGTAGGGGTTATGGTCCTCGCCTGTCAGCTTGACAGTCAGGGTTTGAACCACGCACAAGGCGGTCTTCCTATTTATAGCTCTGCTGATGAGGCCTAATAGGCTGAAATGTACATACAGAGATTAATTTTTCTCAATTTGTTTAGCCTTACATTTGAATAGGTATGCCCGTCTAATTAATTAACTTTCGGTAATTAAATTAGGTACAACTTCAATTAAGCACATATTCCCCCAAATATATATATATATATATATATATATATATATATATATATATATATATATACATATATGGGAGAGACAGAGAGTGAGAGAATATGAATGAAAGAATAGACACATAAACATTGGCAAACATTTTTATTCATTTTCATAAATTTGTTAATCCTGATCATTTTCAGCCTTAAGCCAACATCAGAGGATATTTATTTCAAGACTGATTGACTTATAGATGCCAGGGGATTGGCATTCACATAGAGATTGAACTTTTGTCTTAATTTTTAACCATTTAATTCATAGATAAATAAAAAATATTTTCAAATTTGGAAGTTATTTTTTCCCTTAAGTCAGAAAACCACTCTATAAAACTTAATTTTAAAAATGTTTTTTTTTGTTTTTTTTTTACATTTTGATATGAAAGTTAATGAATGTTTGTGTAATGTTTTCTGGATTGCTTAATTTGTTGTTGAGTCTTTTTGAGGGAAGGAGAGTAAGGATTTCTAGATGTGTTATTCATCTATCTTCATGGGTTTCTATAATTGATGTAGTATTTGATAGTTTTTAAAAAATCTTTTCTATTCTAGTGAATTTAGTTTGGTTTGGTTTGTTTTACGGCATATCAACCTCAGTGGGTCATTTAATGCCGATAAAGTTTTGAAATAAATCAATTCTTAATACAATTTTTTTATAAATACATTTTTCTATTTAACCCATAGATGGGATCCTAACAGGTACTACCACTCCAGGTCAGAGTGGACCAGGGAGCAATGGTGATGAAGGTGTGCTCCACTTTCCCCAAAACTGGAACCTCACCATCAGATAGAGTTTAACGTCATTCCCAGGACATGTAGACCCATAGCCACCGCCTTCTAGCACCCATATGATAAAGAGGGGTCGGGGCTTGTCACAAGGGCAATAGGGTTAGGAAAATCATACAGGTGCTAGGGCTTGACGTGACCAGCTGATTGATCGGAGGGGGCCTCTCTGACCGCCCGTCTAGCCCAAGATAGGGCCAAAGTGGAGTATTGCATGTCATGAACTGCTCATCTACCTGGGCTCTATCCTTAAGCATCATGGGTTGCCACCCACGGCCAACAGGTGGCCCCATTGGGGGACTAGTGAATTTAGTGTCTCTGTTAAATTCATGCTCTCTTAGGTGGAAATGTTGTTCTACTGGGAAAAGTTTATTATGATTTTGTATCTATAATTTGAAGAGCAATTCTGATTTTCTTATGCATTGTTTGGAGCAACATGTGCATCCTAAAAGGTAGATCATATTTTTGCTATTACAGTTTAATATGTGGTAGTTTTTTAAAACTTTATATAACTAGTGAATGAATTAGTGGAGTCGATGTGTTTACAACAGAATCTGTTTCTATTCTTACATGGTTGGCAAAATATTTATTTTATATATATGCAAAATAATTCAGAATGTATTCCCCTGCCCTTCAGAGTTAATTCTCAGTGACAGCTGATGTGAATAGATAACAGTATTAATTTACTTATCAAAATAGAGAATAAAAAGTTAATTCTAAATAATAGAAACATCCATTTATAAATAATTGTACAAAAAGTTAATTACATATTTAGATAACATATGTTAAGGCAATGAATAAGAAATTAATAATAGAAATATTTGGATATTATAAACAAGGGATTGGATATCAAGCTGTTGAATTTCTTGTAGGTTTTCATTTTATATTTTTGTTTAAATTTCTAGTAAAACTTTTAAAGGTTATATCAATACTAATTTCAATATACAGATGGAATTGATGAAAGGTCAAACATAATGTGTTTGGGGGTTTTATTTGTATTGTTTATATACATAAGTATAGAATTTTATTTGCCAGTATATAAATTGTTTTATTACCTATTGTGTCTCATAATTCGTAGATTCCAAATTTGTTTTGTCTTTTGTTTGTTTATTCTATGTTCAAATTAATTTTCTTTTGTAGAGACAAATTACTATCTTTAATACTAAATGCGAATGAAAGTGTGTTACATTTTTTCAACTTTACTCCTAGAGGCTGTAGCTCAATATATCATACTATTTTGGAATCTGACCGATTGTGTGAGCAACTTAAAAACATTCTGGGCTGAATATGGACATACTATCCTGAAATTTTGGTTTCCTAAGTTTTAATTATAGGGATTGTCATTTTTTGTGACAAAATTTTTTGTACGATAACAATTTTTATGACTTGCAAATAAATTTTAAAATGATCAAAATTGCAAAATCCTGCACCCATGAAATAGAAATATTTATTTGTAAAGAAAGTAAGAACCTTCATACCTGATCTTTGAATTAAGTGGAAGTTGAAGAATTATCATTGAACTTTTAAAAAGTAAGCTTAGATATAATTTAGTATGTACTCAATGCATTAAGTATGATTGTTGAGCCAAAGTCCAATTAAAATCCCTCTTCTGTAGTTGATAGTTTCATTGCTGCTTTCTAGGGTGGCTTTTAAGTTAGTATATGATTTTCTTCATTTTTTTGCTTGTTTGCTTGTCTGAAAATTTTTTATTAGAAATAAGAGAGTTTTATAATTTGCTTGAAGCATTTTTTAGGTTATTGAATTTTTTTTTTTTTTTTTTTATTAATATATTCTTCAGGATATGATCTTTCAAGAAATGTCAAAATTAGGGACCGGGATTTTTTTTTTCTTCAAATGCCCCCCCCCCCTATATTCTGAATTGATTAAAAAAGTATTTTTTCAAGTTTCTTCCATAAAATAAATTAATCCTTATAAAATTAAGTTAAGTCGTGGGAAAATAATTTGGTGAAAATTTCATTAAAATCGGACAATTCCCCGATTTTTGGTAATTGTTTTAAAATTAAGAAATTTAAAAATAAATAAATTACCTCCCTTTGCACATCTCTGCACATCCCTATATATATATATATATATATAAGAGAGCTTTATAATTTGCTTGAAGCATTGTGTATATATTGGTTAGGAGGTTGATTTAGAAGGCTATCACAATGCAGGTGTAAAGAAAAAATAATAATACGGTAACAATGATGTTGTGTGTTAACCTGTATTTAATTCTTGAATTTTTGAGATAATATCTCTTTTTCAAAATATCACTGGAACTGAAGCAGTCTAGTTATGGCATTTCTTTTTAAATTAATTTTTTTTTTTTTTTTTGAAAATGATGGTATTTTTATATAACTGTATTCTCGTGTTGTATGTTTACGTGAATGTGGGGTTTTTTTTGTACTTGCGCATATGTTGTCATGCGCGTGTCCATGAAAATGCATGTTGGTTGTGACGTTATGACTGTATCCTAGCGCTGGAATGCACGTGCATATGTATGTGCGTATTAAAGAGCGTATTTGTGTTTGGTTGCCATGGTGATGTATAATATTTTGTGTTGGATGTAATATAAATCAATTTAATTATTTATTATTATTATTATTATTATTATTATTATTATTATTAGTAGTAGTAGTAGTAGTAGTAGTAGTAGTAGTAGTAGTAGTAGTATTAATATATAATCAATATTATTATATTTATTTGTTTATTTACTTATTTATATCTAATTCAATTTATCTTTTCTTTTTTTTCTTTTTTTTCTTTTTTTTTTATTAGAAAATAAAACTGGTATTTAGGTTTACCCTCCATCCCACTTCTGTAGTGAGTAGGGAGTGTCTTAGAACTTTTTGTCATAAGATTAATCATAACTTTAGGGGGAGTCACCATGGCATCTATTATTTTGTCTATCATTTTTACTCAATCCCACCTTATGTGGTGAGTAGGGAGTGTCTCAGAACTTTTTAGCGTAAAATTAATCATAAATTTTCATTGGCCTTTTATATAATAAACTAGCTTAAAAGCTAAGCTGCTACAGAGAGATCTTCATTGGAACTTTGACCCAACAATGACACTTCATCTATTGAGTACATATTACATTTTATTAAACTTTAAAAGTTTTTAACAATTATTCTTTTGCTACCACTTAATTTAAAACAATTTGATATACATGGGTCCTTACTTTCTGTACAAATAATTATTTTTATTTCATGGGTGACTTTTGCTGGATTTTGCAGTTAATTTCGATTATTCCCAAATTTATTTCCTAGTTATAAGAATTTTTATTGTACAAAAAAATGTCACAAAGAATCACATAAAAAATTGCCAAAAACAATCACAGTAATTAAAACTTGGGAATCCAAAATTTCAGGATTGCAGGTCCAGATTTGGCCCCAAATATTTTTAATTTACTTATGAAGTCAGCCTGATTCCAAAATGGTATGATATGTTGAGCTACAGCCTCTAGGAGTAAAATTTAAAAATCTGACACACTGGCATTTGCATTTATTATTAGAAGATAGATTAAGTGTCTCATTTATATATCTAATAAGACAGTAAGCACACTTGATGAATGACAGTATTTATTCTTTTGTCTATCATTTTTACTCAAACATATATTAATGAAAGTCTACTGCATAGATACATAATCTTTGATGATTTAGGTATTTTTATTTGTGTTTAAATTTTTTAAAATAATCTTAGTTAACTTTCTTTTAGAAGTTTGATCTCATATTGTTATTTCAATATACTTCTCTAAAAATATGCACGTCCAGGAAGAAAAACTCCCAAAGCTCTTGTAGGTTTGGTTTCTCTGTTTAATGGCATATCAAACTTCATGGGTTATTTAATGCCAAATCCACCCACGTGGAAGAACAGTAGTGGTACTATTTAGCTTGATAGATGAGGGGGTTCATACCTTTCCCAAGGGTATTTGTCCGAAAGTCAACATAATATTGAGACTTGAGTTCAAACTTTCTTACAGTAGAAGTCTAGTACATTATCCACTATGCTGTGGTGACTCCCCTAAAACTCTTGGAGATAAAGTTTTTGTTTAACAATTTATGGTTTAGGATGTTATTTTCATCCTAAGCAATGGCAAGTACTTTTGCTAGTTATACACCAGTTTCTTCATCTTTGTTGACTTTATTACAATGTTTCAGCCATTTTCTTTATCTTTATTGATTGATCTACTAAAAGGTTCTGCATGGATTTCTGAAATTTTACATTGATTTTTCTGAACCAGTTTCCAAATATTTTTGTTACATTTCTTAAAAGGTAATATAATAAGTAAATTACTATTTTTATATCTATATATATATAAAGAAAGTTAGCTCAGTCGGTAGAGCGTTCGGCTAGAGACCACAAGGTTCCTAGTTCGATACCGGTCCTCGCCAACTCAGCGTATGAGTAGCACAGGGATCTGTGCAGTAAAGTAAGGAGCTGATGGTAGGTGTTGCGCTCCACCTCAGATGCTAAAACAATCTCCTTGGTCTAGCGCTAGTGAAAAGGGGATAGACTCCCTCGCTGACTGGCTGATACCGACTTCAGGCCGCCCTGTCGACTTTACTTACTTTACTTTATATCTATATATATAAAAGAAAGTTTGGTATGTATGTGTCGACATATAACTCAGAAAAGGGATGTCACTCAGATTTGAAATCTTGCATACACCTTAATTTCCTATAACTAAAAAACACACCAAATTTGGTTATTAATTTTTTTTTTAGTTCGGTCATGGACCAGGTACTTTTGCTAGTATATATATATATATATATATATATATAAAGTCATCAGGGTGGCCTAAAGTCAGTATCAGCCAATCAGCGAGGGAGTCTATCCCCTTTTCACTAGTGCTAGACCAATGAGATTGTTTTTTTTTTGTGTCTGAGATGGAGCGCCACACCTTCCATCAGCTCCTTACTTTACCACACACATCCCTGTGCTACTCATACACTAAGTTGGTGAGGGCCGGTATCAAACTAGAAGCCTTGTGATTTCTAGACAAACGCTCTACCGACTGAACTGAGCTAACATGGCCCTGAAATATATATAAAGGAATCGTGTCTGTTTTGGTATGTATGTATCAACTTGTATCTCAGAAAAGAGATGTTATTGAGCATTAAAATCATACATATACTTTAATGTTTATAATAAGGGAAAGTACAAAATTTAATTTTTGGTTTTTACTGATTGATATAATTCAATGATTAAAAATCAATTGATTTGTGGAACTTTTCAAAGTTCTTTATAAGTACAAAAACAATCCTTTAGAAAAATAAAATTGTTTCAAACCACTCAGAAATTTAGGATTACATTATTAAAATAATATTTCAAATGTAATAATAAAAATTCCTAAAATAAAGGAATATTATAGATACTAGCAAATATATGCACCCTCCGGGTGCAAGTATATAAGTTTTAATGTAATAAGATATTGTATTAAATTAGAAAGGCTAATGAAACTAAATAAGAATGCAGATAAAAATATTTGAAACAGAGGGAGGTATAATCGAAAAATAGAACAACTGAAACTTACTCTTCCATCACTCTCGTCTTTCATTGTTATTTTTTCTAATTTAAGTATTTAGTTAAAAGAGGAAGTAAAGAATAAAATGACAGTTATTTTTTCTTGTTAATGGATTTCATTTAAGATTCATAGAAGAGATTTTTGCTTATATTCATTAAGATAAAACCAAACAGTTAGAAATCAATAATACTAAGCACATATTTATTAAATTCGATTTTTTTATATCAATATGCAAATTAGCCTTCCCTTCACACTTAAACCGCTATTTTTGTTGTATATATAAATATAATTGTATGTTGTTAGTATGTAGATATGGTTAACAGTATTAATAATGTAAAACAATTTTATCAATAATTGAGGTTTAAATAAAAATAAATTCATGGTCAATGTGACGTCATAAACAAAGGGAATTGTGACTTGTTTAGTGATTTAGTTTCGGTTACAGACAGAAAAGCACACAATCTCCATTATAATAAGATTTGAATTCTTAGCTTCTTTAATCATTGATATTAATTTCCCTTACTCCTAACTTTCCCCTTTCTCTCTAATTCCCTGGTGTTCCTAAAATCTTTTTAGTCTTGTCATAAAAAGGGTATTTCTTCTAGTTATATATAAAGTAGGATTATTTTTCTATTTATCCATAATATACACTATCATTCATATGGGTGATATGCATGATTAGTCAAATAGGACAAAATATTTTCAGGTGCCTTTTTGTATTTTGGTTGATTAATTTTGATTTACCTTTACATTACATCAAGCAATTAGTTATTCATGTTCAATGTTATTGTTTCTAATAATCTATTTTCATTAATTTTAATAAGGAATATTAAAAGGAAAATAACAAATTAGTTAATGCTAAGGAAAACATTGATACCTTTAATCTAGTTATGTAGCAAGTAACTCGGAAACTTGTTTGAGGTAAGAAAAAGCAGTTGTTTTGATGACACAGTTTTATGTAAAGCCACACCCATTCATTATAAAAATGTGGAAGTGAAGAAGTTAAAAGAAAGTAGCAATATTAAAGTAATTGTAATCAAGATATGGTGAATTACTATAGAGGATCTAAGGGACAAGAATAAAGGCTTTATATTGACTATGTTAAAATGTCATATTTTAGCCTTATGTGTCACTAGAGAGATCTAGGCTGTGATCAATGATGAATACAGCCTTTTTGATGGCTAATTTAAAATGTCATATTCTACTCTCATTGTATAGAACTTGTTATCCAAAATGTCTGATTAATGAGGAAAAGAGTAATTTACAAATGATTTACAAGGTGGGAAATGACAACTGGCTTTTCTTTTGAGCTGTCATTTTATTTGTGTTATATATAAACAGAGTAAAGTTAGAATTTTACCTTCTACATATATCTATAACTAACAATGTTGCCAGGAATTTAAAAAGTTAAAAATAAATCTCTTATATAGATTAATAAAAATTCTTTTTCTATATATTTGTTTTATGATCTTTATTCTTTATATATTCTTGTTTTTAAATTGTTTATTTTTATCATTTTTTTGTATTTTTTCATTTACTTTTTATGTTTTATTCTTTATTAATTTGTTTTATTCTTTAGTCATTTTTAAGATTAATTTTTTTGATATATCCTTAATTCATACCGTTATTATATTTTTGTTTAGCTTATGGAAAATTAGGGGTAAATAGTTTTTTTAAGCTCTTTTCGATTGTGGATTTTATTGAACTTTTGTTTTTGCTGGTCTCCACCAATTTTCCTTTATAAAAGCGCATGTACTCAGTAGTTGTACAAACAAATATACATACATACATACATACTACAATATCTGTATATATATATATATATAGAGAGAGAGAGAAGAAAAATGGATATGAAATCCGACAGTGTAAAGAAATATATAGTTAGAAAAAACAACAAAATTAAGTCAAAGATTGACTTACATATAGCCGACACTAAAGCGTTTCAGTTTTAATAAAAACCATCAACAGGGCTTGATATAATAATATTGATTCGTATGAAAGGAATTTCTATTTTCATATGTATATTTATTTTATTTATATTTTACAAATTTTGGATTTTATCAAAACCAACAATTTCTGGGATAATGACATCATCAACCATTTGAATGGAAACGCTTTCACTGTGTGACGTTCCATTTTTACATTTCCTTGCATTTTGGTTGTGGAGTTGAGCCATTTTAACATTGCAAATTAAGGCTCACAAACTTTTTGTGTATTTTACACCATTCCTTTCGTATGGATCAATATTATTATATCAAGCCCTGTTGATGGTTTCTATTAAAACCAAAATGCTTTAGTGTCAGCTATATGTAAGTCAATCTTTGACTTAATTTTATTGTTTTTTTTTCTAACTAATATATAATTATTTTTCCTTGAGGGGGTCATCATATATATCATCAAGTTTTTATCAGGAGTCTAGGGTGGAGTAATGGGTGTGTGCATATTGGCATACAAAGTAGAATCAATGGACAAAATTTAAAATACAGCTGAGGGTTTTATGTTCATTTTCAACCTAATACTATTAGGTAAGACATGAATCCACTTTTCCCTGGATTTTGTCTGATATTGTGACAAAATGTTTTATTACTAGCGTATTTGCTGAAGAGTGGGCGAGTAAGAAGTTCAGCAAACCTCTTTCCTATAACTATATTACTCCCCCAGACATTTGTAACTAACAAAGGGCTGTTATTCTCATTTTCAACCTTGACAAGAGCCAGTAAATAATCGCAGAGCCTATCAGAAATAAGTTTTTAATCCTATAAACAATGTCTGGAATGTTCCATATAAGTCAATTTATTGTTATTTAGGTGCTAAAGAATTCTTAATTCCAAGCTGTTACCAATGATATTTAATAGTATTATGATTGAATGAACTAATTTTCTGAAGCCATGTAAAACATCTGATGGTATTAGTGGGGGGGGGGAGGTGATTAAGAAATGGCTTTCATTGATAACTTGTGTTCAGACATTAGATTTGACATAGCATTGTCTTTGAAGTTGCTTGATGAAAGATTGGTTAGGAAGTTGTAAAAGTTTCTATTGACAGGTCAAGGAAAATCAATATATATATATATATATATATATATATAAAGTTAAAAGAAAGGAAAAGAATCCGACAGTATGAGTATGAAAAGGTGGAATGAAAACATCACTCAATGTTGTTAAAGAGAAAACAATTTATAATATAATCATAGCTGATATTGATCAATATTGCGATTTTACAAAAATCATCATCAGAGCTCATTTACTCCGTGGTGTTTGGGTCAGAGATAAATGTCAAATCAGTTCAAAAACAAAAAACCTTTATTTTGCAAAAAAGAACGAAAGTGGGCATTCATATATATATATATATATATATATATATATATAGTCATCCACATACAGTCCCGTTTCAATGTATCACATCTCTTTAGTGTAGTTAGATTTGTAAGTTGCTTTAAGCTGGGATAGAATCTCAACTAATTTTTCATCAGCCAGTGCCTCTAACCACCAGGCTAGCACACCAACTAGCAGAAGTGAGTTTTTACTTATAAATACATACATATGTAAAGGCTACTAATACATACATATGTAAAGGCTACTAAAGATATATATATATATATATATATATATATATAATGTGTGTAATATAGTGAAAAATTGAAAAAAACACAGATTCATAAAACGAGTGGTGTTTATTTCGCCAACGCTGCAGTATTTCAATCTATTTTAATAGATCTTCATCAGGGCTTTTGTTGATTTGACGGAAAATAAATTTATCACAGAGGATAAGAAGACTGTGAGAGTCTTTTGTTTTGTCGGTCAATCTATTTTTTTTTTAAATGTTGAATGAAAAACTGTCGGATTCACTTCCATTTTCTCTTCACACACACACGTATACATCTTTGAAAGGAAGGAAAAACTCAACACCGTTATTCCATAATAAATTTATTTCGACCAAAATTGGGGCCTTTATAAATCTAAGTTGATTTAACAAAGCTCCCCAAATCAATCTCATCAGATGGATAATCATCAATAATTTGAATTGCATAACAGAAAAATTTTCTCAATGTACAATCTTCTTCTTCCTCCTCCTCAAAAAAAAAAATTTTTTTTACAAAATGTGTACATTAAAAGACTGTCACTATGGTGACAGGAAGTCATTTCAAATGAGAAAAAAGAATATTTTTCAGGGCAAAGTTTTTTTGGGGGATAGTAGTCAGTCAAATTAATATATATATATATATATATATATATATATTATGATTGGCTGAAAAGTTTATAGGCTGACCAAGATACTCCCATAGAATATGACCAAATTAGACTTATTTTTCAAAATAGTCCCCCTTATGGTCCACACCCTTCTTCCATTGGTGTTGCAGTGCTTGGTTCCTATTGATCAAAAAAGTCATCAAGAGCAGATATTGTGTTATCATATTAACTTTTCAGTCCACCCTTCGTATATATATTGTTACATTATGTAAGCAACATAACAAAATGAACCCAAGGTTTTTTTTTATTTAAAATAACAAAAATAATTGTTCCCAGGTTGAAATTGTACAAACCAACAATAACAATTAACCGACATGAGATATAAAGGCTTAACAAATAATTTAATACAGAATAAAATCAAAACAAAGAAACTAATTAATTGAAATAATAGACAGATGTGATATCAACAAAGGAGTTGTACTTAACTGAAAAACTTTACTTTTTAGAAGCAAAAAAACCACTTAGAGGAGATTTCTGGATTTGTAAAAATTCAAATTCCTCTTTTTTCTTTTTTTTTTTTTTTTTTTTTTTTTTTTTTTTTTATAAGGCAGAAACAGAGACTTTTTGGGGGATTAAAATAAAATTAGAATAAGAAAAAAAAGAAAAAAAGAAAAAATAACAAACTCCCATTAGCCTTCACTCGAAGAACCCTCCACGCATGTGCAAGAAAAAGGAAACCCCCAAGATGTAGTGACCCCAAGATAATCTCTTGGCCATTTCAGTTTCGGCCTTAGCTATGTCTGGTCACTACAACTGGCCAGGGAGATATTTCCTTGCCACATGGTGACCATGACCAGTGAATAAAGCCTAAGTCATAAAACCACCTTTTGTCTTTGTCTCTTTCTTTTTCTTTCCTTGAATTCCTTCCTTTTCAGCACAACCACCAAATATGATGGGGGTAAAAGCAAACTCTATGAACACACCCCAAAATAACCAGTTACTGTTTTAAACCTTAAAACATAAAACCTCTTACTTTTGCTGTCAGTCATTTTTTTCTCTTTTCGTTCTTCTCTTCCTGTGCAAGCAGATTCAATATTATTTTTGTGTGGGATATTATATATCTCCATGATTTTCTTCCCAATGAATTGTTGGAATAAAACATATTCAATCATATTTATTTTCAATTCTGTGGTAGATGAAAGGGTGTGTCTTATGCAGTATTTATTCATCCAAAGGAGAAATGAACATTTCTTATTTTCTCAGAGGTTTAACAAAGTCTAGTAAAAATGTCCATAGCATTTTTCTTTTAACTCTCTTTAAGATAAGTGAGTTCACTGTCAACTAAAGTTGAAATCCATTGTTCACACCATTTTCCATCCGGTTGTGTGATTGCCCAAAGACAATCCTTAAAAGAAATTGAATTGGGTGACCTTGAGGCTGATCATCTTATTTCCACTCAAATTCAGTACAACTGCATTTTATTAAGGGCAGAAAGAAAGAATGGAATAGAAGGGTACCTTCTCTCTTCTACTTAGAACATCTTGAAATCCCCATTTTTTAATTTGGTAAAATATAAGATTACATCACAATATATATATATATATATATATATATATATATATATGAGGAGTAAAGTGTGGTTGAAAATATAGAAAAAATGTGGATAAAACATCACAACTAAATTCAAATGATTTCATTTTTTTTGCAAAACTTTTTCGAATTTATTCTAAAGACAAAATGGGTTCCACAGTGATAAGATGAGAGACAAAAGGAAAGGAAAAGGTTGGATGTGTGAGTGAGGAGGTGAAGGAAAAAGGGTAATGGGTTTATTTGTGGGGTATGGTACTTTTTATGGGGTCATTTATGGCCATTGAAGAAATGTGATAGTCTGGTGGTAAGTTAGTGTGTGGTGACTGTTGTCTGTGAAATTTCTTCAAAGGCAATAAATAATGTTTATATATATCTAAATATATAAAGGAGAGATTTTGGTATGTACGTGTCGACGTATAACTCCAAAACGGGAGGTCACTCAGATTCAAAATCTTGCATACACATTGATATCGTTCTAACTAAGAAACACTCCAAATTTGGTTATTGATTTTTACTGATTAAGGGATATAATTAATTAATCAAACAAAAATCAAACGATTTTTCAAAAGATATCATATAGCTGCTGCTGCTGATATTCCAGCTACAATCAGCACGCCCACCCCCACCTTGCTGCCTGTTACAGTTTGTCCACTCTATTTCTACTGCGTTTGTTTTAATGTAAAATGAAAACCTTTTTATCAATATTTTTACGAATACTATAATCAGCGAATCAAATTTGAATTAATATGCGAATTAACAATTACAAAAACTGAATTTAAAATCGTCTTACGCATGAAAAAGTTTTTGAAAAAGATCCTTCAAGCGATTAAAAAAAAAGGGATAAATATGATTAAATATATCCAGTGAAACTCAAAACGTTTTTGAAAGAAGAATAACGAAAACAAACAAAAAAAATAGCAAATTATTAGAGCTTAAAAAATATTACAATGACCTTAAATGATAGATTTAATTAATTTTAATTTGTTTTTTGTTTTTTTGTTTTGTTGTATACTTTTAATTTAATTTAAATGTGAAATACAATATACTGCAATTGTTATGATGTGTTAATAATAAACAAACATCTTTTTATTTTACAATGTTACATTCTATTTCTAACTCAAACAAGCAATTAAAAACTGAATTTAAAATTATTCTCAATGTTGTAAACAAACAAACAAAAAAATAGCAAATTATTAGAGCTTAAAAAATATTACAATGACCTTAAATAATAGATTTAATTAATTTTAATTCGTTTTTAAAAACGTAGCAAACGATTTTTTTTTTTTTTTTTTGGTATACCTAGCATTTAATTTAAATGTGAAATACAATATACTGCAATTGTTACGGTGTTTTTAAAATTACAATAACAAATAAATGTATAAAACGATAATAAAATTTTAAAAGTAAAAATACGAGGTAGTTGAATAACTTCTGAAGTTTAGTGTTTAAACCTCCCCATCTAAATTTTTTTTTTTCTATTTCTATTTTTTTCCTTCAATTATCGATTACACATCTATCATATTGTAAAAAAAAAATTCTTAGAAGTACTTTATTTTTTTGAGTTTTCATGGGGGCTCATTTCCACATATAAGTTTATAGTAAATCGAGCCCCCATATTGGAACGGCTCTACCTTAACAGTTGGGCTGAACTTGCTCAAAGGTGTCAAAATTAGTGTGACCCAGAAAAAACAAAACCCACAAATTTTGTTATAAAACTGTTAATTTTAACTATGGGGGTCTAAGGGTGTAGGGTTAGGGTTAGTTTAATGGAAAAATGAATAAATAATTTGTGTTCTGTTTTTTTCTGGGTCACCCTGTATACCTGTGACCCAGAAAAAAACAACACAAATTTTGTAATAAAACTGTTAATTTTAACTGGGGGTTAGGGGTTGGGGTTTAAGGTTAGTTTAATGGGAAAATAAATAATTTGGGTTCTGTTTTTTCTGGGCCACTTCCGTTCGAGCGGTTCCGATATGGGGGATCTATTTACTATAAACTTATACGAGGAAATGTGCACCCGTGAAAACTCAAAAAATAAAGAACCTTTTAAGATTTTTTTTTTTTTACAATATGATAGATTGGTGTGTAATCGATAATAATCCATTGAAAGAAAAAAATAGAAATCCAAAAAAATTTAGATGGGGCGGGGGTCCAGATCTTGAGGTCCACCCATTTTTTTTTTCTAAAAACCGTTAAGATAAAAGGGCTTATCTAGGTACCACCAATTTTCCCAGTGAAATTTACTCCCCTATATTTAACACAATGAAACTTTCATAAAAATTAATATTATCTTGAAAAAACTTTTTCCATTCGAAAGAAAAAACATTAAACAAACTCCTGGTGATTTTATTTTTTTTTAAATTAAGCTTACAGAAATAATGAAAATTGTGACTGAAAAAAAAAAGTTTTCATATTTGCATCGTTAAATCAACTAAAATTTAACATAGCCAAAAACAAGTTACAAGTTTGTTTTTTAAAAAATTCTATGAAAAATCAATTAATGGTTCTATTTTCACAAAACTTTCCATAACTATTTACCCTTGGATGTAAATATGTCTGAAAACCCTCTCTAGTGCTCCTAATTTTTTTAGTCCGGTCATGGACCGGGTACTTTAGCTAGTATATATATATATATATATATATATATATATATATATAAAGGTGGAAAAATCCTCTTGTAGAGTGAACAGCCATTTAGCATACTTGTGCTGTGAAATGTAAGAAGAGCATTTCTTACACAACAACTGATCCTCCACCATCTGTTCTGGATCACACCTTACAACTGGATCCAAGTAATGTCATGAGGATGAGTCTAGACCAATGCAATCCATAATTTAACTAAACCCATTCATTAAATATATCTTTTTTCATTAAAAGAATGATTTTGAAAAATAAAAAAATTATGATTTTTTTTTTCCCCAAAATAAGTTTGGTCTAACCTCATTTTAAACTTTATTTATTCATTTTTTTGTTTGTTTTTGTAGGTTCACATTGGAATTTCTGGATTTGTAAGAGAAGGAGACAGCACAATTGGAATTCCAAATGCCACTGTTCATGTCCATGGAATTAATCACAATGTAATAACTTCAAAATTTGGAGACTTTTGGCGCTTATTAGTTCCAGGAACATATGATGTTACTTTTACAGCAAAAGGGTAAGTGTATTTTTTTCTGACCTTCCATAAGATTGATTGTTTTTTTTTTTCTATGGCATATCAACCCTTTTGGGGTCATTTAATGCTCAATCAAGTAATTTTCATAAACAAAGGACTTGGGTTGCTTACAGTATCTGCTCTTGCTTAAGTTGTCACACAATTAAGTACTGAACAGGCTCATCACTGCTTAACTTTAGAGATTTAGCAGGAAACAGTGCTTTCAATCTGACTTAACCATAATTATCCCAATTAGATTAACATGAAATATTTTTAATGTGGGAAGCCATGCACAAACCAAAGCTCATCCAATGGGCAGTGCAAAAAATATTTGGTCCTGTCAGCATTCCGATTGAGGGCATAAAACCCAGCCCTTACCCCTTTTAGGCAAGAGGAGCAGGTGTTGCCTGTAGGGATAACCCCCTAGGACCATCCGTGTTACCTCACTCACCATATAAGAAGTTTTTGAAGGGTAAGTATGTTTAAAATCTTTTGGTTCTCCTGATATTGCATAAAAGACTAAAAATAATTTTTTTTTTTTTTAAATTCAGTTTATTTTTAATGAAGATTTTGTTTGGTTTCTCTTGCTGCATTTTTGGTGGACTTGTTTGCTTATTTTTGTAAAAGACTTTAAAAAAAATCTTTATTTTTACTAAATGATGGAAGCAGAGTAAACAAACAAATTGTTGATTTTTTTTTTTTTTAATTACCTACTTTATTAAGTGTTTACCATTCAATTCTCATATTCTGGATTTTCTTCAACTGCCAATTTGGTTGTAGGATATTCAAACACTCACACTGGAAAGCATATACATGAAATTAATGAAAATTATTTCTTAAACAAATCATATGTATATATATATATATATATATAGAGAGAGAGAGAGTTAAAAGAGAGGAAATGAATCTGACAGTATGAGAATGAACAAGATGGAATGAAAACACCACACAATGCTGTTAAAGAGAAAACAATTTATAACATAATCATAGCTGATATTGATCAATATTTCGATTTTACAAAAATCTTCTTCAGAGCCCGTTTACTCCATGGTGTTTGTGATCAGAGATAAGAGTCAAATGAGTTCAAAAACAAAAAACCTTGACTCTTATCTCTGATCACAAACACCACGGAGTAAACGGGCTCTGAAGAAGATTTTTGTAAAATCGAAATATTGATCAATATCAGCTATGATTATGTTATAAATTGTTTTCTCTTTAACAGCATTGTGTGGTGTTTTCATTCCATCTTGTTCATTCTCATATATATATATATATATATATATATATATATATATATATAAAGATTTGGTATTGAATAACCCAAAAGGGTTGATATGCCATTAAACCAAACCAAGACAGTAGTTGTCATTCTTGTCACTTGTTACTGATCATAATATTTTGGTTTTTCTGTGTGTGTGTGTGTGTGTATATATACATGTATATACTAGTGTAAGGAACAATTTTTAAGACCAATTTTTCACCTGAAAAAGAAGGGGTCATTCATCACAAGTAATATATCATATAAACACTCTTTTGTAGCTAAAAACTTCATTACAGAAGTCGTTCATTACCCAGTATATACTGTACTTTCATATATATTTGTATGTATTAAATGGTTTATTATTATTAACATGTTTAACAATAAAATAAAATGTTTTCTATTTTTCAGCTACAAGCCAGTAACCTACACAAATGTGACAGTTCCTGAGGGAGCAAGTGTCAAGACTGTGGTAAACATGTGGAAAATAGAATCCAATAATATTCTTGAGTAAATATCACTTTATGTTTATTTATAAGTCCTTTTATTATTTTGTATGCAATATTAGTAGAATTAGTTGATTGTGGTTTGTGATTTTTTTTCCTAAATGTCAGGAAACTGTCTGAAGTTGTCTGATTAAATGTTATCATCTCTAATAATAATTGCCAATGTCAGTGTGTCACATTTTTCAACTTTGCTCCTAGAGGCCGTAGCCCAACATATCATACCATTTTAGAATCAAGCTGATGCTGTGAGCAAAGTAGAAACATCCCAGGACAAATCTGGAACCTCAATCCTGAAATTTTTGATTCCAAAGTTTTTCTTCGATTTTTTGCAACAATTATTTTTTTGTACAATTTTTTTAACTTGCAAATAAATTGGGGTATAATCAAAATTAATTGCAAAATCCAGTGAAAGTCAATCATGAAATAGAAATAATTGTTTGTAGATAAAGTATTGACATACGTACATCAAATTGTTTTTAATTTAAGTGACAGCAGAAGAATTATTTAAACATTTAAAAGATCAGCTTAAACATTAATGCAATACTTAAATGCAATGATCAGTTTTGAGTTCTTTTGTAGTTTATTGTTGTCTATCGCTATTTGTACTGATTATGAATGGGAAAACCAAAAATATTGTTTATCATGCAGCTTTTTAATATATTCCAAATAAACAAATTATATCATTGTTTTAATGAAAACTTTGGTTTGAAAAATATTGTTCAAGTTTATTAAATTTTGATATGTACTCAATGTATGAAGTGTCATTGTTGGGCCGAAAGGCTCAATCAAGTAGCCCCTCTGCAGGAGTTAGGTTAATTGCCACCTGATAGGACAGCTTTTAAGCTAGATTATATATATATATATATATATATAATTCACTTCACTTGCTTGCTTGTTACCTATAGACCAGTGGTTCCCAAACTTTTTCTATTCCTGCACCCTTAAAAGAGTTTTGCTCTGACCTCGCACTCCTAAACTTTATACTTTTGTTCAAAAATATAGAATGTGAATCCATACTACAGTTTTATCAAAAGATCATATATATTTCACTCTCTAAATAATAATAATAACCTGAAAAAAAAATGAAAACAAAGAAAGTGAAACCGATCTTATTGTCTAATTTATAAATTAAACTTTACTGTAAATATGTCTAAGAAAATGAAATGTATAGGTTTCATATCTGTGGATTTCACAAAGCTATTAGAGCCCTGCTGGCTGGGTCTGTAGACTATGCCTCCAGAGCCACCTGTTGGTTGGGTCTGTAGACTATGCCTAGAGCCACCTGTTGGTTGGGTCTGTAGACTATGCCTCCAATAGAGCCACCTGTTGGTTGGGTCTGTAGACTATGCCTCCAATAGAGCCACCTGTTGGTTGGGTCTGTAGACTATGCCTCCAATAGAGCCACCCAATAGAGCCACCTGTTGGTTGGGTCTGTAGACTATGCCTCCAATAGAGCCACCTGTTGGTTGGGTCTGTAGACTATGCCTCCAATAGAGCCACCTGTTGGTTGGGTCTGTAGACTATGCCTCCAATAGAGCCACCTGTTGGTTGGGTCTGTAGACTATGCTCCAATAGAGCACCTGTTGGTTGGGTGTAGACTATGCCTCCAATAGAGCCACCTGTTGGTTGGGTCTGTAGACTATGCCTCCAATAGAGCCACCTGTTGTTGGGTCTGACTATGTTGGGTCTGTAGACTATGCCTCCAATAGAGCCACCTGTTGGTTGGGTCTGTAGACTATGCCTCCAATAGAGCCACCTGTTGGTTGGGTCTGTAGACTATGCCTCCAATAGAGCCACCTGTTGGTTGGGTCTGTAGACTATGCCTCCAATAGAGCCACCTGTTGGTTGGGTCTGTAGACTATGCCTCCAATAGAGCCACCTGTTGGTTGGGTCTGTAGACTATGCCTCCAATAGAGCCACCTGTTGGTTGGGTCTGTAGACTATGCCTCCAATAGAGCCACCTGTTGGTTGGGTCTGTAGACTATGCCTCCAATAGAGCCACCTGTTGGTTGGGTCTGTAGACTATGCCTCCAATAGAGCCACCTGTTGGTTGGGTCTGTAGACTATGCCTATGTCTGTAGACTATGCCTCAATAGAGCCACCTGTTGGTTGGGTCTGTAGACTATGCCTCCAATAGAGCCACCTGTTGGTTGGGTCTGTAGACTATGCCTCCAATAGAGCCACCCGTTGGTTGGGTCTGTAGACTATGCCTCCAATAGAGCCACCTGTTGGTTGTGGCTAGAATGAGGTTAACTGTGTCTAGTGATTAGGTTCCAGGTCTGGGACTCTTATACCCAGGTCCACTCTGACTCGGAGTGGTATTAACTTTTAGAGTCCCATCTATGACTTATAAAGATAAAAATTGAATTTTAAAAAATATGTTAAAAAGAATTATGAGTTTTAAAAAAAATTGAATACCAAACAAGAATGAAAAAAAAAACATATATTTTTGGCATAAAATAACCCAAGGGTTGACCTGATGAAAAATCCAACCAACCAATTAAATATTATCTGATGAAGGTGTGTTGGATTAAAGTTGGGTGTAGATTATACACCTGTGTTTTATTGTACATAAAAAATAATGACTCAAAGAAAACATTGATTTCTCTTCCTAGAGACAATATTTGCTTTATTATCTTTTTTTATGTTTAACAACATTGTAGGTCAGATTTTATTATCTATAAATACTTGTACTAATATAATAATAATGTCTTCTAATTGGACAATGTTTGTCTTATTCTTTTTTTGACCCTTTTCAAATGTCAAGATCATTTTAGTCCCCCCCCCTTTTTTAATTTTTTGTTTGTCTCTCTATTATTTCATAAAAGTTTACAAGTTTTAAGATTGGCTAACATATATGAGATATGATGACCATTTTTTTTTTAGTTTGGCACAAGGCAACAAAAACAAGTGAGCTCTGATTTTTTTTTTATTTGGTTTGTTTTGTTTTGTTTTTTGTTTTTTCATCTCACCTACTCAAACCATCATTTGTAAATAGTATTGTTTCAAAATGAAGAATATGCACCAATGAAAGACGTGTGACTTTTTGTCTCACCAAGACCATATTTGTTATTTCTGATCTTCATTGTGTATTTATGACTGTAGATATGATGGTTTGTGTAGTTGTGATAAAAAGCAAGTGAAATTAAGATGAAAAAAGTGCAAGGGAAAAATTGATAGATGTTGACAATACTTCATCCAATAATAATAATAATAATAATAAAGATAATATTACTACTAATACCACAATTATAACAAAAAGCAAATGAACTTAAGATGAAAGAAAAACTAATCCAAAAATTCTAATGGTTCATAATACTTCATCTAATAAAATTCAAAATAATATTATTACTTATATATATATATATATATATATGATTGAAAATAGAAAAAACAAATGATAATAGTAGTATGCTGACAGATATCTGTTTCGACCTTTTAATAAAACTGTCTTCCTCAAGAGCAACTATATTTATGAAAGAAAGAAGGAATAGTTAACCAGTTGGCATGAGAGGCTCAAACAACACTCATGTTCTGGTCTGGAATGTCTTTTAAAATTTGTATAAAAATCCGTATTTTGTATTAAAAATAAAATAAATCTTATTTTTAAAATTAAAAGTTTCAACATCAATGAGAAAAACTCAATAAAGTTTGATGTAAAAGTGTAATAGATGATAAAAGTTGTATCAAAAGTGTTTAGGATTCAATCCAGCCACGAAAACAAGTTTAAATGGAAGTCCGCAGCACAATCAAGAAAGATACGGAATGTTCCGGGTATTCGTATGGTTAACAAATCCATGGTGTTGCGGTCTTTGTCATATTGAAAATGAACCTATATATATATGTGTGTGTGTGTGTGTGTGTGTGTGTGTACTGAGAGAGATGCTCAGAGCAGAGGGCCTAATGCCAAACTTGGAAAAGGGACATCTGCAAAACTGTACCTAAGAGCTGGCCAACCTTGAGCTCAGGTGTGCTAATTTGATGCACATGGTCAAAAAGGATTGTACGCAATGACATACACACATGACAGATAAAATAACTTTGATTTGATGTAAGTGCATGAATGAAAACATTCTTCCTATCGTCATTGAATTAAAATGTGTATCCATTGTTCTCCTGATTTTTATCCAAAATTCTATATTGGAAGATAATCTGCATAAAATAAAACTGAAAAGATTATTTTCCTAATACAGCATCCAGATTTCTTCTTTTCCCAAACTAAAGTAAATCCCCAACCAACTATACAACACTTAATGTTTTATTTTTAAGCACAAATTTGTTTGTTTGTTTATTGATTTTAACAGCATATCAAAACATCTGGGGTTATGTCATGCCTAACGGTTAGGAAGTAATACATAATGTGTATTTATATTTATACTTTTTAGTAATTGGTTTTAACAATGTCTTAGCATTATTGGGGATTATGTTGTATGGTATTGATTTGTTTCATGTCTATATTCTATGTTATAATTTTATTTCCCTAAAAAAAGAGAGAATATCCTCCATGTTGACATTTTCAAACAGATCTTTCATATTGTTTGCTTTAAAATAATGGTTTCTGATGTGAGCAAAAAACCTGCATTCCATGAATAAGTGTTTGACATGTTCCACATTGTGGTTGTTGTTCTTGTTTCAGTATATAGGAGTGCATTAGTCTTGTATGATAAATGCGTAATTTTGTTAGATGCTGTATTTTTATGGTTTGTTGAGAAAAATCAAGAGTATCCTGTAGCTCAAAAAGTTGTGTTTAAAAAGACAAGAGACCAGCTTCAAAATAAATGTCTTTATTCCAGCATGATAATGGCAGGAATAGGGTTAGTAGTAAGGGGATTAATTACTCCTTACATATGAAGAGTTCTATTAAGGGAGATTATGAAGAAATATAACATTATGTAAATGAGCTGGTTTAGATCAGTTGGTAGAGCATCCTCCTGGGATTCACAAGGTTTGACCTGTAGATATGACCCTAATGTACTACCACTCAGGGTCAGAGTCTACCTGGGAGTAATTGCAATGAAGAAGTACTTCACACTCCCTGGATATCTATAACAACATTTTCCTCAAAACAGCCCATATTTTGAGACAAATGTATTTAAAATCTTGAAATGTGTCTTATATATCACTAAGAAATAAAGGTTTATATTGTATATTAAAAGCAATCCTATCTATAATCTTATATAGAAATCAATTAAAATAAGTGTAATGTTTTTATCTGCATTCTTTAGTTTTGTTAGTCTTTCTAATTCAATAGCATATGACTAGCACAGCTTGGATCTGTACAATAAATTGGGGAACTGATGGTAGGTATTGTGCTCCACCTCAGACACAAAAACAATTTCACTGGTCTAGCACTAGTGAAAAGAGACTCCCTTTTTATCTGGCTGATACCAACAATAGGTCATTCTGATGTCTTTACTTTTATATACATACTAGCTGCGGCTACCTGATGAAGAGGAGAAAAAAAACATGGTTTAATAATCGTTTTTCAGATCTATTACTACTGAATAGTGAGTTCAATCCTCGCAGGATGACTCATCAGAATCACCACGTAAAAAAGATTTTATTTTGATCCGGCCTGGTGAGAAGTCAGGGAATTTCTTTTTTGTCAGAGTAGAGGGAATGACATTACATGATGATATAGTAAGAAATTTTAATTGAATGATTAACTATATTTTTTAAATAGAATATAAATGAAACCATTTGCTAAATTTCAAATTAATATTTTAAAGCAAAAAAAAATAATTAAATAAAGTAATCAAATTAATAAAACAATAAATAATCTTTTAAAAAAAAAAAATTTTTAATTCAAAGCGTAGCCAATCGAATATCAAATTATTATACTATACTATAAATTTGATAACAATTTGATAAAAATAATATACTATACTAAGTATAGTATATTATATTTTAAATTGAAAAGTGCACTGACTTGAAAACATTACGAAAAGAAAAAAAATGAAACATACTGTTTTGAATAGAATTTTTAATATGCTTAAAAGTTAAATATCAAATTATAGTTCTGATTTTGGTACAAATACAGAATAACATGCAATAGATAATATCATTAGAATCATATTTTACGAATAAATAACATTAGATTACAGAAACCCTCAAAATAAAAATTGTATAATTAAAAAAAGAGAAAAAAAAAATAGATTAAATAAATGATTGTTTATCCTGTACAATGAAATATTTACTACAACTTTGAATTAGTAAAAATGTAGATTTAACATATAAAAAGAAAATGAAAAGAAAAGCTTCCGTTAATTCAATTGTTTCCTTTTTGCAAGAAATGCTGAAAAATGACAGAGTATAATTTTAACGTAATGCTGTTTAATTTTTAGATGTATTCGAAAATAATTCAAATCATTATTATTTTTGCTCAAAAACCAAGCCCTGGTGATATTTAATGTGTATATATATTTACTTTGTTGTTAATTGTTTTATTTTCAAAGTTTCCTACAGACATAAAGATTCACACAGCTGCCCTTTATATATGTATAGATAGATGAAGAAAAAAGGATTTATTTATATCTCTATTATTTACTTTATTTAATTTCAGTCCAGACACCGTATCAACCAACCCACCATTCCACAAAATCAAACCACCATCTGAAAACCTTAATTGGTTGGTAGGTGAAATCAACAAACTTCATGATGCAGAGCACCGAACTGACCTCCAATTTATTGAACCTAAAGAATTTAACTATCACCATTTTTCACAAATGGAGAATTTCTTAAGAGCCTGTCTTGAACAATGTCCAAATATTACTCGTCTTTATTCAATTGGAAAGTCGGTTGAAGGTCGAGACTTATGGGTCTTGGAAATATCTAGAGACCCCGGAGTTCACATTCCAGGTAGGAAGAAATTTAAAATACTTTCTTTACCATATACTGATATACATGTCTTGGTTGTTATCATACTCACATTTTAATTATTGTATCCTTCAGTTTTCTTCAGATGACTCTAATCTGGAAATTCAATTTATTATGAGTAAATTGTCGGACCAAGGCACCATTAAGCACACCATTTGCGACCTAAATTCAAAAGGACATGTTTTGTTTTTCACCGTCAAAATCTGGTTGTTTGTTAACAGACGATTTTTAAACACACTTTTTTTTTAAATTATAAAACTATAAACGAAAGACATGTTTTTATATTAAAGACACTTTTTTTTTACTTATTCCATGTTGTTGTTAATTCAATAGCAATTCTTTTTTAATGATAAAACTTTTAACGGTAAACATGTTTAACACGGGAATGATTAAAGCTATAAAAAGTATATTATAAGGTTATAATAATAACTGCTAACCCTAACCCCTAACCCTAACCCTAGCAAAATTTTTTATATTAACTTATCCGTAGAGGCATATGGAAAAAAGATAAACATGTCTTTCGTTTTAAGTTTTATTTAAAAATAAATAACAATATTAGTTTATCTTTAGTGCAAAATTAATTTTTTCACATATGCTAACGACAACAACATGAAATAATAATTTTTTTTTTTATTAAAATCAAAAACTATTTTAGTATAAAAATGTTACTAGTTTTTATTGGCCGGTTGTTTTGTTTACTAACAACCGGTGAAAAGCAAAATTCAGTTCCTTTCAAAATGGATTTGGGTTTCCAACATGGTGTCCAAATTGTCTATATTCTGTTGGATATCACTTTTCAGTTACCATATTTGACGGCATATAAGACACACAGGTATATAAGACACCCCCCCATTCCAGCAGGTCAGATTCAGGAAAAAAGTTTTTAGTGTATTTAAGCATATATTGTTGAAAACAGTCTAGCTGTGCATTACACAAGTAGAAACATAGCTGTATAAAAGCCATTTGGCAGTACAGGCAAGCAATAAGCATACACAAGACATTTCAAGAGCAGGAAATAATAATAATAATAAAATTAATAATAATAATAATAATAATAAAACTTCACCTACAATGTATAAGACAGGGCAGTTTTTTTAGCCAAAATTTTTGGGGAAAAGTGCATCCTATATGCCATCAAATACGTTAATTCTTTTTGTCATGATGTTTTATCTCTATTAAAAATTAATCTATATTATATGAATTAATAAAAAATATTTTTCTATGTATTTTTTAAAATCTTTTTTTCTTTATATATTCTTGTTTATAAGTTTTCTTGTTTGTATATTTTATTCACTTTTTATTGTGTTTTATCCATTATTATTTTTTTTTTTTAGTCTTTAATCATTTTTTAAATTAATTTTTTTATATATAATTGATTTTTACCATTATCATGTTTTGTATTTAGCTTTTCTTATGGAAAATGATGGGTAAAAAGTTTTTTTATTGAACTTTGGTCTCTGCTGGTCTCCACCAATTTTCCTTTATAAAAGGACATGCACTTGGTCATTGTACAAACAAACATACAGACATACAGAATCTTTCTTATATATATATATATATATATATATATATATATATAAATGAATTCTCTGAATCTGAAACTTAAGACCTGTGGTCCATCAAAGAGCTTAACTTTGGTGGATCTATCTCCCAACCAAACAGCCAGGTATGTTGCCTGAGATGCCCTTAAAATAAAAGCTAGCCCTGGAAAGGATATCCATTTGAAAAACTGAACTTGTGTTGAATTCTGTCTATAGGAGGCAAGGTAAATAACTTGTATTCAGAGTCAGACTGAGGCTTTAAAGTCACCTGGGTTAAAGAATTTAGGGCCTCTTCAGTATGTTCGTTCTTCCCCATGTCTATTAAAAAAGTTATATTTTGTCTAATTTTTCACTTATTCCATGTCTGTGTTCAATGAAGTATAAAATTGAGCAAAGTAGACAAAATTTGGAAAAAACTAAAAAAAAAAAGCTACACCAAAATCTATATGTATATAAAAAAGATGTAAAAAAGTAAAGACTAGAAGGTCCATAGGAACCCCTCTTGCCTTGGG
Organism: Doryteuthis pealeii; assembly: GCA_023376005.1. Lineage (NCBI taxonomy): Eukaryota > Metazoa > Mollusca > Cephalopoda > Myopsida > Loliginidae > Doryteuthis > Doryteuthis pealeii. Next base: position 33,862,528 of record CM042178.1, read on the forward strand.
GCCACTGGGCTACAACCTATACTAGCCTGTATGTAAAATCAGCTCTGCCTGTAATCCATACAATGACAAAGATTTAATTGATTAATTGAAATCTCCTGTAAGCACAGACAGTGGAATGGGAAAAAACATCTGTCCTTGTCAGTTTGTTTCATAATTCTACAATCGACACCTGATGAAGATTGGAGAGTATAATGGTACATTTTTCAAAAATATTTTGTTTTTTATTTTTGCCTTGTTTACGTTTTTATCTTTTATTTTTAGGCAAACCCGAATTCAAATATATTGCCAACATGCATGGAAATGAGGTTGTTGGCCGTGAAATGCTTTTGCTGTTAGCTCAAACGTTTTGTGAAAATTATGGTAAAAATCCTCTACTTACTGCCATGCTCAACTACACAAGAGTCCACATTATGCCTTCCATGAACCCTGATGGCTTTGAGATGGCCCATGAAGGTTGGTGTTTAACTACTTACTGCATTGATCCAAAAAATTATTCAATACATTTAACCTGCTATAATTTGTTGCTTGTTTTATTTATTTCAAACTATTAAGCAAAGGTTTCTAACCCTTTTTTTACTCTATGTCCAACCCCAACAGCTAAAACAAATAATATCCTGCCCCTTTATATATCCTCTTCCCCTGTTGCCCTTGAATTCTGTGAGGAAAGTGATAGTGGGCACCCATCTATATATTAATACTTGTGTTGTGTAATTGTACAACTTGTAACCCCCTCTGGTTAAAAATGAGACTGTCCAAATCATCCAAGATAAAAATGCAAAAATGGAAATCCTGATTATCTGGTGACACATATTTGCTGAATACTATTTTATATGAATTTTGTCACCTCAGCTAAATAATGGACTATTCTGTTTTTATCATAAAGAAAGAAAGGGAAGAAAACAGACATGCTACACAGAAAAAATATAAGAAAAAATAAAATAAGTAAGAAAGAGAGAGAGAGAGTAGGTAAAAAATAGGGTGAGTGGCTGAGCACACAGAAGCAATAACACTAATCTATTTCAATCAAACATAATGAAAAGATAAAAAGAAAGAAAGAAAAAAAAGAGTGAGAGTTAAATCAAGATTATTTTACATTTTACATGTAATGGGCCGGGTTAGCTCAGTCGGTAGAGCGTTCGGCTAGAAACCACAAGGTTCCTAGTTTGATACCGGTCCTCGCCAACTCGGCGTTATGAGTAGCGCAGGGATCTGTGTGGTAAAGTAAGGAGCTGACGGTAGGTGTGGCACTCCACCTCAGACGCTAAAATAATCTCCTTGGTCTAGCGCAAGTGAAAAGGGGATAGACTTTGTCACTGATTGGCTGATACCGACTTTAGGCCGCCCCGACAACTTTACTTTTACATATTGAACTATTTTGCAATAGCTCTTAAGTAATTATATCAAATGTAATAATTAGATTAGCTCAGTTGGTAGAGCGTTCGGATAGAAACCACAATGTTCCTTGTTCAATACCGGCCCTCGCCAACTCAGCGTATGAGTAGCGCAGGGATCTGTGCGGTAAGGTAAGGAGCTGATGGTAGGTGTGGCGCTCTGCTTCAGATGTAAAAACAATCTCCTTGTCTAGCACTAGTGAAAAGGGGATAGACTCCCTCACTGATTGGCTGATACCAACTTTAGGCTACCCTGACAACTTTACTTTTACTTACTATGGTATATCCTCCTATTTGATTTCATAATGCAAATGATGATAGAGAAGGCTGATACTGTGAAAAGAGCAATGTATAAGTTTTATGTCAATTTTAACTAGAATAAAAAAAAAGATAATGGTTTATGATCATTAAGTAAGGAATGGTGTGAATTAAGCAAAAGAAAAACACATTTGAATGGATGTTAATATTTTAAAAATGAATCCAAAGGGTTAATGTAACTTGGTTCTCAGTCAACGAATGCTCTTTGCTTTTCTCACAGAAATTCCAATTGCCCTTGCCGTGGGACATGCTCCTCACCTCCAGGCTCACTTCTGTAAAGGAAGATAATTTGTGTCAATGTGGAAATATTAAAAAGTGTCTCATGATAAGACTGACTTCTTTCGCAGCTGGATGTTTTGCTTTGATGGTAACTAATATAAAGAGGTATGCCATTAATGTCATCATGTGATGTGCAGGTGTGATGACCTAGAAATGGCCCAGATATCATCAGGTGCAGAGTAAGGAAGTGCAACAGTCATTTCATATAGCAGGTGTGATGACCTGGAAATGACCCTGATATTATCAGGTGCATAATTAGAAAGTGCAAGTATCATTTAAAAATATCTCCAGAATATTTGTAAAGTTAGCAAAATAATCCTTTGGTTTGGTTTGTTTTGTTTTACGGCATATCAACCTCGGTACTACCACTCCGGGTCAGAGTGGACCAGGGAGCAATGGTGATGAATGGGGTGCTCCACATTTCCCAGACCTCCAAAACTGGAACCTCACCATCAGATAGAGTTTAACGTCATTCCCAGGACATGTAGGCCCGCAGCCACTGCCTTCTAGCACCCATATGATAAAAAGGGGTTGGGGCTTGCCATAAGGGCAATAGGGTTGGGGCAATCATATAGGTGCTAGGGCTTGACATGACCAGCCGATTGATCAGAGGGGGCCTCTCCGACCGACCCATCTAGCCCAAGATAGGGCCAAAGTGGAGTATTGCATGTCATGAACTGCTCATCCACCTGGGCTCTATCCTTAAGCATCATGGGTCGCCACCCACGGCCAACAGGTGGCCCCATTGGGGGAGTCTTACCCCTCTGCAGAGGTGCAGTCGGTGCATTCTAATGCCCCAGCTGACAGGGCGGAAAATAATCCTCACCTGGAAGCTGATTGTTATAATTAGTGTCCCATAATACGGACTAAGGAGAAGAAATGAATGCAGACAAGTAGAATTAGGGATTAACAAAGACTTCTTCCCATCCTGATATCCCAGAAATCCATTTGCCCAGAGCATCCTCTGAAATTATTAAAGACTTATATAAAATCTTTTAGAAGATTTGATGTCTATTTCTTTCATATCATGATTGTGATCACCCATCACTATCAACTCTCAGTTTGTATCCTGTATCATACCCAGTGCAACACTAACAGTACTGTTCACATGATGTGGATTTTCCTGATGTTTCTTTTTTATGTGAGTTGTACAGAGATATAAATATCTTCTTTGTGTGAAGTTTGCTAGTTGACATATTGTTAAAGAAATGATGTGTGAGAGTTTGGATTTGAAACCAGATACAGAGTTTGAAAAAGTTTTTATTTAAAACAAGACTGGCATTTGTAAAGGTGTTTAGTAAGAAATCACTTGAAATTTTTATTAAATTTGATTTGGGATTGTTTACTGATTTCTGGTACTCTCAAATCGAATTACTGATCTCTGACCTGTTTGGATCAACAGATCTCCAATCTTTTTGAATCAGTCAATTGATCTCTGACCTGCTTAGATCAACTGATCTCCAAATTTTTTGGATTGGTCAATTGATCTCTGATCTGCTTGGATCAACTGATCTCCAATCTTTTTGGATCAGTCAGTTGATCTCTGATCTGCTTGGATCAACTGATCTCCAATCTTTTTGGATCGGTCAGTTGATCTCTGATCTCCAATCTTTTTGGATTGGTCAATTGATCTTTGATCTCCGACCTGCTTGGATCAACTGATCACCAATCTTTTTGAATCAGTCAATTGATCGCTAATCTGCTTGGATCAACTGATCTCTGATCTGCTTGGATCAACTGATCTCCAATCTTTTTGGATCGGTCAATTGATCTCTGATCTGCTTGGATCAACTGATCTCAATCTTTCTTGGATCCAATCTTTTGGATCGTCAATTGATCTCTGATCTGCTTGGATCAACTGATCCAATCTTTTTTAGATCGGTCAGTTGATCTCTGATCTGCTTGATCAACTGATCTTCAATCTTTTTGGATCAATTGATCTCTGATCTTCAATCTTTTTGGATTGGTCAATTGATCTCTGATCTCCAATCTTTTTGGATCGGTCAATTGATCTCTGGTCTGCTTGGATCAACTGACCGATCTTAATAGTCTTCTTATCTGTTTGCACTTCTTGATCTTCCTTGCTTTTTAATCTCTTCCCAATTGTTCATTTAAATTGAATGCTTTTTTTTTTATTCTTATCAAAAAATAAAGGAGACCAACAAGGAATCACTGGCAGAACAAACAGCCATGATGTTGATTTGAACCGCAATTTCCCAGATCAATTCTTCACTATGGATGAAAATAAAAAGGCTGAACCAGAAACAAAAGCTGTGATGAAGTGGCTGAAATCCATTCCTTTTGTTCTTTCTGCAAATCTTCATGGTGGTTCCCTTGTTGCTAATTACCCATTTGATGACACAAAAGAAGGTGCTTCTGTTTACAGCAAATCACCTGATGATGCCATCTTCTTGCAACTGGCCAAGTCATACTCTTTGGTGAGTGATTTTTTATTTGGTTTTATTGCTTATCTCAATCTGTTCAGATATATGTGCGGATTAAAATTTGAAAAAAACAACAAACTGCCATGAGCCTTCACTGGAAGAAACCTCCATGTATGTGCAAAAAAAACAGGACCCACCTCTGACCCCCAAGAGAATCTCTCGGTCATTTGAGTTTAGGGCTCAAACGTGTCTAGTCACTGCAACTGGCCAGGGAGATATTTCCTTGCCACATGGTGGCTATGACCAGTGAATAAAGCCTAAATCATAAAACCACCGTTTCTCTTTGTCTCTTTTCAGCATGACCACCAAATAAGTTGGGTTAAAACAAAACCCTAAGAACACACACCAACAATAACTACGGACACCTTTTAAACCTTAAAACATTTAAACCTCTTGCCATCCCATATGTATATTTACTAACCCCTCCGCACGAGCAGGATGTGGCACAAGGTCAATTTCTTAAGCGGAGTTTAACAGGTTTGAATTCAGAGTTTTCCTTCTCCTAGACCGGTTGCCTAACCAAGGTTAAAGAGCCCAGTCTGCCCTGCTATTTGCCCATAGCTGGAGGGAGAGTAGGATTCATACCTTTCCCAAGGGTATTAGCACTAAGTGAAATGCAATTACCACGTCCAGGATTTGAACCCTGGGCGACGAGTCCATTTCCCATGACTTTAACCATTATACCACACGCTTCCTATATATACATGGAATAGATATGCCTGATTGCTCTTGGTACCACATTGTAAAAATTAAAAATAAACAACTTTTCACAAATAATTTTGGATGCTTTCCATTCAGATGAACTTTGTCTGTTCAGAGAATTTGATAAATTTAAAATTAATTGATGAATTTGGATTGTGGACGGTGTCATATCTACTACATGAATACAATGGCACTTGATTTTCCATTATTTCCATCATAAATGCACATGAGTTATTTATCCTTTGTTTTGTTTTCCTTTGAGATGATGCTACCTACTTATTGCTCAGGTGGGTAAAAATCTAAGCAAATTTGAGTGGCTTGTGTCTGGTATAAAATATAAATAACAACTTTCTTACATCAAAATCCACAAACAGCTGTGGCATTTTTTTTTTTTGTCAAAGAAAACTCGGGTAATCCAGTTATCATTTTTAAAGGAAGCCACATGCATTGATCGGACAGTTGGCTGCAGCTTGCCATAATAAAAGACTGGTGGAAGTTTTGAGCCAGACGTTTTTCTTCCACACTTCAAGTAGTAAGTTGATCAAGTGTGAGAAACAGTTTGGAAGTGATTCTCAGTGTCAGATGAGAATTTGTTCCTTGTGTCTTGTGTTCCGGCTTTTTTGATGTTGGATTAGTGCGGAGAGACTCAAGTTTTACTACACTATTACATAAATACAATGTTTTCAATAATGCTAGTATCTTCTCACAGCTTGCATGAATGAAGATATGAAAGAAGCAGCGCATGAGTGGTTGCATGACCAACCAAAAGCCTTCTTCTTGGAAGGAATACACAGTCTTGTAGACTGCTGGACAAAGTGCATCGAAAAAAGGAGACTATATAGAAAAACTAGAAGTGGCTACCTGGCACCACCTGGGTAAAGGGCAGGGTAAAAAGGTAGTCTCGTAAATTCATTATTGTTGAATCGCGAGTTCGATCTTCACAGAATGCCCCATTAAAATCCCTATGTAAAAAAGATGTTGCATTGATCAAGACAATTTGAAAAGAAAAATTAATGTCTCCTATTTAAAGTACTAAATGCAAAAAATTCCAGTTAAATTTTATTTTTTCAAATTATCTTCACCAATATATATCAAATTTTCATTATTTTTGTTCAAAAACCAAGTCCTGGTGATATTTAATGTGTATATATATTTACTTTGTTGTTAATTGTTTTATTTTCAAAGTTTTCAGATTCACACAACTGCTCATTATATATGTATAGATATGACATACCTGTTTATTCCATGCTTTTGTGTAAATATATTTAAAAATCAAGAGCGCGGATAATTTTTGACTCTCCCTCAATTTTCCAAAGAATTGATATATATTTCCAATTTAATAATTCTTCTCTGTTTCAGGCTCATTCAAAAATGCATAAAGGTTATCCATGTCCTAGGATTAGCCCAGATGAAATCTTTAGAGACGGTGTTACAAATGGAGCCATGTGGTATAGCGTGGCTGGTGAGTACATTCAATTCTTTCTTTCTCTTATCTCATGTTTACTGATTAGGATTTGAATATTTTGCAAAGAATAGATAAAACTATTATAGATAGATAAGTATGTGTTGAGTAGGTCATGAATGACTGTAGAATAAAGTTGGTTTAATAGACACAAAGACGTTGGATATTAAGGTTCTAATAATCTCCTTTATTTGACTATCATAGAAAAGAAGGTATATAACTGCATTATATGTACTAGCAAGAATATGCGCCCTCTAGGCATAAGTATTTGAAATTTGTTAAATTAGAAAAAGTAATGAAATTAAATAAGAACGCATATAAAATGATTACACTTATTTCAAGTATATTTTAATTGGTTTCTATATGAAATCAATCCTAGGAGTGATTCAAATACATTTGAGAATAAAACAATAATATAAGATGATAATATAATAATATAAGATCAATAACACTAAGTAATTGTTTATTAAACCTGGTTTTATTAAAACCAGTATGCAAATTAACCACTATATATTATGAAAACTTTTATTTCTTAGTGATATATATAAGACACGTTGCAGGATTTTAAACGCATTAATAACATTTTTTGGACCATATGACCTTTAGGCACCCCTTTTGCGATCTCAATTCTTAAGTACCTTTTTTTCATTTACACCGTAAACATCTGGTTGTTTGTTAGGGGTTAGGATTAGGGGTTAGTTTTATAATTTAAAAAAAACCTCTAAAAATCGTCTGTTAACAAACAACCGGATGTTGACGGTGTAAATGAAAAAAATGTACTTATGAATCGAGATCGTAAAGGTCATATGGTCCCATTTTTTTTAGGTAAATCTAACTCAGATTTTCATAGAGACATTGTTAATAAGATTTATTCTATTCAATGTATTAATGTTTTTGACTATAAATTACTCATTGATAAACACGCAATTCCTCAGGTTATTGTGACATAGTTTTGGTTACAGACAGAAAGACACCGATTCTCCATTATGATAAGATTAAAAATTATTGCTTGAAGCTATAATTGTTTGTAAATGACTATTGTTAAATAAGAATAGTTACTTGAAACCATTGAATTATTTACAAAAAAGAACTAAAAAAAACCCCAATGTATTTAAAAAAGGATATTAGGCTTATAACTCAGAAATTCCACTATCTAATTCTTCTATGAATAATGCAAATACGACATATGAGGTGTGATAAAAAAAAAAAGTATTGAGACTGAAGGGTTTTAGTGCAGTCGGTAGAGTATCCACCTAGGAATTGCAAGGTTCCAAGTTCAATACTGGTCCTCACCAACTCAGTGCATGAGTAGCAGAGCTTGGATAATATCATCTATGTGGTAAAGCATTTGGGAGCTGATGGTTGGTGTGGTGATCTACCTCAGAAAAATAATATCCCTAGATTAACACTAGTGAAAAGGAAATAGACTCCCTCGACCAACAATTGGCCATTCTGCAGACTTTACTTACTACTATATGTATAATTAAGTTCCTTTAAGGTTTAATTGATTTTGTTTTTAATTGATTTTAATTTTGTAATGTAATATTAGTTATAATTTGCATATTCTAATCTATTTCTTTTCTTACCTTCTTCTCCCCTTCCCCCTTTTACAGGAGGCATGCAAGATTGGAATTATTTACATACTAATTGTTTTGAAATCACCGTGGAGCTTGGATGTTATAAGTACCCACCAAGAAACGACCTTGGTAAATACTGGCAGGCTAACAAATATCCACTGATAGTTTTCATGGGTCAAGTAAGTTCAGTTATTTATTGAATTATTTGAAACAAATATTAATCAATCTAAATAGTCAATATTTATACTTGTTTCTTTGATAAACTATAAATCTCTCTTGTAAAATTTGTTAAACATTCTTCTTCTCTGGTTGATTGGTTTGGTTTTATGGCAGATCAACCCTTATGGGTTATTTAATACCATTTTTTTTTCTAAATACATATGATTTGTTTATAGAAATAATTTTCATCAACTTAATGCAATGGTTCTCAACCTTTTTTTTTACCTATTGACCCTCTTTTAAATGAAAAACATGCCCTTTCTTAATTGAGATCAGAAACGAGTGCCTAAAGGTAATATGGTCCGAAAATTCATTGTAACAAGCACTCTTAACTCTTTGACTACCAAATTTCCCTAAATGGCTGTACCAAATTTTCTTGGTATTTTTTTACCAAGGTCATATGGTCCCCTTCTAGCACAAAGAAAATACTAAGAAAACTCAAGACATTAAATATAATATAAACACATATTATTAAACAAATAAACATATTACAGGAAGAAAAGTAAAAAGTACAAAAGAGTTGAATATTCTCCAATAGCCTCTGGGGGGGGGGGAAGAGATTATGAGAATGTCTTTTTCAAGAGTTGCAATCATGCATCTGGGTTGTATGATTAAATCAAGGAAACTGAAAAAGTCTTGAAAAAAAAATGTTAAGGATTATCCCTCTGTTGCTGAATGCCCTATAATTGTGACCATGTATTACATACGACTCATGGGGTGAACAGGTTGGCTAAATATCTACTTCCTTACTTTATTTAGCTCTATATAAGAATAAGCTCTATATAAGAAGAGGAAAGCGCGTGGTGTAATGGTTAAAGTCATGGGAAATGAACTCGTCGCCCCGAGTTCAAACCCTGGATGTGGTAATTGCATTTCACATGGTGCTAATACCCCTGGGAAAGCTATGAATCCTACTCTCCCTCCAGCTATGGATAAATAGTAGGGCAGATTGGTTGCCTAACCAAGGTTAAAGAGCCCAGTCTAGGAGAAGGAAAACTCTGAATTCAAACTTGTTGAATTCCACTTAAGAAATTGATCTTGTGTCACATCCTGCTCATGCGGAGGGGTTGGTAAATATATATATATAAGAATAAGCTGAACTTAATAAATATCTACATTTAAGTCCTACTATGTATTTATGATTTTGATTTTTACCAGCATTCCATATATTTCATTTTTCACTGAAATTATATGTAAATTTTAATTTCAGATTCATAAGGGTGTCCGTGGATTTGTCAGTGATCAGGTAACTAAGAAGGGCCTTGCAGGTGTGATTTTGACAGTGGTTGGAATTAACCACACAGTGGTCACTGCCAAAGATGGTGATTATTGGAGACTTTTGGTGCCTGGAATTTATAATATTACAGCCTCAAAGCCTGGGTAAGATAATTCTTCTTTCATTTTTTTTAGGAATCTTTTATTTTAACTCATATCTGTAAATCATCTTTTTAATCAATTTTGACAACATTACTTTTGTAAGGATCGTTAAAAAAAGATTGGATTATTTTCAAACTAAAAAAAATGATTAGCAAAATGTAAATATTCAAATTATTAAAAACAATGAATCAAGTTTATTTTCTTTTATCTTTTAATTTATTTATTTAAAGCAAAAATAAATAAAACACAACAGAATAGTAAGTGTTGGTTGTGTTGATGAAGAGATGAAACAGTTAATCACATAATAAGTAAATACAGCAAACTAGCACAAAAGGAGTACAATACTAAGCATGACTGAGTGGGAAAGGTGATCCACTGGGAATTGTGCAAGTGATTAAAATTTGACTATACTAACAAATGGTATATGCAAAAACCAGAATCCACCTTAGAAAACTTTCTGGGATTTTGAAATAAACATAGATCACCCAACCAAAAAACCAGACCCAGTGTTAATTAACAAGAAGAGAACTTATATAGTGGACTTTTCCATTCTGTTGGGTCACATTAATTAATTAATACACAATATATTTCATCTACAAATAAGGACATATGTTTAATTCTTAGCTTCTTTTTATTGTTACATTTTTAGGAGTAAAAAATAAAATAAATTATACAAATACATTTTTTACCACTTTAACTCAATAAGCAATTAAAAACTGAATTTAAATTTTTGTCATTTGTACAAAAAAAAAGTTTTTAGAAAAACAAAATGATATTTCAAAACATTCATGAGTTTAGGGTTACATTTTTAGAATTATATTTTAAATGTAAAAAAAAAAAAACAAACAATTCCTAAAATAACCAAATATTGTAATATGTGAATTCTTAGCATTTTTAAAAATTTGTTTAAAGAATTTCCTAAGTTATTTTCCTCTTACCCCCTCTCCAAATAATGAAAGTAAATGGTTGAGAAAGTTTAAAAGTTCCAAATTTTGTTAATTAACCATTTCTGATATTCTTTGACAGGTATGTTTCCAAGACCCACCAGGTACAGGTGACATCGGGAGCTGCCACTGTTTTGAACTTTAGTCTTTCAGTACCTGCCTATATGAAGTGGTCCAAGAAATACGACTTTGGCATTGTGAAAAATATGTTTGCTGAATCCTATCTTTTGCTGCCCCAGATTAGAAAGGAACTTCAAGATCTTACAGCTGTCAATAACGACATCATGACGTACAATGAAATTCAAGATGCACCCTTAGATCCTGTTCTGATGGAGGTTCATTTAACTGCCAGGAAGAAGACTCCTGTTAACGAACTGAAACGTCATGTTGCTCTGATTGGCAATATCAATGGGGATGAACCTGTTACTGTGGAGATACTTATCAGACTTATTCGACATTTGCTTGTAGGTAAGAAGAGAGACTTGAAAAACTTCATACCAAAAATCGGTATTTTTACTTTGTGATGGGGGTGGGGTGTTTATTTTCCAATTTAAACAACCAGACAGGATTTGAACATCTGGTGGATTGAAATGTCAATAGGTTTGTCTTCAATACCAGCATGTTGACATCTTGTATTGTATGTTTAATACTTGATTATGTGTGTTTAATTATGTTTGTTTAATACAAGTAGTTGTCTCATAGCAAGTCTTCTTTTTTTATTTAATTATTTGAGTTTGTTATTCTGTTATCTTCAACTGGAATTTGTCCATTGAAGAAAAAAAAACTGACTTAACCTAACAGCTAGATTCAAGTTTTTCCTTTGGAGTTGTCTCGTATTTTGCATAACTGGAAAAAGGAAAAATATTCCTATTAGCATATACAGTGATACCTTGACTTACGAGTGGCCAAACTTATAAGTTTTACAAGTTACAAACTGTCACTTGGTCAATTTTTTGCTTTGTGTTATAAACTAAAATTTGAGATACAAGTTAGATTCAGATACATTTATCTTAATAAGTTCAGTAAAATCATTTTAGTTTCCAAGTTTATTATTTCCTATTCTAGAAATCTGTCAAGGGGCCGGGTTAGCTCAGTCGGTAGAGCTTTCGGCTAGAAACCACAAGGTTCCTAGTTCGATACCGGTCCCTGCCAACTCAGCGTATGAGTAGCACGGGGATCTGTGCGGTAAAGTAAGGAGCTGATGGTAGGTGTGGCGCTCCACCTCAGATGCTAAAACAATCTCCTTGGTCTAGCGCTATTGAAAAGGGGATAGACTCCCTCGCTGACTGGCTGATACCGACTTTAGGCCGCCCCGTCGACTTTAAAAAAAAAAATGCCCAGAACATTTTCTTTACTAGAGTGTTAGTGTGTTTCCACTCTTTAGACTTTCTTTTCAACTCAGTCTCGGAGTGGCAAACCCTTTTTTTTTTTTTTTTACTAAAATGTGCTTATCAGTACACATCACACGTTCTTCTGTAAATTTCCCATGGTTTGCACTTCTCCACAACCAAAGATTCAATAACAGACCCTAGAATATTGCTAAAACTCAAATTGGTTTGTGTACAGTGCTCAAATAAAATTGACCTCCTATCTCAGCAGATCTTTTGTCATTTTGATTTATTGTGTCATCATTCTTTAAAACTCCACTGAAAGTCATTATTATTATTATTGTACTTTCATTGTAGGATACTAGCAAAAATATGCACCTTCCACTGGGAGCAAGTATTTAAGTTTTAATCTTATAAAATATTATATCTAATTAGAAAGACTAACAAAACTAAATAAGAATACATATAAAAATATTACACTTATTTTAATTCTTATTTCTATATCAGATAATAAATAGGATTGCTTTTAATGTTTGAGAATAAAATAATATTAAAAATCAATAGCGCCAAGTAATTATTTATTAAACCTGGGTTTTTATTTAAAAACCAGTATACAAATTATCCACACCATATACTATGTTAACCTTTATTTCCTAGTGATATATTTCAGGATTTTAAACATATTTGCCTCAAAACATGAGTTTTTTTTAGGAAAATCTAGTTATTTATATCTAGGAAATGTAAAATGCTCCTTTATTGCTATTACTTCCAAGTAAACTCTGGCCTGGATAAATATACCTGTTAAGATCCCCTCAATAGGTCAAATAGATCTGTTTAAAAAATATTTGTACTTAATAGGACTGTGTGCAAAAAAGTCCTCTTAAGAAACTATACAAAAATGTAAATATGAATGTTATTACCAAACCTTCAGGCATAAGATAATTCTAGATGTGTTAACATGCCATTGAGATCAATCAAATCAAATAAATTGATTTATTGGTTCAAAATCAAAGGTTGACCTATGCACAAGAGGCTGTCTTCTATATTGGTATTTCTGGTAAATAAAAAGTTTTCTGATAAAAAAAAAGAAAGCAAACCATTTATTAGTTATTGTATATTAAAAATGAATTATTTATTAGACATGTGCAAAATGCTTCTACCACCTTTATTTATTTATTTATTTTTTTTAACTATTGAGGTTAGCTCAGTCGGTTGAGCGTTCAGCTAGAAACCACAAGGTTCCTAGTTCGATACCAGTCCTCGCCAACTCAGCATATGAGTATCGCAGGGATCTGTGCGGTAAAGTAAGGAGCTGATGGTAGGTGTGGCACTCCACCTCAGACACCTAAACAATCTCCTTGGTCTAGCACTATTGAAAAGGGGATAGACTCCTGATTGGCTAATACCGACTTTAGGCCGCCCCGACGACTTTACTTTACTTACAATTACAAACCAGGAAAACTTTTGCATATGCTAGTATAATGAAAAGCTGTATAAAGAATTCAATATATTATTTCTGTAATTTTTAATTTTTATTTAAGGTTATAGAGCTGGTCAGTCAGATATTTCTCATCTATTGGAATCATCCCATATTCATATCTATCCTGTGTTAAATGCTGAGCGTCTTCCTGATGCCACACCTGGTGATTGTTCTCCTCTCAATCATACACGACCACCTCTTTACACTTTACTGAACTCGGTAAGTCATACCAAACTTTCTATTTAACATATTGGGGGTGGGGATTACTTGAAAGGGAAAATAAAGGTTGATTGAATGACTCTTATGAAAGAAATGATTGTGATAATTTAATGGTTTTATGCTTTATCATCATTGGATCTCAACAATGAGTTATTTAAAAAGTAAATTTTTCTGCCTTGGTGTTCACAGCTGGCATTCCTACAGAACTATATTGTCATTAATAAAATATGATATTTTATCATATTCAATATAAAGCCTTATATCCTCTATGGTAATGCCTATAGTATGACATTTTAACATATAAAACCTTTATTCTTGTCACTTAGATCCTCTATAGTAATTCACCATAGCTTAATTACAATTACTTTAATATTGCATTACATCACGGTATAGATCAATAGCAATGAAAAGTATATGAGACATTTACTCTTGTGCTTGTAAGAGGTGTTAGTCTCCTGTTGTAGAAGCCAGCAATAATCTGGTATTTTTAGGGTTGAAATACACTTGTTATCTTGTTTCAATCACCAAAAGTACTTGGTAGACACTTTCTCCATACTCCTCACTTATCTCACCCAAATCAGATGGGGGAAAAATCAAGATGACAATGGAAAAAGTGAATTTTATGAGACATTCTATAAACCATTTTATTTTTTACATGTTTACTGATTCAACAGAATTTTCAGCACTATGGTTCCCAAAGAAATTCTATGCAACCAATAGAAATGTCTCCTGTACAAATAACAAAAAGAAATAAAACATTTTACCACAATATTGTAACATTCAGTATTATCATAATCATCTAATACTAATTTCTGATCTAAGAAAGCTTTATAGCTTAGATCAGAAATTGGGTGAGATAAGTGATGAAAATGACCAAAAGAAATTTATTAAGAATGTATTTCTATTATAAAGACATATTCACATATTTCTATTTCAAACATAGCTGCACACATTTCCCCATTTTTTTATATCTTGTTCCTGTTTAGGCTCACGCATAAATAAAAGTTTCTGAGTTATAAAAATTGTTGTGAATATCTTCCCAAACAGAACACCTCATTCTGACTATTTCACACTTGCATAAATTGATGGTCTTTCACTGAAGTCTGAGTGAAACAAGTCTCCACGGGTCTCCAGGACTCTTCTGAGTATTCTGGCTGATCTTAACAATGCTGTTGTCTGGATGGTCTCAATTCTTCCTCTGATTTCCAATTCCTCTAGTCTGCTCAATTGATTTCAACCCCAGAGGAGGGTTAGAGTAGTCTCACACCTTTGTGGCACTGGCTTTGAGCACTGAGATTTTTTTTCCTTACACACATATCACACTTGAGCTGCTGAGGAGGTTGTTAAATACAGTGAAGAAGTCATTGCATGGACAGGAATCAAAATGTGACTGTAACAATCAAGATAAGGATAATATTTTGAATAAATGTTTTCTTTGAATTTCTAGAGTTTCAAGTTATTTTTTTCTGTTATCCCTAACCTTTGAGTTTGTTTTTTTTATCAGTCTTTTTCAGTAATTCCAGCTTTGATGAAGGCTTTCTCAAAATATCAATTTTCTCAAGTTTTGAGCCTTGAAGCTGCTGGAAAATTCATTGTGTAAGTAATTTCATTTGAATGGTTATAGTTTGTTTTTTAATACCACATCCAGGATTATTCCTAAGGGGCAGGGCTAGGTTCATTACCCAGTGCCTGAGGTGCCCCTCTTGAGGAGGAATGTCGAAGGGATCAACGCAATTTTTTAACCGCCCCCCATGAGCTTTTGTTTATGGGTGGTCCCACATTAATAGGGCCTTGTGCCTAACCCGTACAAGTGGGGTACGAGGTAAATACCAGATTATTCCTGTTCTTGGCATTTGCTAAGCTTAGCTTAGAATAAAGTTAAAAGTTTTGGACACCCGGTGAGAATCAAATTCGGTAACAGTAATCTGTAGCATTGTTTGCTAACCCTTACACCATGAGAAGTGCCCGAGACTCTAAATTCTTGATAAAATCTTTGAATCTTTAAATATTATCAGCTGTGAAAAGAAGAAAAAGCAGACATCAAGTAGACAAGTTTCTATCCAGGCAATAAAAAGATTTCAGTATTTTTAGATTGAATCTTAAATTTCAAACTTCATATTTTAGGCAACTGATTTTTATATGTTTTCTAATGAAGGGATCACCACTGCACAAACTTGATTGGTAAATCACGATCAGACCTCCAAAATGCAGGAATCAATACAATATTCAATATAATATGATTCAAATCAAATATAGAAATAAATAAAGACAAAACTTAGAATTCTATAACCGTTCATAGAATTCTATTTCAAGACTATGGGACATAATTTATGTTTGAAATTATTATTAAAAAAAATGTGTATATTTATTTGTTTTTTCATATTCTATATATTTACATATTTATTTCCATTTTCCCTTATCAAATTCCATTATATATATATATATATATATATATATATATATAATGGAATTTGATAATTTGCTTTTGAAGCATTGTTATGTAAAGTATATTATTATTTATATTTTTTTGAAGGCAATTACAATGCGTATATCGTATAAGATTCAATAATTATTGAAAATAATCATGACAAGCAAACCCAGCGAATATGAAACTTAATAAAGTTGAAACAGCTATACGGTGTTCCACATGATGCAATTTATTCGCCAGGTTTGCTTGTCATGATTATTTTCAATAATTATCGAATTTTATACGATATACATATTGTAATTGCCTTCAAAGAATATAAATAATAATATATATATATATATATATATATATATATTTTACAATTTACTTCAGGTTACCTTATGAGAAAAAAGTGAAAGATATTTATGGCCAACTGACTTCCTCCACTCCAGATGAGGATATCTTTCAGATGCTCGCAGAACCCTTCCACCAGGTTTTTGCTACTCATAAAAGTTGCTCAAATACAGCAACCCAAGGAATCATTCATGGGGCAGACATTGTCTTGCATTCAGCTTCTATTTTAGACTATGTCTATCAGAAATTTGGAACTTATATGGTAAGTGAATAACAATTGATATTATTCATTTAGTCTTAGATAAAGTTTATTTCCTTCTGCATTTTCAAGACGGAATATTGATAATGATTTTAATATGTGGCAAGAAAAATTATGCATGTGGTAGCTCAAAGTGAGCATGAACATGTCTTGACGTCAGACTACTTTGTTGGTACATATGTAAATTCCTACACTGTGTGACTGACCCGGATGTGGGATTTTAGTCAGGGTAGTTAATGATTATTTAAAGCCTGCCTTCCCATACTGAGACAGTTGCGTTCTAATCTTGCTGATGAAAACACTGACGTACAACGAGCAATAAGAGGTGAGTGAGCTTTGGCAGAGGACTGCTAGAAAAAAATTGTTGCAGGCAGCAAGGACTTGGTTTGGGGACTTTGGCAGCTGGGAGAACATCTTTTTTCGATGGAGAGATGTGTCTGTTTGACCCGACAAATTTTCTGTTCACTTATTATAAGAAATGCAATAAAATAAAGAAGATAGACTAGTGTTATAGAATATTACATATATAATTATCTTTTCTTATTATAAAAACGATATGGTCCATTATTTATCTGAAGTGACGACACTCACACAAAATTAGAATTCGGCGGATAAGCAACATCAGATAATCAGGATTTACATTTTTGCATTTCATCTTGGATGATCTCATTTTTAACCAGAGCAAGATAACTATCATACAATTAAGGAACACAAGTATTAATGTATTGTTTAAAGTTTCATTGGAATTTTTCATCTGGTTTTTGATTTAAATTCCTACAATGATAACTGTTACGCTAAGTGTGACTTCTGTAATTTGGTGAATGTAATTCTAGTTGTCCTTTTCTTTCTTTTTTTTTCTTTTCTTTCTTTTCTGTCTTTTTCTTTCCATATTTTCTTTTCCCTTTTCTACTCATTAAATAAATGTTTAAAATTATTATGTTGAATCTGTTTTGTTTGCTTTTCTAGATTTCCACTCATGTGAGTTGCTGCAAATACCCAACTATTTCACAGGTTGCAGAAATTTGGCATGATATTCTTGAACCCCTGATGGAATTCCTGAAGAAGGCTAATCAAGGTTGGTTTTGAGTTTCAATTGAATATATCTCTCATATACACACTTTCCCTCTCTCTAACACACACACACTTCATTGCTTGGCCTCGTTTACATTGAATGATAAAGTTGTGAATGAAACAAAGGATTATATAATAAGATTGCATCTTGATCTGGTATTCCCACTATATGATGAAAAAAACAACAAAGTCTGGTGGTATTCTAAGATACTGCTGGGACACACTGGTATAATGATGCTTTTGCCTGTCAGAATCATACCTGATCCCAAAGTCATCATTTGATAAAGGCTTCATTGGCAGCACAGCTATTTCTTTTCAGCAGCATGTGTATATAATATAATTATAAACATCTATTTTTGTTCTATTATTTTGTTATTTTATACAGAGTGATCAATATTTTAAAACAATAGTTATATTAATGATAATAATTATAATAATAATAATAGAGTGGAAGCACACTGACTCTCTGGTAAAGTAAAAGTTCCAGGTGCAGTGATTAGTAAAGGACAATTTTCTGGGACAACTATAAACAATGGTTCCTATGATCAACTCCTTAGACAAAATTCACCTTATTTATTGAATAACCCTCATATATTTAATGAATTTATTTGTGTATCAATTTTGTTCTTTGTGAACGTTTTCGGTGATATCAGAAAGCATAGGAAATGTATAAGTGAAAAAAAAACAGAACAAAAGAAAAAACAGAGTTTCAATACTTAACCGTTGTTTCATCCCTGGTTTGTGTTATTTTTCCCAATATTTCGGGTGACCTTCACCCTTTGTCTAGGTATTTTTTGACAAATGACTATAATTTAATCTCATATATATATATATATATATATATATATATAAAAAGATATGAAAACACCACAAAATGCTGTTAAAGTGAAAACATTTTATAACTTAGCTGATATTGAACAATATTTTGATTTTATGAAAATCGTCATCAGAGCTTATTTATACTCCGTGTTGTTAAGAGCAGAGACAAAAGTCATATGAGTTCAAAACAAAAACCTTGATGTTGCAAAAAAGAAAAAAGTTATGCAATAGTTTTGAATGTGAGACTTTTGTCTCCGCTCTTAACAACATGGAGTATAAACAAGCTCTGATGATGATTTTCATAAAATCGAAATATTGTTCAATATCAGCGAAGTTATAAAATGTTTTCACTTTAACAGCATTTTGTGGTGTTTTCATATCTTTTTATATATACTCATACCATCAGATTCATTTCCTTTCTTTTAATTTATATATATATATGTGTGAAAAAAAGGAAGTGAATCCGACGGTATGTAGTATATTAAGAAAAATTGAAAAAAAACACAGGTTTAAATGAAACTTACCACTCAACTCATTTAAACCTGTGTTTTTTCAATTTTTCTTAATATATATATATATATATATATATAAACCACCAATTTTCTGGCATTTCTTTTAATTCAGACAAAATTACAGCTGGGGATAACATTTTTCCATTGTATAATATGGTTGTCCAAATGGATATAAAATAATAAATTCTCTTTTACCATAATTTGAACGAGTCAACAGATGTTGTAACAATTATATTGACAAGCTTTGAATTACAATGAGGAAATGATCTACTTATTGAATAATAAAGCCTCCATTCCAATTACATTACCTGGGATTGAACACTGACCTCTAGCACTATTGGTGAGACATATCTAACCCTTTCAGCCATCATGTAGGATATCTCCTTAAACCCAGCCATAGATTTTAATCACCTACCAGAAATTCTATAAAACTCAGCTCCACATGCCAGATCTATGTGTGGAATTCTAAACTCATTCACATTCCAGTCTTTCATGAAAATGAGAATAATAGAAAAGCACAAAATACCTTTTCTGGTAACCATGGTAATCACCAAGGAAACATGGTAGTCAGCTGTTTGAGGAATGTAAACAGATTATTCTGGTCAAATAAAACACAAAACTTATAATTAAAATTTCATGTTTTATTCAAGAGAAGAAAATAGAAGAGTCCTTCACTTCATTTACATTGAAGATTATTTTTAAAGCCTATAATCTAATTTTTAATTACATCCTTTTACTTACCTAAAATATTTAATTTACATATTTTATTTATTAGACATTATTTTAAGTGTTAAAATATTCGTTATATTTTTGTTCAAGAAATATTTATATTTTTTATCATTAAGAAATATTCATATTCGTTTTTAAGAAATTCTTAAATCTATTTTCGAATTAGATTTTTATAATTTATTTAAATTTAAAAAAGATGTGAAATAAAAACAACAACAAAAACATTTACACTCTAATTAAAACTCTCTCTCTCTCTCTCTCTCTCTCTCTCTCTCTCTCTCTCTCCTCTCTCTCTCTCTCTCTCTCTCTCTCAGTTGTATTGAAAGAGAGAGAGAGAGAGTGTTTTAATTAGTGTAAATGTTTTTTTGGGGGGACGGCTTTCACCTGCTGCTGTCCACTCAACTGATTGCCGAAGTGGTGGATCCATGTTTCATCCATTGTCACATATTTATACAAAAACTCCTTTTTGTTGCGTTGAAACAGTTGCAAACAATGAAATTTCTCTGAATTGTCGACACATAGTTGTTTTTGGTCGACTTTGAATACAGCTTTCTCATTGACAAATGTTTAGGCAAAATAGTTAATACACTGCCTTCTGATAACTTCAACTTCTCTGCTATCTCACCCAACTTCAATTTATGATCGGCCAAAAGAAGTTTGTGGAGTTTTTGGTGTTTTCTGGGACAGCTGCCGAATTTGGGCGACCTGAGCGTTCAGCATCATTTGTGTCTGTACTACCATGTTTAAAGTCAGCATACCACCTCATAACCGTTGTTTCCGACAGAGCAGAGTCCGAATAACACTTATCAAGCCATTGCTTTGCTTGAACAGTATTCTTTCCCATCAGAAAGCAATGCTTTATCAACACATGAAATTCAGATTTTTTCATTGTTTTGAAAATTTGCAACAGTAGCTTCATTTGAATAACTTTAATTTGTAGACTAATAATCTGATTGGGCTCAAATTTTGGCATGTGCCATTTGAAGGTTAGTGCTTCATAAAAATTATATGGATTTTTTATTAGTGGTGCCATCTATATGTCAGGCTTGGGACTTATTGAGTGATGTGTTATGTGTGAATGTGTGTGTGTTTAAAGTTTTCAGTAACCTTAGAGAGAATTCTTGATAGTTGGGATAGAGCATATTAAGCTAGGTTAAATTGAACTTAACGGGCCTAAATTCCACCATCGTATGTCACCCCACCGAAATAAAAAAAAATATCAAAAATCAGGGAATTAACTGAATTTAATTAAATTTTAAGTGTTGATATATTAATAAATAAAAGATATAATTCACCTGTTATTTCATTTAAAAACTTGTATATCTTTTCAGGTCAGTTAACTTCGAACCACATATCTTTGAGGCATAACACAGATTCTCAGATATGTGGTTAAAAGTTAACTGACCTGAAAAAATATAAAAGTTTTTAAATAAAATAACTGGTGCATTATATCTTTAATTTCTTAATATATCAACAATGAAAATTTCATTAAATTCAATTAATTCCCGAATTTCTGGTATTTTTATTCTTTTGACAAGGAGACATACGATGGTGGAATTTAGGTCCATTAAGTTTGATTTAACCTTTAGCTAGTATAACACAGAAATTAAAACCTCATGTTGCAGCTAATAGTTTCATGCCTTTTATGATCATCAGGCAATATTACATTCTGAAGAATTATGAGAATCATGGGAGAGTGGTATATGAATGATTGAAGATAAAGTTGAATTGGATTTATATTAGAGAAGATCCAAGAAATATGTACTTACCCAACCCCTCCACCATGAGCAGGATGTGACACAAGCTTTCTTTTTAAGTGTAGTTTAATGTTTGAATTCAGTGTTTTCTTTCCCCAATACCGGTTGCCATACCAAGGTTAAAGAGCCCAGTCTGCCCTACTATTTATGCATAGCTGGAGGAAGAAAAATTTGATTTATACCTTTCCAAAGCGTATTAGCACTATGTGAAATTCTACTAGCCTCATCCAGGATTTGAACTTGTGGTCACTGAGTTCATTTCCTATGACAATAACCATTACACCACAAGCACTTTTGAGAATCACGTAGAGCAAAAAAAGTTAGCAAAGATTTCTAACAAAAATGTTTTATGTCAGTTATAATTAAAAATTAAATTATATATTAAAAAAATTCAATTTCCTTAGATTTAATGTAACCAGAAATATTATTTTATATTCCATGTCTTCTATGTACAAGGGGGAGTCAAAAAGTAATGCCATTTTCTTTATTTCATGTGAAGTTTTTTTTATAAAACTAAGACCTACATTGAAACCCTAACAAGACTCAGAGCAAGAATCTGACAAGTAAGACCCAACTTGTCAATTGACAATGTCCTCCTTCTACATGACAATGCTCAACCACACACAAACATCAGGACAAGGGAGAAAATTGCCTCATTCAAGTGTACAACTTTACCGCATCCTCCATACTCACCAGATTTAGCACCTTCAGACTATCATCTCCTCAGCCCATGAAAGAGGGTTTGAGAGGCAAACATTATTCCAGTGATGAGGAAGTGAAGAAGAGGCTCAAAAAACAGTCAACAGAATTTTACGGGACAGGGATACATGCTCTCATTCGAAGGTGGGACATTGCTATTGAGAGAAACGGTGTCTATGTGGATAAGTAGAAATGTGATCTACAGAGGACCAGCTTCATTTTGATGTATGATACATGTTCCTGTGTTGGTAATTATACCTGTCCTAAACAAAATGGCAATACGTTTTGACTCACCTGTGTGGAGAAGTAGAAATGTGATCTACAGAGGACCAGCTTCATTTTGATGTATGATACATGTTCCTGTGTTGGTAATTATACCTGTCCTAAACAAAATGGCAATACGTTTTGACTCACCTGTGTGGAGAAGTAGAAATGTGATCTACAGAGGACCAGCTTCATTTTGATGTATGATACATGTTCCTGTGTTGGTAATTATACCTGTCCTAAACAAAATGGCAATACGTTTTGACTCACCTGTGTGGAGAAGTAGAAATGTGATCTACAGAGGACCAGCTTCATTTTGATGTATGATACATGTTCCTGTGTTGGTAATTATACCTGTCCTAAACAAAATGGCATTACTTTTTGACTCACCCTCGTAATTCTCCCAATTCTTCAGAATGCAGAATATTGTTTGATGACTACAAAAGTGTGAGAATATTTGTTGTAATATTTGTTTTAATTTCTGTTATAATAATAAAAAGAAGAAATGGTAGAAAAGACTAACAGAGAGAGGTTTGGTTACTTCTTTGTTTTAATGGCATGTCAACCTTCATGGGTTATTTAATGCAAAAGCCATCCTCATAGAAGAACAGTAGTGATACTTACTATTTAATCCATAACTGGTGGGATGAGAAAGGAAGTAGAAAATCATGTACATCATATTTAAAACTTATAACATTTTGAATATCTTTTTCTTTTTTTTTTGAGGTCTTAATGTTTTGAATAGAATTTAATCAGATGAATAGGGGATTAAACCCCCCAAATAAATCCGGAGCTGGAGTCCCTAGGATGGAGTAACACTGAACTTCAGCACTACACAGCAACTCCTGCGACACTGCCATTGCTAAACTGCATTGGTTTTTTTTTACCTTTCCTTTGGACTACAGTGGTAGTGTGGAGAAGGGGGATCTGCTGCTTGGGCAACAGCACATACTCCTTATCAACCTGTCCAGGCTATGTAGTTAAAAATAAAAATCCATTTGGACACTACTCCATCGTCTTTTCACAGACAGAAAGATGCCAACATAATCAGATAAAGTTACTTGTGATATTAATAGCAACAATAAATATCCAAGAATAAATTTAAAAAAAAACCCTACAAATATTAGAAATGATGTATTTCTAAGATACAGAAAGAAAGAATGGTTTATTGGCTCTTGACTGTTTTGGGCTACAAAAAGAAAAATCTGAAAAAAAAGAGACATTAGATTTAAGATGACAGAAAATCACTACCTAATGAGGCACAGACTAGTGATCTGTTGAGATTAGAAGTAGCTGAAAAAGAAACCAGTGAAAGAAATTTTTAGTGACTGAAAACAAGTTTCATTCCAACATTCAAATACAGTACCCGCCCTGTCGGTGGGGCGTTAGAATGCACCGACTGCACCTCTGCAGAGGGGTAAGACTCCCCCAATGAGGCCACCTGTTGGCCGTGAGTGGCGACCCGTGATGCTTAAGGATAGAGCCCAGGTGGATGAGCAGTTCATGACTTGCAATACTCCACTTTGGCCCTATCTTGGGCTAGATGGGTAGTCGGAGAGACCTCCTCCGATCAATCAGCTGGTCACGTCAAGCACTAGCACCTATATGATTTTCCCAACCCTATTGCCTTTATGGCAAGCCCCAACCCCTTTTTATCATATGGGTGCTAGAAGGCGGTGGCTGCGGGTCTACATGTCCTGGGAATGACGTTAAATTCTATCTGATGGTGAGGTTCCAGTTTTGGAGGTTTGGGGAATGTGGAGCACCCCTTCATCACCATTGCTCCCTGGTCCACTCTGACCCGGAGTGGTAGTACCTGTTAGGGTCCCATCATATGGGTTAAATAGAAAAATGTATTTATAAAAAAATTGTATTATCCATTAAGAATTGATTTATTTCAAAACTTTATCGGCATTAAATGACCCACTGAGGTTGATATGCCGTAAAACAAAACAAACAAACAAAAAATCAAATACAGTAGATCCCTCTTATCTACAAAGAATATCTAACAAGATGACTAGTTTGATATTTGAACGAAAGTTTAATGTCAATATATTCATAAGAAGGAAATGGACATTCTGAGACAAGTTCAAATCCTGGACGAGGCTGTTTGCATTTCACATTTCACCAGGTATGAATCCAATTATTCTCTTTTCAGTTATGTGTAAATAGTAGGGTTGACTGGGCTCTTTAACTTTGGTTAGGCAACCAGTCAAGGAGAAGGAAAACTCTGAATTCAAACCTGTTAAACTGCACTTGAGAAATTGATCTTGTGTCACATCCTACTCATGTGAATGGGTTAGTAAATATGTATCATTTCCTCCTCCAATTAGAATGGAAGTGTCAACTTATGGCTGATGGCTAATTTGGAATTTTGGAATTTAACTCTTACCTGTTGTTAAAAAGAATAAGCAACAAAAAATGAAGCTAATGACAGTAAACTTAATCTTATCTGGATGATGAATGAATAATAATGACTGACAAACTAACAAGAATTAGGAAGATGAAGGATGATACTAGTCAAAATTATTAGTAATAATGATTGACTTTTGACTTACTTTTTTATATAATGTTATTGTTATATTGTAATAAAATTAACATTAATTGGTGGGCTATTCTGTACAAGAATCAATTATTGTCTTGCAGGCGTTTCTGGACAGTTGATGTATAAAGGGAAACCATTATCAAATGCTTCACTTCATATTGACAAGAAAACCAAATCAATTCCAGTCGATAAAGATGGTCATTTTTTTGCTTTGTTAACAAGTGGATCTCATACTTTGATTGCATCTTCTCCAGGTAATTTCTTTTCATTTTCTTTCAATTTATAAACAATAACAATAACATTTTCTTATATCAATAAACTTTTCACTGACTTGCCTACCATGATAAAAAAAAAAGCAGAGTAAAGGTAACCCAAAGGCTGAACTTTTTTTTTTTAGTTTTTTAGACCTTATTTTCCAATTCAGATACAATGGGAATGAGAAAAGTTTTGGTAAATGGGTCAGATTTTGGCTCGTTTATCAAAACTTTTCTTGTTCCACAATGATATTTGCATCAGAGAAATACGATCTAAAAAATGTGACTTCTAATTACGTTTACTACACATTTAACCTGGACTATAAATAATTAATCATAGCATCATTATTACTAATAATTTTAATTAGTATTATCCTTTATCCTGCTAATTCTAGGAGCTAGAAGGAAAATGAAGGATAATACTAGTCAAAATTATTAGTGATAATGATTGACAAAGCAGCAAGAATAAGGAAGATGAAGGATAATACTAATCGAAATAGTTGATTACTATAACTAAAAAAGCAATTAGAATTAGAAAGATGAAGGATAATACTAGTCAAAATTAATAATAATGATTTATCTAAGAATTAATTTAAAAAATGTATTTTTAACACTATAAGTATGTATACCAATAACAACAAATATGGCACAATTGAAGACAATTGTTTTGTGTGGCTTTATAGTTGTTATTTGGACTTTTGTGGTATCATGCTCTTGTAGCTGGTATAGCAGCTGGTATGTATAATCAGGCTTTCCGATGGGAGAAAAGGATGTGAGTCTAAATCTCTGCAGGAGCTTAATTTTTCTTCTCTTTGTATTTTTTATTCCTCATTGTTTTACATGGAATGATCCGAGTAAGTTGGGATAAAAAGACAACCAAAATTAGAAAGACAAAGGATAATACGAGTTCAAATTAATGATGATTGATAAAACTTGGTTTAAAAATGAAAAATAAAAATAAGGAAGCTTGGAAAAATTATTGATGCTATGAATTTTTATGAGTGAAAGATAATGGGTACTTTTTCATCAACTTTATATATATTAATTATTCAAGGGCTGGGCTAGCTCAGTCAGTAGAGTGTTTGGCTAGAAACCACAAGATTCCTAGTTTGATACCGGCCCTCACCAACTCAGCGTATGAGTAGCACAGGGATTTTTGCAGTAAAGTAAGGAGCTGATGGTAGGTGTGGTGTTCAACTACAGATGCTAAAACAATCTCCTTGGTCTAGCACGAGTGAAAAGGGGATAGACTGCCTCACTGATTGCCTGATACCAACTTTAGGCATCGGGACTTTACTTTTATTCAAGGGAGTTAACAGTTTAAAATCAATACGGTAAATTTCACTTTTGGTGATTTTGAATGTTGAGGCCATCACACTTGTACATCTGTTTTTAAATGTATTTATTTTCCTGATCGCTCACCAGGCCGGATTAACACAAGAACTTTTTTACATGGGGAGCCACACACAAACTGAAGCTCATGTGCTAGCCAGTGCAAAAAGAGCATGATCCCTTCACCATTCCTCTTTTGGGTCACTTCAGGCACCGAGCAATAAACCCGGCCCTGCCCCGCCGCTTTTAGATAAGGGCAAAGGTCTACCTAGGAGGATGGACCCTTTGATCTGTGTTGTTAAATATATGAACATTTATCTTGTCATTGTATATAATTTCTATTCTTATGAATTCCACTTTTATAAAAGGTTTGTTTCACTTTGTTTACAGGTAAAGATGAAATGTCGACCCATGTGAAGATATCAGACAATAAACTTTCAACAACAACAATGTCTCTACTCCAAGAAGTTCAGGTGGTAACATATCATCATTACAATGACATGATGAATGCCTTGCATCAAATCAACAAAAAATGCCCTAATATCTCCCAAATTCACAGGTTAGTTTCATCTTTCCTACCTTACGTATTTAACAACCTCTCCACACAAGATTAATATTTTAAGCAGAATTTAACAGATTTTAATTCTAGAAGGAGAATAGTTGGATGCATACCTTTCCCAAGGGTATTACTGCTAAATGAAATGCAAACAACCTTGTCTAGGATTTTAACTCATCTCGCCATGGCCATTTCCTATAATGATAAGCATTACACCACTCACGCCTACACTTTCCATTTTTCCTACCTTAAGTATATAGAAGTCATTTACTTAGCTTAGTGTGGTGCAATGTTGCAAGTATGGAGCACCCAGTGAGAATCAAACTCACTAACTCTAATAAGAATGTTCTCTGGGAGGGGGGGGCTCAGTTAAGTCCGACGCTTTTACTCTATCATCAATGCTGCACTCTTCTCACCAACACTATCAAAATATCTTGTCTCTCGTCCACTCGTCGTCACAGCCAAAATGCTACTGCAAGCTTTTCTCCCGGTTTGTGAGGGCTAGGAAATAAATACACAATTATAGTGTTCATCCGGGCTCCTTACTCTGACCTGCCCGTGCAGCACATGCGACACTAATCAGCACGCATCAATCCTTCCCTTCGAACTACTACGTTCGTGGTTTCTCTCACCACACTAACACTAGACTAGCTTGCTAAATAATGTGAGTTGTTCTAAAAACTAAGCATTTGGCACAAGGCTGCAAGTTTAGGGCACCTAGTGAAGATCAAACTCTCTACTTAGTAGTTGTTAGAGATATGCTTCCTTACCATGAAGGGATGCTCCTTAACATATGAATAAACTCATTCTTAACAATTCATTTGATAAAAAGAAAATGTATGAATTCACAGAGTTGGTTGTTTGGGTTTTATGACATGTCAACCCATTGGGTCATTACTATTTAACCCATAGCTGGTGGATGAAGATGTTCATATCTTTCCCACGGGTAATAGTCTGAAAATGAACATAATAGCTTGACTGGAGTTTGAGTTTGTTTACTATTATGTCACAGTTCAGTGTGTTAGCGACTACACCACAGTGACTTCCCCAAAATGCTTTATGATGCAACTGAAATAGATATATTAAATTTAATAAAGATGTTTTTAATTTTTTAAAGTTTTTTCCCGTTGGACCCATAACAACACTTTATATATATATAAATATAAGACACCTTCACTACCGCCCCCCCCCGAAGAAGATGATATGAACTGAAACCCGATACCTTTAGAGGAATCACCAAAAAAAGTTTATATAAGCCTCATGAATTATCTGTTTGCCATCTTCAATAAAGTTGGAGGCCTGATAGTTATACGCAGATACCTGTGGGCAGAAATAGATCTATAACCGCAAAATGGCCGATTTTTAAGCGTTTTTCTTTACCAATTATATATATATATATATATATATATATACATATATATATATTTATATACTGTATGGTGAACTAGTGGAGGGAACCCAACCGGTAGGGAGACCACATCTACACTTCAAAGATGTCTGCAAGAGAGATATGAAGACATGTCACATCAACACTAACACAGGCTTGTGCAGAAGACCATGCGACCTGCTGCCTCCTCGTCAAACAAGGAACAAAATATATTAAATTTAATGAAGATGTTTTTAATTTTGTATGGAATAATTTTTATTGGGTAAACAATGTGTAAACTGCTTCTTAGGAATAAATGACATTGCAATATTATTTACTAGTTTTTACTGTAAAAAATACTGTTTTTTTGTTTGTTTGTTTGTTAATTATTTATTCATTATTGAAATGTGATCACCTATCTAAAATATTGAAAAACAAACTTTTTATTTGTGCTAATTGAGTGCACACTGAAATCTTTTTCTTATTTTCTTCAAAATCTGTATCTCTAGTATTGGGAAAAGTTCTGAGAAGAGGGATCTTTGGATGTTGTCATTTGGAAAGAAAGGAACTCAACAAAAACCAAAAGTTTTCTTGGTTGGTAATTTACATGGTGATGAAATGGTTGGAAGAGAACTTCTTTTAGAATTGGCTTATCACCTTTGTGAAAACTACAAAAAAGATTATATAATCACATCTGTAAGTAATAACTACCTTTTTTTTTATTATAATAATAACGATAATTATTTCTTTTTAAATAATAATTATAATACAGATGCCAGCCATTTGTGTGTGTGCAAAAATTTTTGGCATTTTTTTTTTTAATTAAAAAAGAGAAAAAAGGCAAGTTGGGTCTGAAAAGAGTGCCGGGAACTTTTGCACATGTCTAATATTTGGACTGACATTGTAACCAATATTGTGTTG
>CM042178.1:33892312-33972440 GCA_023376005.1 Doryteuthis pealeii
ATCTGACAGTATGAGAATGAACAAGATAGAATGAAAACACCACACAATGCTGTTAAAGAGAAAACAATTTATAACATAATCATAGCTGATATTGATCAATATTTCGATTTTACAAAAATGATCTTCAGAGCCCGTTTACTCCGTGGTGTTTGTGATCGGAGATAAGAGTCAAGGTTTTTTGTTTTTGAACTCATTTGACGTTTATCTCCGATCACAAACACCACGGAGTAAACGGGCTCTGAAGAAGATTTTTGTAAAATCGAAATATTGATCAATATCAGCTATGATTATGTTATAAATTGTTTTCTCTTTAACAGCATTGTGTGGTGTTTTCATTCCATCTTGTTCATTCTCATATACATATATATATATATATATATATATATATATATATAAAGATTTGGTATTGAATAACCCAAAAGGGTTGATATGCCATTAAACCAAACTAAGACAGTAGTTGTCATTCTTGCCACTTGTTACTGATCATAATATTTTGGTTTTTCTGTGTGTGTGTATATATACATGTATATACTAGTGTAAAGAACATTTTTTTAAGACCAATTTTTCACCTGGAAAAGAAGGGGCCATTCATCACAAGTAATATATCATATAAACACCCTTTTGTAGCTAAAAATTGTGGGTCGTTCATTACAGAAGTCGTTCATTACCCAGTATAAACTGTACTTTCATATATATTTGTATGTATTAAATGGTTTATTATTATTAACATGTTTAACAATAAAATAAAATGTTTTCTATTTTTCAGCTACAAGCCAGTAACCTACACAAATGTGACAGTTCCTGAGGGAGCAAGTGTCAAGACTGTGGTAAACATGTGGAAAATAGAATCCAATAATATTCTTGAGTAAATATCACTTTATGTTTATTTATAAGTCCTTTTATTATTTTGTATGCAATATTAGTAGAATTAGTTGATTGTTGTTTGTGATTTTTTTTCCTAAATGTCAGGAAACTGTCTGAAGTTGTCTGATTAAATGTTATCATCTCTAATAATAATTGCGAACGTCAGTGTGTCACATTTTTCAACTTTGCTCCTAGAGGCCGTAGCCCAACATATCATACCATTTTAGAATCAAGCTGATGCTGTGAGCAAAGTAGAAACATCCCAGGACAAATCTGGAACCTCAATCTTGAAATTTTTGATTCCAAAGTTTTACTTACTGCATTTGTTTTATGCGATTTTTTGCAACAATTATTTTTTTGTACAATTTTTTTAACTTGCAAATAAATTGGGGTATAATCAAAATTAATTGCAAAATCCAGTTTTCAACCATGAAATAGAAATAATTGTTTGTAGATAAAGTATTGACATACGTACATCAAATTGTTTTTAATTTAAGTGACAGCAGAAGAATTATTTAAACATTTAAAAGATCAGCTTAAATATTAATGCAATACTTAAATGCAATGATCAGTTTTGAGTTCTTTTGTAGTTTATTATTGTCTATCGCTATTTGTACTGATTATGAATGGGAAAACCAAAAATATTGTTTATCATGCAGCTTTTTAATATATTAAATTATATCATTGTTTTAATGAAAACTTTGGTTTGAAAAATATTGTTCAAGTTTATTAAATTTTGATATGTACTCAATGTATGAAGTGTCATTGTTGGGCCGAAGGCTCAATCAAGTAGCCCCTCTGCAGGAGTTAGGTTAATTGCCACCTGATAGGACAGCTTTTAAGCTAGATTATATATATATATATATATATATATATATATATATAATTCACTTCACTTGCTTGCTTGTTACCTATAGACCAGTGGTTCCCAAACTTTTTCTATTCCTGCACCCTTAAAAGAGTTTTGCTCTGACCTCGCACTCCTAAAATTTATACTTTTGTTCAAAAATATAGAATGTGAATCCATACTACAGTTTTATCAAAAGATCATATATATTTCACTCTCTAAATGATAATAATAATCTGAAAAAAAAAATGAAAACAAAGAAAGTGAAACTGATCTTATTGTCTAATTTATAAATTAAACTTTACTGTAAGTATCTCTAAGAAAATGAAATGTATAAGGTTTCATATCTGTAAATTTTCACAAACCTATTAGAGCCCTGTTGGTTGGGTCTGTAGACTATGCCTTCAACAGAGCCACCTGTTGGTTGGGTCTGTAGACTATGCCTTCAACAGAGCCACCTGTTGGTTGGGTCTGTAGACTATGCCTTCAACAGAGCCACATGTTGGTTGGGTCTGTAGACTATGCCTCCAATAGAGCCACCTGTTGGTTGGGTCTGTAGACTATGCCTTCAACAGAGCCACCTGTTGGTTGGGTCTGTAGACTATGCCTCCAATAGAGCCACCTGTTGGTTGGGTCTGTAGACTATGCCTTCAACAGAGCCACCTGTTGGTTGGGTCTGTAGACTATGCCTCCAATAGAGCCACCTGTTGGTTGGGTCTGTAGACTATCCTCCAATAGAGCCACCTGTTGGTTGGGTCTGTAGACTATGCCTCCAATAGAGCCACCTGTTGGGTCTGTAGTCAATAGAGCCACCTGTTGGTTGGGTCGTAGACTATGCTTCAACAGAGCCACCTGTTGGTTGGGTCTGTAGACTATGCTCCAATATGCCTCCAATAGAGCCACCTGTTGGTTGGGTCTGTAGACTATGCCTCCAATAGAGCCACCTGTTGGTTGTCTGTAGACTATGCTTCAACAGAGCCACTGTTGTTGGGTCTGTAGACTATGCCTTCAACAGAGCCACATGTTGGTTGGGTCTGTAGACTATGCCTCCAATAGAGCCACCTGTTGGTTGGGTCTGTAGACTATGCCTCCAATAGAGCCACCTGTTGGTTGGGTCTGTAGACTATGAGAGCCACCTGTTGGTTGGGTCTGTAGACTATGCCTCCAATAGAGCCACCTGTTGGTTGGGTCTGTAGACTATGCCTCCAATAGAGCCACCTGTTGGTTGGGTCTGTAGACTATGCCTTCAACAGAGCACCTGTTGGGTCTGTAGACTATGCCTTCTACAATAGAGCCACCTGTTGGTTGGGTCTGTAGACTATGTAGCCACCTGTAGACTATGCCTCCAATAGAGCCACCTGTTGGTTGGGTCTGTAGACTATGCCTTCAACAGAGCCACCTGTTGGTTGGGTCTGTAGACTATGCCTCCAATAGACTGTAGACTATGCCTTAGAGCCACCTGTTGGTTGGGTCTGTAGACTATTAGAGCCACCTGGGTCTGTAGACTATGCCTTCAACAGAGCCACATGTTGGTTGGGTCTGTGTGGTTGGGTCTGTATCCTCCAATAGATGCCCACCTGTTGGTTGGTCTGTAGACTATGCCTTCATAGACTATGCTCCAATAGAGCCACCTGTTGGTTGGGTCTGTAGACTATGCCTCCAATAGAGCCACCTGTTGGTTGGTCTGTAGACCACCTGTTGTTGGGTCTGTAGATGCCTCCAATAGAGCCACCTGTTGGTTGGGTCTGTAGACTATTACCTAGACTATGCCTCCAATAGAGCCACCTGTTGGTTGGGTCTGTTGGTCTGTAGACTATGCCTCCAATAGAGCCACTACCTGTTGGTTGGGTCTGTAGTGCCTTAGAGCCACCTGTGGTTGTGGCTAGAATGAGATGGATGAGGGTATGAGGTTAACTGTGTAGTGATTAGGTTCCAGGTCTGGGACTCTTACACCCAGGTCCACTCTGACTCGGAGTGGTATTAACTTTTAGAGTCCCATCTATGACTTATAAAGATAAAAATTGAATTTAAAAAAATATGTTAAAAAGAATTATGAGTTTTAAAAAAATTTGAATACCAGACAAGAATGAAAAAAAAAACATATTTTTGGCATAAAATAACCCAAGGGTTGACCTGATGAAAAATCCAACCAACCAATTAGATATTATCTGATGAAGGTGTGTCATTGGATTAAAGTTGGGTGTAGATTATACACCTGTGTTTTATTGTACATAAAAATAATGACTCAAAGAAAACATTGATTTCTCTTCCTAGAGACAATATTTGCTTTATTATGTTTTTTTATGTTTAACAACATTGTAGGTCAGATTTTATTATCTATAAATACTTGTACTAATATAATAATAATGTCTTCTAATTGGACAATGTTTGTCTTATTCTTTTTTTGACCCTTTTCAAATGTCAAGATCATTTTAGCCCCCCCCCCTTTTTTTTAAATTTTTGTTTGTCTCTCTATTATTTCATAAAAGTTTACAAGTTTTAAGATTGGCTAACATATATGAGATATGATGACCATTTTTTGTTTAGTTTGGCACAAGGCAACAAAAACAAGTGAGCTCTGATTTTTTTTTTACTTGGTTTGTTTTGTTTGTTTTTTTTTTTTTTCATCTCACCTACTCAACCATCATTTGTAAATAGTATTGTTTTCAAAATGAAGAATATGCACCAATGAAAGACGTGTGACTTTTTGTCTCACCAAGACCATATTTGTTATTTCTGATCTTCATTGTGTATTTATGACTGTAGATATGATGGTTTGTGTAGTTGTGATAAAAAGCAAGTGAAATTAAGATGAAAAAAGTGCAAGGGAAAAAATTGATAGATGTTGACAATACTTCATCTAATAATAATAATAATAATAATATTACTACTAATACCACAATTATAACAAAAAGCAAATGAACTTAAGATGAAAGAAAAACTAATCCAAAAATTCTAATGGTTCATAATACTTCATCTAATAAAATTCAAAATAATATCATTACTTATATATATATATATATATATATGATTGAAAATAGAAAAAACAAATGATAATAGTAGTATGCTGACAGATATCTGTTTCGACCTTTTGTAAAAATGGTCATCCTCAAGAGCAACTATATTTATGAAAGAAAGAGAGAATAGTTAACCATTTGGCATGTGAGGCTCAAACAACACTCATGTTCTGGTCCGGAATGTCTTTTAAAATTTGTATAAAAATCCGTATTTTGTATTAAAAATAAAATAAATTTTACTTTTAAAATTAAAAGTTTCAACATAAATGAGAAAAACTCAATAAAGTTTGATGTAAAAATGTAATAGACGATAAAAGTTGTATCAAAAGTGTTTAGGATTCAATCCAGTCACGAAAACAAGTTTAAATGGAAGTCCGCAGCACAATCAAGAAAGATATGGAATGTTCCGGGTATTCGTATGGTTAACAAATCCATGGTGTTGCAGTCTTTGTCATATTGAAAATGAACCTATATATATATATATGTGTGTGTGTGTGTGTGTGTGTGTGTGTGTGCACACTGAGAGAGGTGCTCAGAGCAGAGGGCCTAATGCCAAACTTGGAAAAGGGACATCTGCAAAACTGTACCTAAGAGCTGGCCAACCTTGAGTTCAGGTGTGCTAATTTGATGCACATGGTCAAAAAGGATTGTACGCAATGACATACACACATGACAGACAAAATAACTTTGATTTGATGTAAGAGTATGAATGAAAACATTCTTCCTGTCGTCATTGAATTAAAATGTGTATCCATTGTTCTCCTGATTTTTATCCAAAATTCTATATTGGAAGATAATCTGCATAAAATAAAACTGAAAAGATTATTTTCCTAATACAGCATCCAGTTTTCTTCTTTTCCCAAACTAAAGTAAATCCCCAACCAACTATACAACACTTAATGTTTTATTTTTTTCCATTATTTGTAAATTTCCAAAACATTTCATGAAATAAGCACAAATTTGTTTGTTTGTTTATTGATTTTAACAGCATATCAAAACATCTGGGGTTATGTCATGCCTAACAGTTAGGAAGTAATACATATTGTGTATTTATATTTATACTTTTTAGTAATTGGTTTTAAAAATGTGTTAGCATTATTGGGGATTATGTTGTATGGTATTGATTTGTATCATGTCTATATTCTATGGTATAATTTTATTTCCCTCAAAAAAAGAGAGAATATCCTCCATGCTGACATTTTCAAACAGATCTTTCATATTGTTTGCTTTAAAATAACGATTTCTGATGTAAGCAAAAACCTGCATTCCATGAATAAGTGTTTAACAGTCGAAGGTGTTTGACAAGTTCCACATTGTGGTTGTTGTTCTTGTTTCAGTATATAGGAGTGCATTAGTCTTGTATGACAAATGTGTAATTTTGTTAGATGCTGTATTTTTATGGTTTGTTGAGAAAAATCAAGAGTATCCTGTAGCTCAAAAAGTTGTGTTTAAAGAGACAAGAGACCAGTTCAAAATCAATTAAAATAAGTGTAATGTTTTTATCTGCATTCTTTAGTTTTGTTAGTCTTTCTAATTAAATAGCATATGATTAGCACAGCTTGGATCTGTACAATAAATTGGGGAACTGATGGTAAGTATTGTGCTCCACCTCAGACACAAAAACAATTTCACTGGTCTAGCACTAGTGAAAAGAGACTCCCTTTTTATGTGGCTGATACCAACAATAGGTCATTCTGATGACTTTACTTTTATATACATACTAGCAGCGGCTACCTGACGAAGAGGAGAAAAAAAACGTGGTTTAATAATCGTTTTTCAGATCTATTACTACTGAATAGCGAGTTCAATCCTCGCAGGATGACTCATCAGAATCACCACGTAAAAAAGATTTTATTTTGATCCGGCCTGGTGAGAAGTCGGGGAATTTCTTTTTTGTCAGATTAGAGGGAATGACATTACATGATGATATAGTAAGAAATTTTAATTCAATGATTAACTATATTTTTTAAATAGAATATAAATGAAACCATTTGCTAAATTTCAAATTAATATTTTAAAGCAAAAAAAAAAAATTAAATAAAGTAATCAAATTAATAAAATGATAAATAATCTTTAAAAAAATAACATTTTTAATTCAAAGCATAGCCGATCGAATATCAAATTATTATACTATACTATACTATACTATAAATTTGATAAAAATAATATACTAAAAATAATATACTATACTATATTATATTTTAAATCGAAAAGTGCACCGACTTGAAAACATTATGAAAAGAAAATACTAAATGCAAAAAAAAAAAAAAAAAAAATGAAACATACTGTTTTGAATATCAAATTATAGTTCTGATTTTGGTACAAATACAGAATAACGTGCAATAGATAATATCATTAGAATCATATTTTACGAATAAATAACATTAGATTACAGAAACCCTCAAAATAAAAATTGTATAATTAAAAAAAGAGAAAAAAAAATAGATTAAATAAATGATTGTTTATCCTGTACAATGAAATATTTACTACAACTCTGAATTAGTAAAAATGTAGATTTAAAAAAAAAAAATGAAAAGAAAAGTTTCCGTTATCAATTGTTTACTTTTTGCAAGAAATGCTGAAAAATGGCAGAGTATAATTTTAACATAATGCTGTTTAATTTTTAGATGCATTCGAAAATAATTCAAATCATTATTATTTTTGCTCAAAAACCAAGCCCTGGTGATATTTAATGTGTATATATATTTACTTTGTTGTTAATTGTTTTATTTTCAAAGTTTCCTACAGACATAAAGATTCACACAGCTGCCCTTTATATATGTATAGATAGATGAAGAAAAAAGGATTTATTTATATCTCTATTATTTACTTTATTTAATTTCAGTCCAGACACCGTATCAACCAACCCACCATTCCACAAAATCAAACCACCATCTGAAAACCTTAATTGGTTGGTAGGTGAAATCAACAAACTTCATGATGCAGAGCACCGAACTGACCTCCAATTTATTGAACCTAAAGAATTTAACTATCACCATTTTTCACAAATGGAGAATTTCTTAAGAGCCTGTCTTGAACAATGTCCAAATATTACTCGTCTTTATTCAATTGGAAAGTCGGTTGAAGGTCGAGACTTATGGGTCTTGGAAATATCTAGAGACCCCGGAGTTCACATTCCAGGTAGGAAGAAATTAAAAATACTTTCTTTACCATAGACTGATATACTTGGACGAGTGTCCTCATCTTGGTTGTTGTTATAGTCACATTTTAATTATTGTATCCTTCAGTTTTATTCAGATGACTCTAATCTGGAAATTCAATTTATTATGAGTAAATTGTCAGACCAAGACACCATTAAGCACCCCATTTGCAACCTAAATTCAAAAGGACATGTTTTGTTTTTCACCGTCAAAATCCGGTTGTTTGTTAACAGACAATTTTTAGACGCACTTTTTAAAAAAATTATAAAACTATAAACGAAAGACATGTTTTTATATTAAAGACACTTTTTTTTTTTACTTATTTCATGTTGTTATTAATTCAATAGCAATTCTTTTTTAATTATAAAACTTTTAACGGTAGACAGGTTTAACATGGGAATGATTAAAGCTATAAAAAGTATATTATAAGGTTATAATAATAACTCCTAACCCTAACCCCTTGCCCTAACCCTAGCAAAATTTTTTATATTAACTTATCCGTAGAGGCATATGGAAAAAAAGATAAACATGTCTTTCGTTTTAAGTTTTATTTAAAAATAAATAACAATATTAGTTTATCTTTAGGGCAAAATTAATTTTTTCACATATGCTAACAACAACAACATGATATAATAATTTTTTTTTTATCAAAATCCAAAACTATTTTAGTATAAAAATGTTACTGGTTATTATTGGCTGGTTGTTTTGTTTACTAACAACCGGTGAAAAGCAAAATTCAGTTCCTTTCAAAACGGATTTGGGCTGGGGTGCCTCATGGTGTCCAAATTGTCTATATTCTGTTGGATATCACTTTTCAGTTACCATATTTGACGGCATATAAGACACACAGGTATATAAGACACACCCCCATTCCCTTTTATTCACTTTTTATTGTGTTTTATCCATTATTATTTTTTTTTAGTTTTTAATCTTTTTTTAAATTAATTTTTGATATATAATTGATTTTTACCATTATCATGTTTGTATTTAGCTTTTCTTATGGAAAATGATGGGTAAAAAGTTTTTTATTGAACTTTGGTCTTTGCTGGTCTCCACCAATTTTCCTTTATAAAAGGACATGCACCTGGTCATTGTACAAACAAATATACAGACATACAGAATCTTCTTTTTATATATATATATATATATATATATAAATGAATCCTCTGAATCTGAAACTTAAGACCTGTGGTCCATCAAAGAGCTTAACTTTGGTGGATCTATCTCCCAACCAAACAGTCAGGTATGTTGCCTGAGATGCCCTTAAAATAAAAGCTACCCCTGGAAAGGATATCCATTTGAAAAACTGAATTTGTGTTGAATTCT
Source organism: Doryteuthis pealeii (assembly GCA_023376005.1). Classification (NCBI taxonomy): domain Eukaryota; kingdom Metazoa; phylum Mollusca; class Cephalopoda; order Myopsida; family Loliginidae; genus Doryteuthis; species Doryteuthis pealeii. Next base: position 33,901,528 of record CM042178.1, read on the forward strand.
GTCTATAGTGAGGAGGCAAGGTAAATAACTGACTGAGGCTTTAAAGGCACCTGCGTTAAAGAATTTAGGGCCTCTTCAGTATGTTCGTTCTTCCCCATGTCTATTAAAAAAGTTATATTTTGTCTAATTTTTCACTTATTCCATGTCTGTGTTCAATGAAGTATAAAATTGAGCAAAGTAGACAAAATTTGGAAAAAACTAAAAAAAAAAAAGCTACACCAAAATCTATATGTATATAAAAAAGATGTAAAAAAGTAAAGTCGTTGGGGTGGCCTAAAGTCGGTATCAGCCAATCAGCGAGGGAGTCTATCCCCTTTTCACTTGTGCTTGACCAAGGAGATTGTTTTTGTGTCTGAGCTGGAATGCCACACCTACCACCAGCTCCTTACTTTACCGCACAGATCCCTGTGCTACTCATACGCTGAGTTGGTGAGGGCTGGTATCAAACTAGGAACCTTGTGGTTTCTAGCTGGTATTGAACTAGGAACCTTGTGTTTTCTAGCCGAACGCTCTACCAACTGAGCTAACTCGGCCCTAAAATCTAAATATGGTCCCGTTGAATTTAAAAGACCCACTCCAACTATTAGGGCCCCAATACTCTAAATCAACGGAGATCCATTAAATCTGAAAATAAACAAATCTCCTCTTATGTCTTAATCTTATTTTTAAATTTCATCAGGGACCCAAGACTAGAAGGTCCATAGGAACGCCTCTTGCCTTGGGGCCACTTGGGCTACAACCCATACTAGCCTGTATGTAAAATCAGCTCTGCCTGTAATCCATACAATGAAAAAGATTTAATTAATTAATTGAAATCTCCTCTAAGCACGGACAGTGGAATGGGAAAAAAAATTGTCCTTGTCAGTTTGTTTCATAATTCTACAATCGACACCTGATGAAGATTGGAGAGTATAATGGTACATTTTTCAAAAATATTTTTTTTTTTTTTTTTTTTTGCCTTGTTTACATTTTTATCTTTTATTTTTAGGCAAACCCGAATTCAAATATATTGCCAACATGCAGGAAATGAGGTTGTTGGCCGTGAAATGCTTTTGCTGTTAGCTCAAACGTTTTGTGAAAATTATGGTAAAAATCCTCTACTTACTGCCATGCTCAACTACACAAGAGTCCACATTATGCCTTCCATGAACCCTGATGGCTTTGAGATGGCCCATGAAGGTTGGTGTTTAACTATTTACTGCATTGATCCAAAAAATTCTTCACTACATTTAACCTGCTATAATTTGTTGCTTGTTTTATTTATTTCAAACTATTAAGCAATGGTTTCTAACCCTTTTTTACTCTATGCCGAACCCCAACAGCTAAAAAAATGAATATCCTGCCTCTTTATATATCCCCTTCCCCTGTTGCCCTTGAATTCTTTGAGGAAAGTGATAGTGGGCACCCATCTATATATTAATACTTGTGTTCCGTAATTGTACAACTTGTAACCCCCTCTGGTTAAAAATGAGACTGTCCAAATCATCCAAGATAAAAATGCAAAAATGGAAATCCTGATTATCTGGTGACACATATTTGCTGAATACTATTTTTTATGAATGTTGTCACCTCAGCTAAATAATGGACTATTCTGTTTTTATCATAAAGAAAGAAAGGGAAGAAAACAGACATGCTACACAGAAAAAATAAAGAAAAAATAAAATAAGTAAGAAAGAGAGAGAGAGAGTAGGTAAAAAAATAGGGTGAGTGGCTGAGCACACAGAAGCAATAACACTAATCTATTTCAATCAAACATAATGAAAAGATAAAAAGAAAGAAAGAAAAAAAAGAGTGAGAGTTAAATCAAGATTATTTTACATTTTACATGTAATGGGCCGGGTTAGCTCAGTCGGTAGAGCGTTCGGCTAGAAACCACAAGGTTCCTAGTTTGATACCGGTCCTCGCCAACTCGGCGTTATGAGTAGCGCAGGGATCTGTGTGGTAAAGTAAGGAGCTGACGGTAGGTGTGGCACTCCACCTCAGACGCTAAAATAATCTCCTTGGTCTAGCGCAAGTGAAAAGGGGATAGACTTTGTCACTGATTGGCTGATACCGACTTTAGGCCGCCCCGACAACTTTACTTTTACATATTGAACTATTTTCCAATAGCTCTTAAGTAATTATATCAAATGTAATAATTAGATTAGCTCAGTTGGTAGAGCGTTCGGATAGAAACCACAATGTTCCTTGTTCAATACCGGCCCTCGCCAACTCAGCGTATGAGTAGCGCAGGGATCTGTGCGGTAAGGTAAGGAGCTGATGGTAGGTGTGGCGCTCTGCTTCAGATGTAAAAACAATCTCCTTGGTCTAGCACTAGTGAAAAGGGGATAGACTCCCTCACTGATTGGCTGATACCAACTTTAGGCTACCCTGACAACTTTACTTTTACTTACTATGGTATATCCTCCTATTTGATTTCATAATGCAAATGATGATAGAGAAGGCTGATACTGTGAAAAGAGCAATGTATAAGTTTTATGTCAATTTTAACTAGAATAAAAAAAAAGATAATGGTTTATGATCATTAAGTAAGGAATGGTGTGAATTAAGCAAAAGAAAAACCCATTTGAATGGATGTGAATATTTTAAAAATGAATCCAAAAGGTTAATGTAACTTTGTTCTCAGTCAACGAATGCTCTTTGCTTTTCTCACAGAAATTCCAATTGCCCTTGCCGTGGGACATGCTCCTCACCTTCAGGCTCACTTCTGTAAAGGAAGATAATTTGTGTCAATGTGGAAATATTAAAAAGTGTCTCATGATAAGACTGACTGACTTTTGCAGCTGGATGTTTTGCTTTGATGGTAACTAATATAAAGAGGTATGCCATTAATGTCATCATGTGATGTGCAGGTGTGATGACGTAGAAATGGCCCAGATATCATCAGGTGCAGAGTAAGGAAGTGCAACAATGTCATTACATATAGCAGGTGTGATGACCTGGAAATGACCCTGATATTATCAGGTGCATAATTAGAAAGTGCAAGTATCATTTAAAAAATATCTCCAGAATATTTATAAAGTTAGCAAAATAATCCCCACCTGGAAGCTGATTGTTATAATTAGTGTCATATAATACGGACTAAAGAGAAGAAATGAATGCAGACAAGTAGAATTAGTGATTAACAAAGACTTCTTCCCATCCTGATATCCCAGAAATCCATTTGCCCAGAGCATCCTTTGAAATTATTAAAGAGTTATATAAAATCTTTTAGAAGATTTGATGTCTGTTTCTTTCCTATCATGACGTGATCACCCATTGTTGCATAGCGCCTTCTTTACCGGCACTAAATAAGTATATGTTATATACTTCTCTTACTTCTTATTCTGGTCGTCTATTCTTCTGGTCGGCTTTGCTTCTTCTATCGTCTATCTTGGTCTGGTATATCTTCTAAGGTCTCGTCTGGTCTTCTATTGAGGATTCCGGGTCTGGTTTCTGTTGGTAGGGATTTCTTGTTATCAGAAGCCCTGTGTCATTGTTAGCTTTTAGTAATAAACACAAGACTTCGATTTACAATGATGTTACTTTATTCGTAATCCCCAACCAGACAATGCGCGCCGATCCTTACATCTTGCTAGCTCGGTTTCTAACTTCTAACTCTAACTCTGAGTTGCTTACCCCTTAAACCGGAAGGGGGCCTTCTGTTTCTCACGTTCCATCCCCAGAACGCAAGGTGAGATCGAGGTCAAGCGCCGTCACTCACCCTCAAGGCCCTCAGCTGCACTAATATGATTTCTACACTATTGTCATAATCATTAGTTATCTAATGATTATGTAACACCATCACAATCAACTCTCAGTTTGTATCTTGTATCATACCCAGTGCAACACTAACAGTACTGTTCACATGATGTGGATTTTCTTGATGTCTTTTTTTTATGTGAGTTGTACAGAGATATAAATATCTTCTTTGTGTGAAGTTTGCTAGCTGACATATTGTTAAAGAAATGATGTGTGAGAGTTTGGATTTGAAACCAGATACAGAGTTTGAAAAAGTTTTCTTATTTAAAACAAGACTGGCATTCGTAAAGGTGTTTAGTAGAAAATCACTTGAAATTTTTATTAAATTTGATTTGGGATTGTTTACTGATTTCTGGTCTTCTCAAATCGAATTACTGATCGCTGACCTGCTTGGATCAACTGATCTCCAATCTTTTTGGATCAGTCAGTTGATCTCTGATCTCCAATCTTTTTGGATCGTCAATTGATCTCTGATTTCCAATCTTTTTGGATTGGTCAATTGATCTCTGATCTCCAATCTTTTTGGATCGGTCAATTGATCTCTGATCTCCAATCTTTTTGGATTGGTCAATTGATCTCTGGTCTGCTTGGATCAACTGACAGATCTTAATAGTCTTCTTATCTGTTTGCACTTCTTGATCTTCCTTGCTTTTTAATCTCTTCCCAATTGTTCATTTAAATTGAATGCTTTTTTTTTTTATTCTTATCAAAAAATAAAGGAGACCCAACAAGGAATCACTGGCAGAACAAACAGCCAATGATGTTGATTTGAACCGCAATTTTCCCAGATCAATTCTTCACTATGGATGAAAAATAAAAAGGCTGAACCAGAAACAAAAGCTGTCATGAAGTGGCTGAAATCCATTCCTTTTGTTCTTTCTGCAAATCTTCATGGTGGTTCCCTTGTTGCTAATTACCCATTTGATGACACAAAAGAAGGTGCTTCTGTTTACAGCAAATCACCTGATGATGCCATCTTCCTGCAACTGGCCAAGTCATACTCTTTGGTGAGTGATTTTTTATTTGGTTTTATTGCTATCTCAATCTCTTCATATATGGGCGGATTAAAATTTGAAAAACATAACAAACTGCCATGAGCCTTCACTGGAAGAAACCTCCATGCATGTGCAAAAAAACAGGACCCACCTCTGACCCCCAAGAGAATCTCTTGGCCATTTGAGTTTAGGGCTCAAACGTGTCTAGTCACTACAACTGGCCAGGGAGATATTTCCTTGCCAACATGGTGGCTATGACCAGTGAATAAAGCCTAAATCATAAAACCACCGTTTCTCTTTTGTCCTCTTTTCAGCATGACCACCAAATAAGTTGGGTTAAAACAAAACCCTAAGAACACACACCAACAATAACTACGGACACCTTTTAAACCTTAAAATTTTAAACCTTTGCCATCCCATATATATATTTACTAACCCTCCGCCACGAGCAGGATGTGGCACAAGGTCAATTTCTTAAGCGGAGTTTAACAGGTTTGAATTCAGAGTTTTCCTTCTCCTAGACCGGTTGCCTAACCAAGGTTAAAGAGCCCAGTCTGCCCTGCTATTTGCCCATAGCTGGAGGAAGAGTAGGATTCATACCTTCGCCAAGGGTATTAGCACTAAGTGAAAATGCAATTACCACGTCCAGGATTTGAACCCTGGGCGACGAGTCCATTTCCCATGACTTTAACCATTATACCACACGCTTCCTATATATACAATGGAATAGATATGCCTGATTGCTCTTGGTACCCACATTGTAAAATTAAAATAAACAACTTTTTCACAAATAATTTTGGATGCTTTCCATTCAGATGAACTTTGTCTGTTCAGAGAATTTGATAAATTTAAAATTAATTGATGAATTTTTGGATTGTGGACGGTGTCATATCTACTACATGAATACAATGGCACTGATTTTCCATTATTTCCATCATAAATGCACATGAGTTATTTATCCTTGTTTTGTTTTCCTTTGAGATGATGCTACCTACTTATAGTGAAGTATTGCTCAGGTGGGTAAAAATCTAAGCAAATTTGAGTGGCTTGTGTCTGGTATAAAATATAAATACAACTTTCTTACATCAAAATCCACAAACAGCTGTGGCATTTTTTTTTTTTTGTCAAAGAAACTCGGGTAATCAGTTATCACATTTTAAAAGGAAGCCACATGCATTGATCGGACAGTTGGCTGCAGCTTGCCATAATAAAAGACTGGGGAAGTTTTGAGCCAGACGTTTTTCTTCCACACTTCAAGTAGTAAGTTGATCAAGTTGTGAGAAAACAGTTTGGAAGTGATTCTCAGTGTCAGATGAGAATTTGTTCCTTGTAGTCTTGTGTTCCGGCTTTTTTGATGTTGGATTAGTGCGGAGAGACTCAGTTTTACTACACTATTACATAAATACATTTTTTCAATAATGCTAGTATCTTCTCACAGCTTGCATGAATGAAGATATGAAAGAAGCAGCGCATGAGTTTGCATGACCAACCAAAAGCCTTCTTTCTTGGTAAGGAAGATACATCAGTCTTGTAGACTGCTGGACAAAGTGCATCGAAAAAGGAGACTATATATTCTTCCAGAAAGCAGGCTTTTGGTTGGTCATGCAACCACTCATCGCGTGCTTCTTTCATATCTTCATTCATGCAAGCTGTGAGAAGATATAGCATTATTGAAAACATTGTATTATGTAATAGTGTTAGTAAAACTTGAGTCTCCCGCAACTATCCACATCAAAAAAAGCCGGAACAAGACTACAGGAAACAAATTCTCATCTGACACTGAGAATCACTTCAAACTGTTTTCACACTTGTATCAACTTACTACTTGAAGTGTGGAAGAAAGCGTCTGGCTCAAAACTTCCAACCAGTCCTATTATTATGGCAAGCTGCAGCGCAACTGTCCCGCGATCATGCCATGTGGCTTCTTTAAAATGATAACTGATTACCGCGAGTTTTCTTTGACAAAAAAAAAAATGCCATAAAAAAAAGAAAAGGAGCTGTTTGGTGATTTTGTAGTAGAAAGTTGTTATTTTTAATTTTATACCAGACACAAGCCACTCAATTTGCTTAGATCTTTTCAGCCCACCTGACAATACTTCACCAAAATAAGTAGGTGCATCATCTGCAAAGGAAAACAAAACAAAGATAATATAACTCATGTGGATTTAGTGGAATGAAATCAACGTGCCATTGTAATTCATGTAGTAGATATGACACCGTTCCACATCCAACATTCATCAATTAATTTTTACTAATTTATCAATATCTCTGAACAGACAAAGTTCATCTGAATGGAAAGCATCCAAATTATTCCTGTGAAAAATTTTGTCTTATTTTTAATCTTTACAATGTGGTACCAAGAGCAATCAGGATATCTATTTCCATGATATTAAAAAAGGAAAGCGTGTGGTATAATGGTTAGAAGTCATGGGACCGTGGACTCGTCGCCAGGGTTCAAATCCTGGACGTGGTAATCTGCAATTTCACTTAGTGCTAATACCTTGGGAAGGTATGAATCCTACTTCTTCTCCACTATGGGCATATAGCAGGGCAGACTGGGCTCTTTAAACCTGGTTAGGCAACCGGTCTAGGAGAAGGAAACTCTGAATTCAAACCTGTTAACTCCGTTAAGAAATTGAACCTTGTGCCACATCCTGATCGCTTGCGGAGGGGTTATAAATATATTATGGGATGCGCAAGAGCGTTTTAAATGTTTTAAAGGTTTAAAGGTGTCCGTGTTTTGTTGGTGTGTGTTCTTAGGTTTTTGTTTTAACGCCACCTTATTTGGTGGTCAATGGTGAAAAGAGACAAGAGAAACGGTGGTTTTATGATTTAGGCTTTATTCACTGTCATAGCCACCATGTGGCAGGAAATATTTCCTGGCCAGTTGTAGTGACTAGACACCGTTTGAGCCCTAAACTCAAATGGCCAAGAGATCTCTTGGGGGTCAGAAGGTGGGTCTGTTTTTTTTCGCACATGCATGGAGGTTTCTTCCAGATGAAGGCTCATGCAGTTTGTTTATGTTTTTCAAATTTTAATCCGCCCATACTATGGAGATTGCAGATTAGCAATAAACCAAATAAAAAATCACTCACCAAAGAGTATGGAACTTGGCAGTTGCAGGAGATTGCATCCATCAGGTGATTTGCTGTAACACAGAAGCACCTTCTTTTGTTGTCATCAACTTTATGGTAATTAGAACAAGGGAACCACCATAGAAGAATCTGGCAGAAAAGAAAAAAGGAATGGATTTCAGCCATTCACTGAGCTTTTGTTTCTGGTTCAGCCTTTTTATTTTCACCATAGTGAAGAATTGATCTGGGAATTGCGGTTTCAAATCAACATCAATGGTGGTTTTGTTCTAGCCAGTGATTCTGTGTTGGCTCCTTTATTTTTTGATAAGAATAAAAAAAAAGCATTCAAATTTAAATGAACAATTGGGAAGAGATTAAAAGCAAGGACATCAAAAGTAAACAGATAAGAGACTATTAATCTGTCGTTGATCCAGAGACCAGAGATAATTGACCATCAAAAGATTGGAGATCAGAGGATCATTGACCGATCAAAAAGAGTTGGAGATGCAGATGATCAATTGACCATCCAAAAGAGATTGGAAATCAGAGATCAATTGACGATCCATAAAGATTGGGAGAACTCAGAGATCACTGACTGATTCCAAAAAGATTTGGAGATCAGTTGATCCAAGCAGGTCAGCGATCAAGTAATTGATTTGAGCAGACCAAGAATCCAGTTAAAACATCCAAATCAAATTTATAAAAATTTCAAGTGATTTTCTACTAACCTTTACGAATGCCAGTCTTAGTTTTAAATAACGAAAACTTTTTTCAAACTCTGTATCTGTTTCAAATCCAAACTCTCACACATCTTTCTTTAAACAATATGTCAGCTAGCAACACTTCACACAAAGAAGATATTTATATCTCTTAGCAACTCACAATAAAAAAAAGCATCAAGAAATCCCATCATGGAACAGTACGTTAGTGTTGGCACTGGGTATGAATACAGATACAAACTGAGAGTTTGATTGTGATGGTGTTACATAATATTAGATAATAATGATTATGACAATAGTGTAGAATCATCATATTAGTGCATGTCTGAGGGCTTGAGGTTGCGTGACGGCGCCTTGACCTCGATCTCACCATGCGTTCTGGGCGATGGACGTGAGAAACAGAAGGCCCCCTTCCGGTTATAGGGTAAGCAACTCAGAGTTAAGAGTTAGAAGTTGAAACCGAGCTAAGCAAGATGTAAGGATCGGCGCGCATTGTCCTGGTTGGGGATTACGATAAAGTAAACATCTTGTGGTAAAATCGAAGTCTTGTTTTATTACTAAAAGCTAAAATGCCAGGGCTTCATGATAACAAGAAATCCTACCAAAGAACCAGACCCGGATCTCATAGAAGACGCAACGAGACCTTAGAAGATATACCACGACCAAAGATAGAGCGATAGAAGAAGCAAAGCCGACGCAGACCGAATAGACGCCAGAATAAGAAGTAAGAAAGTATATATACATAATACCTATTTAGTGCCGGTAAGAAGGCGTCTATGCAATAGATAGTCAACGTCTGATAGGAAAGAAACAGACATCAAATCTTTCTAAAGATTTTATATAACTCTTTAATAATTTCAAGGATGCTCTGGCAAATGGATTATCTGGGATATCAGGATGGGAAGCAAGTCTTTGTTAATACTAATTCTACTTGTCTGCATTCCATTTCTTCTCTTTAGTCCGTATTATTATGACATATTATAACATCAGCTTCCAGTGGGGAATTTTTTGCTAACTTTATAAATATTCTGGAGATATTTTTTTTAAATGTACTTGCACTTTCTATTTATGCACCTGATAATTATCAGGGTCATTTCCAGTCAATCACATCCTGATATAATGTAATCGACATTGGTTGCACTTCTTAACTGCTATGCACCTGATGGATATCTGGGCCATTGTCTACGTAATCACAACCTGCAGCATCACATGATGACAATTAATGGATACCTCTTTAATTAGTTACCATCAAAGCAAAACATCCGCTGCAAAAGTCAGTCATCTTTATCATGAGAACACTTTTTAATATTTCCACATTGAACAAATTCATCTCTTTAGCAGTAAGTGAGGCCTGAAGGTGAGGAGGCATGTCCCACGGAAGGGCAAATTGAACTTTCTGTGAGAAAAGCAAAGAGCATTCGTTGACTGAGACAAAGTTACATTAACCTTTTGGATCACTTTTTAAAATATTCACATCCATATCAAGATGGGTTTTTCTTATGCGTTAATTCACACCAATTCCTTACTTAATGATCATAAACCATTATCTTTTTTTTTATTCTAGTTATAAATTGACATAAAACTTATACATTGCTCTTTTTCAGAGTATCAGCCTTCTCTATCATCATTTGCATTATGAAATCAAAAAGGAGGATATACATAGTAAAGTAAAAGTAAAGTGTCAGGGTAGCCTAAGTTGGTATCAGCCAATCAGTGAGGGAGTTCTATCCCCTTTTCACTAGTGCTGACAAGGAGATTAGTTTTTACATCTGAAGACAGAGCGCCACACCGTACTCAGCTCCTTACCCTTACTGCACAGAATCCCTGCGCTACTCATACGCTGAGTTGGCGGGGGCGCCGTATTGAACAAGGGAACAATTGTGGTTTTTCTATCGAACGCTCTACCAACTGAGCTAAAATCTAATTATTACATTGATATAATTACTTAGAGCTATTGAAAAAAGTTCAATATGTAAAGTAAAGTTTCGGGGCGGCCTAAAGTCGGTATCAGGCCATATCGTGACAAGTCTATCCTTTTTCCTTGCGCTAGACAAGGAGATTATTTTAGCGTCTGAGGTGGAGTGCGAGTATCGCGTGTGTGGTGTGACACACAGATCCCTGGCTACTCATAACAGCCGAGTTGGGCGAGGACCGTATCAACTAGAACCTGTGGTTTCTAGCCGAACGCTCTACCGCACTGAGCTAACCCGCCCATTAATGTAAAATGTAAAATAATTTGATTTAAACTCTTCACTCTTTTTTTTTTCTTTCTTTCTTTTTATCTTTTATTATGTTTGATTTGAATAGATTAGTGTTATTGCTTCTGTGTGCTCAGCCATCACGCCTATTTTTACCTACTCTCTCTCTCTCTTTCTTACTTATTTTATTTTTCTTATTTTTTTTCTGTGTAGCATGTCTGTTCTTCTTCCTTTCTTCTTTATGATAAAAACAGATAGTCGCATTAATTTAGGCTGAGGTGACAACATTCATAAAAAATAGTATTCGAATATGTGTCACCAGATTAATCAGGATTTCCTTTTTGCATTTTATACTGGAATGATTCTGGACAGTCTCATTTTAACGAAAAGAAAAAAAACAAAAACAGAGGGGGTTTACAAGTTGTACTAATTACGGAACACAAGTATTAATATATAGATGGGTGCCCCTATCACTTTCCTCAAGATTCAAGGGCTACAGGGGAAGGGGATATATAAAGAGGCAGGATATTCATTTTTTAGCTGTGTTGGGGTGTCAGGCATAGAGTAAAAAGGGTTAGAAACCATTGGCCTTAATAGTTTGAAATAAATAAACAAGCAACAAATTATAGCAGGTTAAATGTAAGTTGAAGAATTTTTTGGATCAGATGCAGTAAATAGTTAAACACCAACCTTCATGGGCCATCTCAAAGCCAATGCAGGGTTCATGGAAGGCATAATGTGACTCTTGTGTAGTTCGAGCATGGCGTAAGTAGAGGATTTTACGCATACATTTTCACCAAAACGTTTGAGCTAACCGAAAAGCATTTCACGGCCAACCACCTCATTTCCATGCATGTTGGCATATATTTGAATTCGGGTTTGCCTAAAAATAAAAGATAAAAGTAAACAAGGCAAAAAAAAAAAAAACAAAATTTATTTTTGAAAAATGTACCTTATACTCTCCAATCTTCATAGTGTCGATTGTAGACTTATGAAACAAACTGACAGGAAATTTTTTTTCCCATTCCACTTGTCCGTGCTTAGAGGAAGATTCAATTTAATTAATTAAATCTTTTTCAATTGTATGGATTACAGCAGAGCTGATTTTTACATACAGGCTAGTATGGGTTGTATGCCCAATGGCCCCAAGGCAAGAGGCGTTCCTATGGAACCTTCTAGTCTTGGGTCCTGATGAAAATTTAAAATAGATTAGACATAAGAATGGAGATTTGTTTTTTTCAGATTTAATGATCTCCGTTGATTTAGAGTATTGGGGCCCTAATAGTTGGAGTGGGTCTTTAATTCAACGGAACCATAATTTAGATTTTAGGCCGAGTTAGCGATCAGTTGGTAGACGCGTTCGGCTAGAAAACACAAGGTTCCTGAGTTCAATAACAGCTAGAAACCACAGGTTCCTAGTTTTGATACCAGCTCACCAACTCAGGCGTAATGAGTAGACAGGGATCTGTTGGCGGTAAAGTAAGGAGCTGGTGTAGTGTGGCATTCCAGCTCAGACACAAAAACAATCCTCCTTGGTAAGCACAAGTGAAAAGGGGATAGACTCCTCGCTGATTGGCTGATACGACTTTAGGCCCCCCAACGACTTTACTTTTTTCATCTTTTTTAGATATACATTAGATTTGGTGTGGCTTTTTTTTTTTTAGTTTTTTCCAAATTTTGTCTACTTCTCAATTTTATACTTCATTGGAACACAGACATGGAATAAGTGAAAAATTAGACAAAATATAACTTTTTTAATAGACATGGGAAGAACGAACATAACTGAAGAGGCCTAAATTCTTAACGCAGGTGCCTTTAAATGCCTCAGTCAGTTATTTAACCCTTGCCTCCTCATATAGACAGAATTCAACACAAATTCAGTTTTCAAATGGATCTCTTTCCAGGGTAGCTTTTTATTTTAGGGGCATCTCAGGCAACATACCTGCTGTTTGGTTGGGATAGAATAGATCCACCAAAGTTAGCTCTTGATGGACCACAGGTCTTAAGTTTCAGATTCAGAGGATTCAAATTATATATATATATATATTATATATAAAGAAGATTCTGTATGTCTGTATATTTTGTTTGTACAATGACCAGGTGCATGTCCTTTTATATGAAGGAAAATTGGTGCGAGACCAGCAAGACCAAAGTCATAAAAACTTTTTACCATCATTTCCATAAGAAAAGCTAAATACAAACATGATTGGTAAAAATCAATTATATATCAAAATTAATTTAAAAAAGATTAACTATAAAAATAATAATGGATAAAACACAATAAAAAGGTGAATAAGGGGAATGGGGGTGTGTCTTATATACCTGTGTGTCTTATATGCCGTCAAATATGGTAACTGAAAAGTGATATCCACAGAATATAGACAATTTTGGACACCCCTGAGGCAGCCCCAGCCAAATCCGTTTTGAAAGGAACTGAATTTTTGCTTTCACCGGTTGTTAGTAACAAACAACCAGCCAATTAATAACCAGTACATTTTTTCATACTTAGTTTTGGATTTTTGATAAAAAAAAATTATTATATCATGTTTTGTTGTTGTTAGATATGTGAAAAATTAATTTTGCCTAAAGATAACTATATTGTTATTTATTTTTAAATTAAAACTTAAAACGAAAGACATGTTTATCTTTTTTTCCATATGCTCTACGATAAGTTATATAAAAAATTTTTGCTAGCGTTAGGGAAGGGGTTAGGGTTAGGAGTTTTATTTATAACCTTATAATATACTTTTTATAGGCTTTAATCATTCCATTTAACCTGTTACCGTTAAAAGTTTTATAATTTAAAAGAATTGCTATTGAATCTATAACAACATGAAATAGTAAAAAAAAAAGTGTCTTATATAAAAACATGTCTTTCGTTTATAGTTTTATAATTTTTTTAAAAAGTGCGTCTAAAAATTGTCTGTTAACAAACACCGATTTTGACGGTGAACAAACAAAACATGTCCTTTTTGATTTAGGTTGGCAAATGGGTGCTTTAATGGTGTCTTGGTCTGACCCAATTTACTCATAAATAATCTTGAATTTCCAGATTAGAGTCATCTGATAAAACTGAAGGATACAATATTAATGTGAACTATAACAACAACCAGATGAGGACACTCGTCCAAGTTATCAGTCTACTGGTAAAGAGTATTTTTTAATTTCTTCCTACCTGGAATGTGAACTCCGGGGTTCTAGATATTTCCAAGACCCATAAGTCCTCGAGCCCTCACCGACTTCAATGAATAAAGACGAGTAATATTTGGACTTGTTCAAGCAGGCTCTTAAGATTCTCCATTTGTGAAAATGGTGATAGTTTAAATTCTTTTAGGTTAATAATTGGAGGTCAGTTCGGTCTCTGCATCATGAAGTTTTGTTGATCACCTACGCAACAATTAAGGTTTTTCAGATGGTGGTTTGATTTTGGTGGAATGGTTGGGTTGGTTGCTAGGTTGTCTGGACTGAAATTAAATAAAGTAAATAATAAGAGATATAAATAAATCCTTTTTTTCTTTCATCTATCTATACTATATAAAGGGCAGCTGGTGTGAATCTTTAATGTCTGTAGGAAACTTTGAAAATAAAACATTACAACAAAGTAAATAATATATCACATTAAATTCACAGGGCTTGGTTTTTGAGCAAAAACTAATAAGATTTGATTAATTTTCGAATGCATCTAAAAATTTAACAGCATTATGTAAATTATAACTCTGCCCATTTTCAGCATTTTTGCAAAAGTAACAATTGATAGGAACTTCTTCTGTTTCATTTTTTTTTTTTAATCTACATTTTTACTAATTCAGAGTTTAGTAATATTTCATTGTACAGGATAACAATCATTTATTTAATCTTATTTTTTTTTTTTCTTTTTTTTTAATTATCAATTTATTTTGAGGGTTTCTGTAATCTATGTTATTTATCGTAAAATATTGATTCTATGATATTATTCTATTGCACGTTATTCTGTATTGTCCAACATCAGAACTATAAATTTGAATATTCACAACGTATGTTTATTTTTTTTTTTTTTTTTGCCATTTAGTATTTTCTTTTCAGTATGTTTTAAGTCGTGGCACTTTTCCGATTTAAAATATAATTACGTACTAGTATATTATTTTTAGTATATTTTTTATCAAATTTATAGTATACGTATAGTATAGTATATAATTTGATTATTTCGATCGGCTTTATGCTTTGAATTAAAACATGTTATTTTTTAAAGATTTTTTATCATTTCTATTAATTTGATTCTTATTTAATTTTTTTTTTTTTTTGGCTTTTATAAATATTAATTGAAATTTAGCAAATGGTTTATTTTATTTCTATTTTAAAAATATAGTTAATCATTGTTAAATTTCCTTACTAATTCATCATGTTAATTCGTCATTCCTCTATTGACAAAAAAGAAATTCCCGACTTCTCACCAGGAAACCGGATCAAATATAAAATCTTTTTTAAACGTGGTGAATTCTGATGAGTCTCCTGCGCCGGATTGAACTCGCTATTCAGTAGTAATAGATCTGAAAAACGATTATTAACACGTTTTTTTCTCCCTTCGTCAGGTAGCTCGCTGCTAGTATGTATTAAAAGTAAGTCATCAGCAATGACCTTTGTTGTATAGCCACTAAAGGGAGTCTCTTTTCACTAGTGCTAAGCCAGTGAAATTGTTTCTTGTGTCTGAGGTGGAGCACATACTTACCATCAGTTCCCAAATTTATTGTACAGACCAAGGCTGTGGCTAATCATATGCTATTTAATTAAGAAAGACTAAAAAACTAAAGAATGCAGATAAAACATTACACTTATTTTAATTGATTTTGAACTGGTTCTTGTCTCTTTAAACACAACTTTTTGAGCTAACAGGATACTCTCTTGATTTTCTCAACAACCATAAAATACAGCATCTTAACAAATTCACAATTTGTCATACAAGACTAAATG
This sequence comes from Doryteuthis pealeii, assembly GCA_023376005.1. Lineage (NCBI taxonomy): Eukaryota > Metazoa > Mollusca > Cephalopoda > Myopsida > Loliginidae > Doryteuthis > Doryteuthis pealeii. The sequence continues at coordinate 33,917,202 of CM042178.1, forward strand.
CACTCCTATATCTGACACAAGAACAACAACCACAATGTTGGAACTTGTCAAGAAAAAAAACACCTCGACTGTTAAACACTTATCATGGAATGCAGGTTTTTGCTTAACATCAGAAATCGTTATTTAACGCAACAATATGAAGATCTGTTTTGAAAATGTCAGCATGGAGGATATTCCTCTCTTTTTTGACAAGGCGAAATAAATTATAGGCCATAGAATATAGATGTACAATCATACATACAACATAATCCCCAATAATGCTAACACATTTTTAAAACGCAATTACTAAAAAGTATAAATATAATCACAATATGTATTACTTCTCAACTGTAGGCATGACATAACCCCAGATGTTTTGATATGCTGTTAAAATCATAAACAAACAACAATTTGTGGCTTATTTCATGAAATGTTTTGGAAATTTACAAATAATGAATGGAAAAATAAAAAGCTTAAAGTGTTTGTATAGTTGGTTGGGGATTTAGCTTTGTTTGGAAAGAAGAAAACTGGATGCTGTATTAGGAAAAATAATCTTTTCAGTTTTATTCTATGGGCCAGATTATCTTCCAATATAGAATTTGGATAAAAATCAGGAGAAAATGGATACTTTAATTCAATGACGACAGGAAGAATGTTTCAATTCATACCTTACATCAAATCAAAGTATTTTGTCTGTCATTGTGTGTATGTTCTTGCGTACAATCCTTTTTGACGCATGTGCATCAAATTACACCCTGAGCTCAGGTTGGCAGCTTCTAAGGTACAGTTTTGCAGATGTCCCTTTTCCAGTTTGGCATTAGGCCTCTGCTCTGAGCCCTCTCTCATGTGCACACCACACACACTACACACAACACACACCACATATATATATTATAGGTTCATTTTAAAATATGACAAAGACTGCAACACCATGGATTTGGTTAACGCATACGAATACCCGAACATCCATATCTTTCTTGTTGTGCTGCGACTTCGCATTTAAACTTGTTTTTTCCGTGACTGGTATTGAATCCTAAACACTTTTGATACCAACTTTTATCGTCTATACATTTTTCATCAAACTTTATTGAGTTTTTCTGCATTTATGTTGAAACTTAATTTTTAACAGTAAATTTATTTTTATTTTTAATACAAAATACGGATTTTTATACAAATTTTAAAAGACATTCCGGACCAGAAACATGAGTGTTTGATTTGGCCTCACCATGCAAAATGGTTAACTATTCTCTCTTTCTTCTAAATATAGTTGCTCTTGAGGATGGACAACTTTTTACAAAGGGTCGAAACAGATATCTGTCAGCATACTACTATTATCATTTGTTTTTCTATTTTCATCATATATATATTATATATATAGTAAGTAATGATATTATTTTGAATTTATTAGATGAAGTATTATGAACCATTAGAATTTTTTGGATAAGTTTTTCTTTCATCTTAAGTTCATTTGCTTTTTGTTATATCTGTGGTATTAGTTATAATATTATTATTTTATTATTATTAGATGAAGTATTGTCAACATTATCAATTTTTCCTTGCACTTTTTTCCTTCTAATTTTCACTTGCTTTTTATCGCAACTACACNCGAGAGAGATGGATCTGTGCGGTAAGAAGGACTGATGGTAGGTGTGCGCTCTGCTTCAGTATGTAACAATCTCCTTGGTCTAGCACTATGAAAAGGGATAGACTCGTCACTGATGGCTGATACGCACTGTTAGGCTACCCTGACAATTTCTTTTACTTACAGGTATCTCCTATTTGATTTCATAATGCAAAATATGAAGAGAAGGCTGATACTGGAAAAGAGCATGCTATAAGTTTTATGTCAATTTTAACTGAATAAAAAAAAAGATAATGTTTAATGATCATTAAGTAAGGAAGGCTGCTAATTAAACAAAAGAAAAAGCCGCATTTGAATGGATGTGAATATTTTAAAAATGAATCCCAAAGGTTAATGTACTTTGTTCTCAGTCAACGAATGCTCTTGCTTTTTCCAGAAATTCCAATTGCCCTTGCGCGGGGACATGCTCTCAACCTTCAGGCTCATTCTGTAAAGGAGATAATTGGTGTCATGTAAATATTAAAAAGTGTCTCATGAAAGACTGCTGACTTTTCAGCTGGATGTTTTGCTTGATGGTAACTATATAAAGAGGTATGCCATTACGTCATCATGTATTGCGGTGTATGACGTAAATGCCAGATCATGCAGGTCAGAGAAGGAATGCAACAGTCATTACTATAGCAGGTTGATGACCTGGAATGACCCTGATATTATCAGGTGCATAATTAGAAAGTGCAAGTATCATTTAAAAAATATTCCAGAATATTTATAAAGTTAGCAAATAATCCCCACTGGAAGCTGATTGTTATAATTAGTGTCATATAATACGGACTAAAGAGGAAGAAATGAATGCAGACAAGTAGAATTAGTGATTACAAAGACTTCTTCCCATCCTGATATCCAGAAATCCATTTCCCAGAGCATCCTTGAAATTATTAAAGTTATATAAAATCTTTTAGAAGATTTGATGTCTGTTTCTTTCCTATCATGACGTGATCACCCATTGTTGCATAGCGGCCTTCTTTAGGCACTAAATAAGTATATGTTATATACTTCTCTTACTCTTTATTCTGGTCGTCTATTCTTCTGGTCGGCTTTGCTTCTTCTAATCGTCTATCTTGGTCTGGTATATCTTCTAAGGTCTCGTCTGGTCTTCTATTGAGGATTCCGGGTCTGGTTTCTGTTGGTAGGGATTCTTGTTATCAGAAGCCTGTGTCATTGTTAGCTTTTAGTAATAAACACAAGACTTCGATTTACAATGATGTTACTTTATTCGTAATCCCCAACCAGACAATGCGCGCCGATCCTTACATCTTGCTAGCTCGGTTTCTACTATCTTCTAACTCTAACTCTGAGTTGCTTACCCTTAAACCGGAAGGGGGCCTCTGTTTTCTCACGTTCCATCCCCAGAACGCAAGGTGAGATCGAGGTCAAGCGCCGTCACTCACCCTCAAGGCCCTCAGCTGGCACTATATGATTTCTACACTATTGTCATAATCATTAGTTATCTAATGATTGTAAACCATCACAATCAACTCTCAGTTTGTATCTTGTATCATACCAGTGCAACACTAAAGTACTGTTCACATGATGGTGGATTTTCTTGATGTCTTTTTTTATGTGAGTTGTACAGAGATATAAATATCTTCTTTGTGTGAAGTTTGCTAGCTGACATATTGTTAAAGAAATGATCGTGTGAGAGTTTGGATTTGAAACCAGATACAGAGTTGAAAAAGTTTTCTTATTTAAAACAAGACTGGCATTCGTAAAGGTGTTTAGTAGAAAATCACTTGAATTTTTATTAATTTGAATTTGGGATTGTTTACTGTCTGGTCTTCTCAAATCGAATTACTGATCGCGTGAACTGCTTGGATCAACTGATCTCCAATCTTTTTGGATCAGTCAGTTGATCTCTGATCTCCAATCTTATTGATCGTCAATTGATCTCTGATTCCAAATCTTTTTGATTGGTCAATTGATCTCTGATCTCCATCTTTTGGATCGTCCAATTGATCTCTGATCTCCAATCTTTTTGATGGTCAAGTTGATCTCTGGTGCTGCTTTGGATCAACTGACAGATCTTAATAGTCTTCTTATCTGTTTGCACTTCTTGATCTTCCTTGCTTTTTAATCTCTTCCCAATGTTCTTTAAATTGAATGCTTTTTTTTTTTTATTCTTATAAAAAATAAAGGAGACCAACAAGGAATCACTGCAGAACAAACAGCCATGATGTTGATTTGAACCGCAATTTCCAGATCAATTCTTCACTATGGATGAAAATAAAAGGCTGAACAGAAACAAAGCTGTCATGAAGTGGCTGAAATCCATTCTTTTGTTCTTTCTGCAAATCTTCATGGTGGTTCCCTTGTTGCTAATTACCCATTTGATGACACAAAAGAAGGTGCTTCTGTTTACAGCAAATCACCTGATGATGCCATCTTCCTGCAACTGGCAAGTCATACTCTTTGGTGAGTGATTTTTATTTGGTTTTAATTGCTATCTCAATTCCTTCATATATGGGCGGATTAAATTTGAAAAAACATAACAAACTGCATGAGCCTTCACTGGAAGAAACCTCCATGCATGGCAAAAAACAGGACCCACCTCTGACCCCAAGAGAATCTCTGCCATTTGAGTTTAGGGCTCAAACGTGTCTAGTCACTACAATGGCCAGGGAGAATTTCCTGCCACAATGGTGGCTATGACCAGTGAATAAAGCCTAAATCATAAACCACGTTTCTCTGTCTCTTTTCAGCAGACCACCAAATAAGTTGGGTTAAAACAAAACCCTAAGAACACACACCAACAATAACTACGGACACCTTTAAACCTTAAAACATTAAACCTCTTGCCATCCTATATATATTTACTAACCCTCCGCACGAGCAGGATGTGGCACAGGTCAATTTCTTAAGCGGAGTTTAACAGGTTTGAATTCAGAGTTTTCCTTCTCCTAGACCGGTTGCCTAACCAAGGTTAAAGAGCCCAGTCTGCCCTGCTATTTGCCCATAGCTGGAGGAGAGTAGGATTCATACCTTTCCCAAGGGTATTAGCACTAAGTGAAATGCAATTACACGTCCAGGATTTGAACCCTGGCGACGAGTCCATTTCCATGACTTTAACCATTATACCACACGCTTCCTATATATACATGGAATAGATATGCCTGATTGCTCTTGGTAACATTGTAAAAAATTAAAAATAAACAACTTTTCACAAATAATTTTGGATGCTTTCATCAGATGAACTTTGTCTGTTCAGAGAATTTGATAAATTTAAAATTAATTGATGAATTTGGATTGTGGACGGTGTCATATCTACTACATGAATACAATGGCACTTGATTTTCCATTATTTCCATCATAAATGCACATGAGTTATTTATCCTTTGTTTTGTTTCCTTTGAGATGATGCTACCTACTTATAGTGAAGTATTGCTCAGGTGGGTAAAATCTAAGCAAATTTGAGTGGCTTGTGTCTGGTATAAAATATAAATACAACTTTCTTACATCAAAATCACAAACAGCTGTGGCATTTTTTTTTTTTGTCAAAGAAAACTCGGGTATCCAGTTATCATTTTTAAAGGAAGCACATGCATTGATGGACGTTGGCTGCAGCTTGCCATAATAAAAGACTGTGGAAGTTTTGAGCAGACGTTTTTCTTCCACACTTCAAGTAGTAAGTTGATCAAGTGTGAGAAAACAGTTTGGAAGTGATTCTCAGTGTCAGATGAGAATTTGTTCCTTGTAGTCTTGTGTTCCGGCTTTTTTGATGTTGGATTAGTGCGGAGAGACTCAAGTTTTACTACACTATTACATAAATACAATGTTTTCAATAATGCTAGTATTTCTCAGCTTGCATGAATGAAGATATGAAAGAAGCAGCGCATGAGTGGTTGCATGACCAACCAAAAGCCTTCTTCTTGGAAGGAATACACAGTCTTGTAGACTGCTGGACAAAGTGCATCGAAAAAAGGAACTATATAGAAAAACTAGAAGTGGCTACCTGGCACCACCTGGGTAAAGGGCAGGGTAAAAAGGTAGTCTCGTAAATTCATTATTGTTGAATCGCGAGTTCGATCTTCACAGGATCCCATTAAAATCCCTATGTAAAAAAGATGTTGCTTGATCAAGACAATTTGAAAAGAAAAATTAATGTCTCTATTTATACTAAATGCAAAAAATTCAAGTTAAATTTTATTTTTTCAAATTATCTTCACCAATATATATCAAATTTTCATTATTTTTGTTCAAAAACCAAGTCCTGGTGATATTTAATGTGTATATATATTTACTTTGTTGTTAATTGTTTTATTTTCAAAGTTTTCTTCCGGACATACAGATTCACACAACTGCTCTTTATATATGTATAGATAGATGACATACCTGTTTATTCCATGCTTTTGTGTAAATATATTTTTAAAAAAACAAGAGTGCGGATAATTTTTGGCTCTCCCTCAATTTTCCAAAGAATTGATATATATTCCAATTTAATAATTCTTCTCTGTTTCAGGCTCATTCAAAAATGCATAAAGGTTATCCATGTCCTAGGATTAGCCCAGATGAAATCTTTAGAGACGGTGTTACAAATGGAGCCATGTGGTATAGCGTGGCTGGTGAGTACATTTAATTCTTTCTTTCTCTTATCTCATGTTTACTGATTAGGGTTTGAATATTTTGCAAAGAATAGATAAAACTATTATAGATAGATAAGTATGTGTTGAGTAGGTCATGAATGACTGTAGAATAAAGTTGGTTTAATAGACACAAAGACATTGGATATTAAGGTTCTAATAATCTCCTTTATTTGACTATCAAAGAAAAGAAGGTATATAACTGCATTATATGTACTAGCAAGAATATGCATAAGTATTTAGGTTTTAATGTAATGAAATTTGTTAAATTAGAAAAAAGTAATGAAATTAAATAAGAACACATATAAAAAGATTACACTTATTTCAAGTATATTTTAATTGGTTTCTATATAAAATCAATCATAGGAGTGATTCAAATACATTTGAGAATAAAACAATAATATAAGATGATAATAACACTAAGTAATTGTTTATTAAACAGGTTTTATTAAAACCAGTATGCAAATTAACCACTATATATTATGAAAACCTTTATTTCTTAGTGATATATATAAGACACGTTGCAGGATTTTAAACGCATTAATAACATTTTTTGGACCATATGACCTTTAGGCACCCCTTTTGCGATCTCGATTCTTAAGTACATTTTTTTTCATTTACACCATCAACATCCGGTTGTTTGTTAGGGGTTAGGGTTAGGTTTATAATTTTAAAAACAACTCTAAAAATCGTCTGTTAACAAACAACCGGATGTTGACAGTGTAAATGAAAAAAATGTACTTAAGAATCGAGATCGTAAAGGTCATATGGTCCCATTTTTTTTAGGTAAATCTAACTCAGATTTTCATAGAGACATTGTTAATAAGATTTATTCTATTCAATGTATTAATATTTTTGACTATAAATTACACATTGATAAACACGTAATTCCTCAGGTTATTGTGACATAGTTTCGGTTACAGACAGAAAGACACCGATTCTCCATTATAATAAGATTAAAAATTATTGCTTGAAGCTATAATTGTTTGTAAATGACTATTGTTAAATAAGAATATTTACTTGAAACCATTGAATTACTTACAAAAAAGAACAAAAAAAAAACAATGCATTTAAAAAAGGATATTAGGCTTATAACTCAGAAATTCCACTATCTAATTCTTCTGTGAATAATGCAAATACGACATATGAGGTGTGATAAAAAAAAAAAGTATTGAGACTGAAGTGTTTTAGTGCAGTCGGTATAGTATCCACCTAGGAATTGCAAGGTTCCAAGTTCAATACTGGTCCTCACCAACTCAGTGCATGAGTAGCAGAGCTTGGATAATATCATCTGTGTGGTAAAGCATTTGGGAGCTGATGGTTGGTGTGGTGATCTACCTCAGAAAAATAATATCCCTAGATTAACACTAGTGAAAAGGAAATAGACTCCCTCGACCAACAATTGGCCATTCTGCAGACTTTACTTACTACTATATGTATAATTAAGTTCCTTAAGGTTTAATTGATTTTGTTTTAATTGATTTTAATTTTGTAATGTAATATTAGTTATAATTTGCATATTCTAATCTATTTTTTTCTTACCTTCTTCTCCCCTTCCCCCTTTTACAGGAGGCATGCAAGATTGGAATTATTTACATACTAATTGTTTTGAAATCACCGTGGAGCTTGGATGTTATAAGTACCCACCAAGAAACGACCTTGGTAAATACTGGCAGGCTAACAAATATCCACTGATAGTTTTCATGGGTCAAGTAAGTTCAGTTATTTATTGAATTATTTGAAGCGAATATTAATCAATCTAAATAGTCAATATTTATACTTGTTGCTTTGATAAACTATAAATCTCTCTTGTAAAATTTGTTAAACATTCTTCTTCTCTGGTTGATTGGTTTGGTTTTATGGCAGATCAACCCTTATGGGTTATTTAATACCATTTTTTTTCTAAATACATATGATTTGTTTATAGAAATAATTTTGATTAAGTTAATGAAAATTAATGCAATGGTTCTTGACCTTTTTTTTACCTATTGACCCCTTTTTAATCCCCTGCCCTGTCGTCTGGGGCGTTAGAATGCACCTCTGCAGAGGGGTAAGACTCCCCCAATGGGGCCACCTATTGGCCATGGGTGGTAACCCGTGATGCTTAAGGATAGAACCAAGGTGGCTGAGCAGTCCATGACTTGCAATATTCCACTTTAGAATTTTCTTTGGCTAGACGGGCGGTCAAAGAGGCTCCCTCCGATCAATCAGCTGGCAACGTCAAGCCCTAGCACCTATATGATTGCCCCAACCCTATTGCCCTTATGGCAACCCCGAATACTTCTTATCATATGGGTTCTAGAAGGCGGTAGCTGCAGGTCTACATGTCCTGGGAATGACGTTAAACTCTATCTGATGGTGAGGTTCCAGTTCTGGAGGTTTGGGGAATGTGGAACACTCCTTCATCACCATTGCTCCCTGGTCCACTCTGACCCGGAGTGATAGTACCTGTTAGGGTCCCATCTATGGGTTGAATAGAAAAACATGAGTTTATAAACAAAATTGTATTATGTATTAAAAATGAATTTATTTCACAACTTTGTCGGCATTAAATGACCCACCGAGATTGATATGTCGTAAAACAAAACAAACCAAACCAAACCTGTTAATCCTATTTTACTCATAGCCATTTGTTGTTTAAAAATCCCATTGTATTTTTATAGTTAAATACATTTTACTTGCCTGGGTCCCAAAAATGTTATATGGTCCCCGGCGGTCCATATGGATCCCAGTTGAGAACCACTGACGTAATGTATATCAATAAATACTGGTGGTTGACCCCCAGCCATCACCTTTAGTACTTATATGGTAAAAAGGTGTGGGTGCTTGCCATAACGGCAATTTGAAGAATATAGTTGGGACAATCATATAGGTGCTAAGGCTTGACATGACCAGTTGATTGATCTGATGAAGCCTCTCCAACTGCCCGCCGAGCCCAAATAAGAGCTGAAGAGGAGTATTGCATGCTACAGAACCACTTAGTACCCGGGTCACTGACCGCCCAGACACTACAATCCTGTCCTCAAGCATTATGGATCACCATCCACAGCCAACATGTGGCCCCATTGAGAGAGGGGTTCTTACCCTTCTGCAAAGGTGCAGTGCAGCTCCATCCAACAGGGCAGCATCCTCTGCAGAATGTGAACATTACAGACTGTCAATTGATCCAGGTTCCTTATCCTTGTTGTTTTTATCATAATGTTTTGGATGCAGTAAGCTCCAGACTTCATTTTCCGAGAGAAAATATTACTATCATAGATTCTTATCTTTGTTGTCTTTATTCTGCCTTCTCACTTATGCGAAGGAATTGGGCAGTAGCTTAACCAAATGGCAATGAAAGAATGTAAAACAATAGAAATAATAGAAAGAAAACTCAAGACAGCAAGTATAATGTAAAAGTGAGGTATTATAAATAATAATGAGTACATACAGTAATAAGTATATACTATATTCTGCCTTCTCACTTGTGTGAAGGAATTGGACAGTAGCTTAATCTAATGGCGACAAAAGAATGTAAAATAATAAAAACCTGTAAATATTTACCGGTCTAAATGACCCTCATCCATCACCTTCTAGGGACCATATTACCTTTAGGCACCCCTTTTTGATCTCAATTAAGAAAGGACATTTTTTTCATTTACACTGTCAATATCCAGTTGTTTGTTAGGGGTTAGGGTTAGTTTTATAATTTTTTTTTTTAAATCTAAAAATCGTCTGTTAAAACAAACAGATATGGACGGTGTAAATGAAAAACATGTCCTTTCTTAATCGAGATCAGAAAGGGGTGCCTAAAGGTAATATGGTCCGAAAATTCATTGTAACAAGCACTCTTAACTCTTTGACTACCAAATTTCCCTAAATGACTGTACCAAATTTTCTTGGTATTTTTTTACCAAGGTCATATGGTCCCCTTCTAGCACAAAGAAAATACTAAGAAAACTCAAGACAGTAAATATAAAAGTGAGGTATTATTAAACAAATAAACACATTGCAGGAAGAAAAGTAAAAAGTACAAAATATTCTCCAATAGCCTCGGGGGGCGGGGGATTATGAGAATGTCTTTTTCAAGAGTTGCAATCATGCATCTGGATTGTATGATTAAATCAAGGAAACTGAAAAAGTCTTGAAAAAAAAATGTTATGGATTATCCCTCTGTTGCTGAATGCCCTATAATTGTGACCATGTATCACATACGACTCATGGGGTGAATAGGTTGCCTAAATATCTACTTCCTCACTTTATTTAGCTCTATATAAGAAGAGGAAAGCGCATGGTGTTAAAGTGATGGGAAATGGACTCGTCGCCCCGAGTTCAAACCCTGGATGTGGTAATTGCATTTCACTTAGTGCTAATACCCCTGGGAAAGGTATGAATCCTACTCTCCCTCCAGCTATGGATAAATAGTAGGGCAGATTGGGCTCTTTAACCTTGGTTAGACAACCAGTCTAGGAGAAGGAAAACTCTGAATTCAAACTTGTTGAATTCCACTTAAGAAATTGACTTTGTGTCACATCCTGCTCGTGCGGAGGGGTTGGTAAATATATATATATATGTGAATGATGTTAAAAAATGTTAAATTCATACTGTCGGATTAACTTTCATATATATATATATATATATATATATAAGAATAAGCTGAACTTAATAAATATCTACATTTAAGTTCTACTATGTATTTATGATTTTGATTTTTACCAGCATTCCATATATTTCATTTTTCACTGAAATTATATGTAAATTTTAATTTCAGATTCATAAGGGTGTCCGTGGATTTGTCAGTGATCAGGTAACTAAGAAGGGCCTTGCAGGTGTGATTTTGACAGTGGTTGGAATTAACCACACAGTGGTCACTGCCAAAGATGGTGATTATTGGAGACTTTTGGTGCCTGGAATTTATAATATTACAGCCTCAAAGCCTGGGTAAGATAATTCTTCTTTCATTTTTTTCAGGAATCTTTTATTTTAACTCATATCTGTAAATCATCTTTTTAATCAATTTTGACAACATTACTTTTGTAAGGATCCTTAAAAAAAGATTGGATTATTTTCAAACTAAAAAAATGATTAGCAAAATGTAAATATTCAAATTATTAAAAACAATGAATCAAGTTTATTTTCTTTATCTTTTAATTTATTTATTTAAAGCGAAAATAAATAAACACAACAGAATAGTAAGTGTAGGTTGTGTTGATGAAGAGATGAAACAGTTAATCACATAATAAGTAAATACAGCAAACTAGCACAAAAGGAGTACAAGACTAAGCATGACTGAGTGGGAAAGGTGATCCACTGGGAATTGTGCAAGTGATTAAAATTTGACTATACTAACAAATGGTATATGCAAAACCAGAATCCACCTTAGAAAACTTTCTGGGATTTTGAAATAAACATAGATCACCCAACCAAAAAACAGACCCAGTGTTAATTAACAAGAAGAGAACTTATATAGTGGACTTTTCCATTCTGTTGAGTCACATTAATTAATTAATACACAACATATTTCATCTACAAATAAGGACATATGTTTAATTCTTAGCTTCTTTTATTGTTACATTTTTAGGAGTAAAAAATAAAATAAATTATACAAGTACATTTTTTACCACTTTAACTCAATAAGCAATTAAAAACTGAATTTAAATTTTTGTCATTTGTACAAAAAAAGTTTTTAGAAAAACAAAATGATATTTCAAAACATTCATGAGTTTAGGGTTACATTTTTAGAATTATATTTTAAATGTAAAAAAAAAAAAACAAACAATTCTAAAATAACCAAATATTGTAATATGTGAATTCTTAGCATTTTTAAAAATTTGTTTAAAGAATTTCCTAAGTTATTTTCCTCTTACCCCCTCTCCAAATAATGAAAGTAAATGGTTGAGAAAGTTTAAAAGTTCCAAATTTTGTTAATTAACCATTTCTGATATTCTTTGACAGGTATGTTTCCAAGACCCACCAGGTACAGGTGACATCGGGAGCTGCCACTGTTTTGAACTTTAGTCTTTCAGTACCTGCCTATATGAAGTGGTCCAAGAAATACGACTTTGGCATTGTGAAAAATATGTTTGCTGAATCCTATCTTTTGCTGCCCCAGATTAGAAAGGAACTTCAAGATCTTACAGCTGTCAATAACGACATCATGACGTACAATGAAATTCAAGATGCACCCTTAGATCCTGTTCTGATGGAGGTTCATTTAACTGCCAGGAAGAAGACTCCTGTTAACGAACTGAAACGTCATGTTGCTCTGATTGGCAATATCAATGGGGATGAACCTGTTACTGTGGAGATACTTATCAGACTTATTCGACATCTGCTTGTAGGTAAGAAGAGAGACTTGAAAAACTTCATACCAAAGATCGGTATTTTTACTTTGTGATGTGGGTGGGGTGTTTATTTTCCAATTTAAACAACCAGACAGGATTTGAACATCTGGTGGATTGAAATGTCAATAGGTTTGTCTTCAATACCAGCATGTTGACATCTTGTATTGTATGTTTAATACTAGATTATGTGTGTTTAACAAGTTTAATTATGTGTGTTTAATACAAGTAGTTGTCTCATAGCAAGTCTTCTTTTTTTTTTTTATTATTCAAGTTTGTTATTCTGTTATCTTCAACTGGAATTTGTCCATTGAAGAAAAAGAAAAAAAACTGACTCAACCTAACAGCTAGATTCAAGTTTTTCCTTTGGAATTGTCTCGTATTTTGCATAATTAGAAAAAGGAAAAATATTCCTATTACCATATACAGTGATACCTTGACTTACGAGTGGCTCAACTTATAAGTTTTACAAGTTACCAACTGTCACTTGGTCAATTTTTTGCTTTGTGTTATAAACTAAAATTTGAGATACAAGTAAGATTCAGATACATTTATGTTAATAAGTTCAGTAAAATCATTTTAGTTTCCAAGTTTATTATTTCCTATTCTAGAAATCTGTCAAGGGGCCGGGTTAGCTCAGTTGGTAGAGCTTTCGGCTAGAAACCACAAGGTTCCTAGTTCGATACCGGTCCCCGCCAACTCAGCGTATGAGTAGCACAGGGATCTGTGCGGTAAAGTAAGGAGCTGATGGTAGGTGTGGCGCTCCACCTCAGATGCTAAAACAATCTCCTTGGTCTAGCGCTATTGAAAAGGGGATAGACTCCCTCGCTGACTGGCTGATACCGACTTTAGGCCGCCCCGTCGACTTTAAAAAATAAAATGCCCAGAACATTTTTTTTACTGGAGTGATAGTGTGTTTCCACTCTTTAGACTGTCTTTTCAACTCAGTCTCACAGTGGCAAACCCTTCTTTTTTTTTTACTAAAACGTGCTTATCAGTACACATCACACGTTCTTCTATAAATTTCCCATGGTTTGCACTTCTCCACAACCAAAGATTTAATGACAGACCATAGAATATTGCTACAACTCAAATTGGTTTGTGTACAGTGCTCAAATAAAATTGACCTCCTATCTCAGCAGATCTTTTGTCATTTTGATTTATTGTGTCATCATTCTTTAAAACTCCACTGAAAGTCATTATTATTATTATTCACTCTTGTACTTTCATTGTAGGATACTAGCAAAAATATGCACCCTCCACTGGGAGCAAGTATTTAAGTTTTAATCTTATAAAATATTATATCTAATTAGAAAGACTAACAAAACTAAATAAGAATACATATAAAAATATTACACTTATTTTAATTTTTATTTCTATATCAGTTAATAGATAGGATTGCTTTTAATGTTTGAGAATAAAATAATATTAAAAATCAATAGCGCCAAGTAATTATTTATTAAACCTGGGTTTTTATTTAAAAACCAGTATACAAATTATCCACACCATATACTATGTTAACCTTTATTTCCTAGTGATATATTTCAGGAATTTAAACATATTTGCCTCAAAACATGAGTTTTTTTTAGGAAAATCTAGTTATTTATATCTAGGAAGTGTAAAATACTCCTTTATTGCTATTACTTCCAAGTAAACTCTGGCCTGGATAAATGTAGCTGTTAAGATCCCATCAATAGGTCAAATAGATCTGTTTAAAAAATATTTGTACGTAATAGGACTGTGTGCAAAAAAGTCCTCTTAAGAAACTATACAAAAATGTAAATATGAATGTTATTACCAAACCTTCAGGCATAAAATAATTCTAGATGTGTTAACATGCCATTGAGATCAATCAAATTAAATAAATTGATTTATTGGTTCAAAATCAAAGGTTGACCTATGCACAAGAGGCTGTCTTCTATATTGGTATTTCTGGTAAATAAAAAGTTTTCTGATAAAAAATAAAAAAAAAGCAAACCATTTCTTAGTTGTTGCATTTTAAAAATGAATTATTTATTAGACATGTGCAAAATGCTTCTACCACCTTTTTTATTTATTTTTTTAAACTATTGACTGAGGTTAGCTCAGTCAGTAGAGCGTTCGACTAGAAACCACAAGGTTTCTAGTTCGATACCGGTCCTCGCCAACTCAGCGTATGAGTAGCACAGGGATCTGTGCGGTAAAGTAAGGAGCTGATGGTAGGTGTAGCGCTCCACCTCAGATGCCAAAACAATCTCCTTGGTCTAGCGCTATTGAAAAGGGGATAGACTCCTGACTGGCTAATACTGACTTTAGGCTGCCCCGACGACTTTACTTTACTTACAATTACAAACCAGGAAAACTTTTGCATATGCTAGTATAATGAAAAGCTGTATAAAGAATTCAATATATTATTTCTGTAATTTTTTTATTTTTATTTAAGGTTATAGAGCTGGTCAGTCAGATATTTCTCATCTCTTGGAATCATCCCATATTCATATCTATCCTGTGTTAAATGCTGAGCGTCTTCCTGATGCCACACCTGGTGATTGTTCTCCTCTCAATCATACACGACCACCTCTTTACACTTTACTGAACTCGGTAAGTCATACCAAACTTTCTATTTAACATATTGGGGGTGGGGATTATTTGAAAGTGAAAATAAAGGTTGATTGAATGACTCTTATGAAAGAAATGATTGTGATAATTTAATGGTTTTATGCTTTATCATCATTGGATCTCAACAATGAGTTATTTAAAAAGTAAATTTTTCCGCCTTGGTGTTCACAGCTGGCATTCCTACAGAACTATATTGTCATTAATAAAATATGATATTTTATCATATTAAATATAAAGCCTTATATCCTCTATGGTAATGCCTATAGTATGACATTTTAACATATAAAACCTTTATTCTTGTCACTTAGATCCTCTATAGTAATTCACCATATCTTGATTACAATTACTTTTATATTGCTACTTTCTTTTAACCCATTGCATTACATCACTGATTTATAGCTTAGATCAGAAATTAGTATGCAATGATTTCAAGTGCATTTTAGGGTCTCTTATATAATAATGATGATTATAATAATACTGAATGTTACAATATTGTGGTAAAATGTTTTATTTCTTTTTGTTATTTGTACAGGAGACATTTCAATTGGTTGCATAGAATTTCTTTGGGAACCATAGTGCTGAAAATTCTGTTGAATCAGTAAACATGTAAAAAATAAAATGGTTTATAGAATGTCTCATAAAATTCACTTTTTCCATTGTCATCTTGATTTTTCCCCCATCTGATTTGGGTGAGATAAGTGATGAGTATGGAGAAAGTGTCTACCAAGTACTTTTGGTGATTGAAACAAGATAACAAGTGTATTTCAACCCTAAATATGATGAGGGATTATTGCTGGTTTCTACAACAGGAGACTAACACCTCTTACAAACACAAGAGTAAATGTCTCATATACTTTTCAATGCTATTGATCTATACCAGTGGTTGTATAACGTTTTGGGTGGTCCAGGCAAACAAAAAATATTTAATAATAAAAATAGAATAGGATTTTTAAAAATTGAATGGCTATGGGGCAGGTGGGGGGTGTCCATCAGAGTAAAATAGGATTCAAAGGCAAAAAAAATTGTTGAGAACCACTGATCTATACTTAAGTTGAAATGCATTCATATCAATAAGTGATTGTTCTTCTTATTGGAATTCTTTATTTTTTTAATAATTGATATCATCATCATCATCAAGTTGTGTTAGCAGCATGGATATCCATGATAATCTCTCGCCAACCATCCCTATCAGTCATCACCTCTAGAAGGTCCTCTGTGGAGTATCCAGAATTTGCATAGAGCTGATCCATGTAAGCCCTTTCCAGACAGCCCACACTGGCGTGCCCATGTGCAGATTACCACAAGAGAACATCATTTATGAGTTTGTCCTTGATTCTCCAGCAGTATCAAGCATTGTTCACCTTACTCAAATGGTTTGTGTGATAGGGGGCAAGAGCAGTACAGCTGCTTTCTTGTGGGGTGCTGTTTCCACGGTTTAAGACAGCATGCAGCATTCTTGTGTAACTCCCATTTAGCTTATTCTCAAGGCACTGTTATGGTCCAATTGGTGCAGCCGTACAGTAGAACTGATACAACTACAACTTGGAAGAATTATCACTTATCAATGAGATCAGATTTCAAGAATATGATGTAATAAAGTATGTACTGAGTTTGAATATTCAAGTTTGCTTTCTAATGTGATGATATATTATATAATGTGGTATGTGGACTAACATTGTCTATATAAAATTTAAATGTGTATAACATAAAAAATGTGATGTGTTGACTAAATTCTGACTTCAGATTTGAATTTAAGGGTCTGAATTCCTTTTAAGGGGAGAATGATTTCTTTTAGTGGCTAAGAAAAAGTTATATCTTCTTTTACTATGTTTTCATTATACATTGATTTAATCAAACTGTTGTCCTCATCTTGGTTGTTAAAGTCACAATAGTTTGGCTGTTATATTCTTTGGCCTTCATTAGGTGAGACCATTCACTAAAGGTTTGACTTTCCATGACTGTGGCAACACTACACACACTTATACAATACCAAAAGCATGTCTTTAAAAACATAACACAACTAAAAAATGACCAAAAGAAATTTATTAAGAATGTATTTCTATTATAAACACATATTCACATATTTCTATTTCAAACATAGCTGCACACATTTCCCCATTTTTTATATCTTGTTCCTGTTTAGGCTCACGCATAAATAAAAGTTGCTGAGTTATAAAAATTGTTGTGAATATCTTCTCATTCTGAGTTTTTCACACCAGCATAAATTGATGGTCTTTCACTGAAGTCTGAGTGAAACAAGTCTCCACAGGTCTCCAGGACTCTTCTGAGTATTTTCGTTGATCTTAACAATGCTGTTGTCTGGATGGTCTCAATTCTTCCTCTGGTTTCCAATTCCTCAAGTCTGCTCAATTGATTTCAACCCCAGAGGAGGGTTAGAGTAGTCTCACACCTTTGTAGCACTGGCTTTGAACACTGGGATTTTTTTTCCTTATACACATATCACACTTGAGCTGCTGAGGAGGTTGTTAAATACAGTGAAGAAGTCATTGCATGGATAGGAATCAAAATGTGCCTGTAACAATCAAGATAAGGATAATATTTTGAATAAATGTTTTCTTTGAATTTCTAGAGTTTCAAGTTATTTTTTTCTGTTATCCCTAACCTTTGAGTTTGTTTTTTTTATCAGTCTTTTTCAGTGATTCCAGCTTTGATGAAGGCTTTCTCAAAATATCAATTTTCTCAAGTTTTGAGCCTTGAAGCTGCTGGAAAATTCATTGTGTAAGTAATTTCATTTGAATGGTTATAGTTTGTTTTTTAATACCACATCCAGGGCTGGGTTCATTACCCAGTGCCTGAGGTGCCCCTCTTGAGGAGGAATGTCGAAGGGATCAACGCAATTTTTCACCCGCCTCCCCATGAGCTTTGGTTTGTGGGTGGTCCCACATTAATAGAGCCTTGTGCCTAACCCGTACAAGTGGGGTACGAGGTAAATACCGGATTATTCCTGTTCTTGGCATTTGCTAAACTTAGCTTAGCACAAATTTAAAAGTTTTGGACACCCAGTGAGAATCAAATTCAGTAACAGTAATCTGTAGCATTGTTTGCTAACCCTTACACCATGAGAAGTGCCCGAGACTCTAAATTCTTGATAAAATCTTTGAATCTTTAAAGAAAAAAACAGACATCAAGTAGACAAGTTTCTATCCAGGCAATAAAAAGATTTCAGCATTTTTAGATTGAATCTTAAATTTCAAACTTCATATTTTAGGCAACTGATTTTTATGTTTTCTAATCTGAGTATGAAGGGATCACCACTGCACAAACTTGATTGGTAAATCACGATCAGACCTCCAAAATGCAGGAATCAATACAATATTCAATATAATATGATTCAATACAAATATAGAAAGAAATAAAGACAAAATTTAGAATTCTATAACCGTTCATAGAATTCTATTTCAAGACTATGGAACATAATTTGTGTTTGAAATTATTATTTAAAAAAATGTGTATATTTATTTGTTTTTTCATATTCTATATATTTACATATTTATTTCCATTTTCCCTTATATATATATATATATAATGGAATTTGATAATTTGCTTTTGAAGCATTGTTATGTAAAGTATATTATTATTTATATTTTTTTGAAGGCAATTACAATGCGTATATCGTATAAGATTCAATAATTATTGAAAATAATCATGACAAGCAAACCCGGCGAATATGAAACTTAATAAAGTTGAAACAGCTATACGGTGTTCCACATGACGCAATTTATTCGCAGGTTTGCTTGTCATGATATTTTCAATAATTATCGAATTTTATACGATATACATATTGTAATTGCCTTCAAAGAATATAAATAATAATATATATATATATATATAATATATTTTTACAATTTACTTCAGGTTACCTTATGAGAAAAAAGTGAAAGATATTTATGGCCAACTGACTTCCTCCACTCCAGATGAGGATATCTTTCAGATGCTCGCAGAACCCTTTCCACCAGGTTTTTGCTACTCATAAAAGTTGCTCAAATACAGCAACCCAAGGAATCATTCATGGGCAGACATTGTCTTGCATTCAGCTTCTATTTTAGACTATGTCTATCAGAAAATTTGGAACTTATATGGTAAGTGAATAACAATTGATATTATTCATTTAGTCTTAGATAAAGTTTATTTCCTTCTGCATTTTCAAGACGGAATATTGATAATGATTTTAATATGTGGCAGAAAAATTATGCATGTGTAGCTCAAAGTGAGCATGAACATGTCTTGACGTCAGACTACTTTGTTGGTACATATGTAAATTCCTACACTGTGTGACTGACCCGGATGTGGGATTTTAGTCAGGGTAGTTAATGATTATTTAAAGCCTGCCTTCCCATACTGAGACAGTTGCGTTCTAATCTTGCTGATGAAAACACTGACGTACAACGAGCAATAAGAGGTGAGTGAGCTTTGGCAGAGGACTGCTAGAAAAAAATTGTTGCAGGCAGCAAGGACTTGTTGGGGACTTTGGCAGCTGGGAGAACATCTTTTTCGATGGAGAGATGTGTCTGTTTGACCCGACAAATTTTCTGTTCACTTATTATAAGAAATGCAATAAAATAAGAAGATAGACTAGTGTTATAGAATATTACATATATAATTATCTTTTCTTATTATAAAAACGATATGGTCCATTATTTATCTGAAGTGACGACACTCACACAAAATTAGAATTCGGCGGATAAGCAACATCAGATAATCAGGATTTACATTTTTGCATTTCATCTTGGATGATCTCATTTTTAACCAGAGCAAGATAACTATCATACAATTAAGGAACACAAGTATTAATGTATTGTTTAAAGTTTCATTGGAATTTTTCATCTGGTTTTTGATTTAAATTCCTACAATGATAACTGTTACGCTAAGTGTGACTTCTGTAATTTGGTGAATGTAATTCTAGTTGTCCTTTCTTTCTTTTTTTTTTTTCTTTTCTTTCTTTTCTGTCTTTTCTTTCCATATTTTCTTTTCCCTTTTCTACTCATTAAAAAATGTTTAAAATTATTATGTTGAATCTGTTTTGTTTGCTTTTCTAGATTTCCACTCATGTGAGTTGCTGCAAATACCCAACTATTTCACAGGTTGCAGAAATTTGGCATGATATTCTTGAACCCCTGATGGAATTCCTGAAGAAGGCTAATCAAGGTTGGTTTTGAGTTTCAATTGAATATATCTCTCATATACACACTTTCCCTCTCTCTAACACACACACACTTCATTGCTTGGCCTCGTTACATTGAATGATAAAGTTGTGAATGAAACAAAGGATTATATAATAAGATTGCATCTTGATCTGGTATTCCCACTAATGATAAAAAACAACAAAGTCTGTGGTATTCTAAGATACTGCTGGGACACACTGGTATAATGATGCTTTTGCCTGTCAGAATCATACCTGATCCCAAAGTCATCATTTGATAAAGGCTTCATTGGCAGCACAGCTATTTCTTTTCAGCAGCATGTGTATATAATATAATTATAAACATCTATTTTTGTTCTATTATTTTGTTATTTTATACAGAGTGATCAAAATTTTAAAACAATAGTATATTAATGATAATAATATAAAATAATAATAGAGTGGAAGCACACTGACTCTCTGGTAAAGTAAAAGTTCCAGGTGCCAGTGATTAGTAAAGGACAATTTCTGGGACAACTATAAACAATGGTTCCTATGATCAACTCCTTAGACAAAATTCACCTTATTTATTGAATAACCCTCATATATTTAATGAATTTATTTGTGTATCAATTTTGTTCTTTGTGAACGTTTTCAGTGATATCAGAAAGCATAGAAATGTATAGTGAAAAAAAAACAAAAAAAGAAAAAACAGAGTTTCAATACTTAACCGGTTTTCATCCCTGGTTTGTGTTATTTTTCCCAATATTTCGGGTGACCTTCACCCTTTGTCTAGGTATTTTTTGACAAATGACTATAATTTAATCTCATATATATATATATATATATATATATATATATAATATATTATAAAAGTATGAAAACACCACAAAATGCTGTTAGAGTGAAAACATTTTATAACTTAGCTGATATTGAACAATATTTTGATTTTATGAAAATCGTCATCAGAGCTTATTTATACTCTGTTGTTAAGAGCGGAGACAAAAGTCATATGAGTTCAAAACAAAAACCTTGATGTTGCAAAAAAGAAAAAAGTTATGCAATAGTTTTGAATGTGAGACTTTTGTCTCTGCTCTTAACAACATGGAGTATAAACAAGCTCTGATGACGATTTTCATAAAATCGAAATATTGTTCAATATCAGCAAAGTATAAAAATATTTTCACTTTAATAGCATTTTGTGGTGTTTTCATATCTTTTTATATATTTCATTTCCTTTCTTTTAATTTATATATATATATATGTGTGTGAAAAAAAGGAAGTGAATCCGACGGTATGTAGTATATTAAGAAAAATTGAAAAAAACACAGGTTTAAATGAAACTTACCACTCAACTCATTTAAACCTGTGTTTTTTCAATTTTTCTTAATATACTACATATATATATATATATATAGGTAAACCACCAATTTTCTGGCATTTCTTTTAATTCAGACAAAATTACAGCTGGGGATAACATTTTTCCATTGTATAATATGATTGTCCAAATGGATATAAAATAATAAATTCTCTTTTACCATAATTTGAACGAGTCAACAGATGTTGTAACAATTATAATTGACAAGCTTTGAATTACAATGAGGAAATGATCTACTTATTGAATAATAAAGCCTCCATTCAATTACATTACCTGGATTGAACACTGACCTCTAGCACTATTGGTGAGACATATCTAACCCTTTTAAGCCATCATGTAGGATATTCTCCTTAAACTCAGCATACATTTAATCACCTACCAGAAATCCATAAACTCGGCTCCACATGCCAGATCTATGTGTGGAATTCTAAACTCATTCACATTCCAGTCTTTCATGAAATGAGAATAATAGAAATGCACAAAATACCATTTCTGGTAACCATGGTAATCACCAAGGAAACATGGTAGTCAGCTGTTTGAGGAATGTAAACAGATTATTCTGGTCAAATAAAACACAAAACTCGTAATTAAAATTTCATGTTTATTCAAGAGAAGAAAAGAAGAGTCCTCACTTCATTTACATTGAAGATTATTTTAAAGCCTATAATCTTATTTTTAATTACATCATTTGACTTATCTAAAATATTAATTTACATATTTTTATTTATTAGACATTATTTTAAGTGTTAAAATATTCGTTATATTTTTTGTTCAAGAAATATTTATATTTTTATCATTAAGAAATATTTCATATTCGTTTTAAGAAATTCTTAAATCTATTTCGAATTAGATTTTATAATTTATTAAATTTAAAAAAGATGTGAAATAAAAACAAAAAAAAAAAACATTTACACTCTAATTAAAACTCTCTCTCTCTCTCTCTCTCTCTCTCTCTCTCTCTCTCTCTCTCTCTCTCTCTCTCCTCTCTCTCTCTCTCTGTTGTATTTGAGAGAGAGTGTTTTAATTAGTGTAAATGTTTTTTTTTGGACGGCTTTCACCTGCTGCTGTCCATTCAACTGACTGCCGAAGTGGTGGATCCATGTTTCATCCATTGTCACATATTAATACAAAAACTCTTTTTTGTTGCGTTGAAACAGTTGCAAACAATGCTCTGAATTGTCGACGCATTGTTGTTTTTGGTCAACTTTGAACACAGCTTTCTCATTGACAAATGTTCAGGCAAAATGGTGAATACACTGCCTTCTGATATCTTCAACTTCTCTGCTATCTCACACAACTTCAATTTACGATCATCCAAAAGGAGTTTGTGGAGTTTTTTGATGTTTTCTGGGACAGCTGCCGAATTTGGGTGACCTAAGCGTTCAGCATCATTTTTGTCTGTACTACCGTGTTTAAAGTCAGCAATACCACCTCATAACCGTTGTTTCTGACGGAGCAGAGTCCGAATAACACTTATCAAGCCATTGCTTTGCTTGAACAGTATTTTTTCCCATCAGAAAGCAATGCTTTATCAACACACGAAATTCAGATTTTTTCATTGTTTTGAAAATTTGCAACAGTAGCTTCACTTAAATAAATCACGTAGAGCAAAAAAAAGTTAGCAAAGATTTCTAACAAAAATGTTTTATGTCAGTTATAATATATTAAAAAACTTCAATTTCCTTAGATTTAATGTAACCAGAAATATTGTTTTATATTCCATGTCTTCTATGTACAAATCTCTTTTACAAGGGTGGGTCAAAAAGTAATGCCATTTTCTTTATTTCATGTGAAGTTTTTTTATAAAACTAAGACCTACATTGAAATCCTAACAAGACTCAGAGCAAGAATCCGACAAGTAAGACCCAACTTGTCAATTAACAATGTCCTCCTTTTACATGGCAAGACTCGACCACACACAGACACCAGGACAATGGAGAAAATTGCCTCATTCAAGTGTACAACTTTACCGCATCCTCCATACTCACCAGATTTAGCACCTTCAGACTATCATCTCCTCAGCCCATGAAAGAGGGTTTGAGAGGCAAACATTATTCCAGTGATGTAGTTAAAATAAAAAATCCATTTGGACACTACTCCATCGTCTTTTCACAGACAGAAAGATGCCAACATAATCAGATAAAATTACTTGTGATATTAATAGCAACAATCAATATCCAAGAATAAATTTTTTAAAAAAGCCTACAAATATTAGAAATGATGTATTTCTAAGATACAGAAAGAAAGAATGGTTTATTGTCTCTTGACTGTTTTGGGCTACAAAAAGAAAAATCCGAAAAGAGACATTAGATTTAAGATCATAGAAAATCACTACCTAATGGGGCACAGACTAGTGATCTGTTGAGATTAGAAGTAGCTGAAAAAGAAACCATTGAAAGAAATTTTTAGTGACTGAAACAAGTTTCATTCCAACATTCAAATACAGTACCCGCCCTGTCGGCTGGGCGTTAGAATGCACCGACTGCACCTCTGCAGAGGGTAAGACTCCCCAATGAGGCACCTGTTGGCCGTGGGTGCGACCCGTGATGCTTAAGGATAGAGCCCAGGTGGATAGCAGTTCATGACTTGCAATACTCCACTTTGGCCCTATCTTGGGCTAGACGGGCGTCGGTGAGGCCCCTCCAATCAATCAGCTGGTCACGTCAAGCACTAGCACCTATATGATTTTCCCAACCTATTGCCTTTATGGCAAGCCCCAACCCCTTTTATCATTGGGTGCTAGAAGGCAGTGGCTGCGGGTCTACATGTCCTGGGATGACGTTAAATTCTATCTGATGGTGAGGTTCCAGTTTTGGAGGTTTGGGGAATGTGGAGCACCCTTCATCACCATTGCTCCTGGTCCACTCTTACCCGAGTGGTAGTACCTGTTAGGGTCCCATCTATGGGTTAAATAGAAAAAATGTATTATAAAACAATTGTATTATCCATTAAGAATTGATTTATTTCAAAACTTTATCGGCATTAAATGACCCACTGAGGTTGATATGCCGTAAAACAAAACAAAATAAACAAACAAAAAATCAAATACAGTAGATCCCTCTTATCTACAAAGAATATCTTCCAAGATGACTAGTTGATATTTGAACTAAAGGACATTCTGAGACAAGTTCAAATCCTGGACGAGGCTGTTTGCATTTCACATAGCGCTAATACCATTGTGAAAGGTATGAATCCAATTATTCTCTTTTCAGTTATGTGTAAATAGTAGGGTTGAGGGGGCTCTTTAACTTTGGTTAGGCAACCAGTCAAGGAGAAGGAAAACTCTGAATTCAAACCTGTTAAACTGCACTTGAGAAATTGATCTTGTGTCACATCCTACTCATGTGAATGGTTTAGTAAATATGTATCATTTCCTCCTCCAATTAGAATGGAAGTGTCAACTTATGGCTGATGGCTAATTTGGAATTTTGGAATTTAACTCTTACCTGTTGTTTAAAAAAATAAGCAACAAAAAATGAAGTTAATGACAGTAAACTTAATCTTATCTGGATGATAATGACTGACAGACTAACTAGAATTAGAAAGATGAAGGATGATACTAGTCAAAATTATTAGTAATAATGATTGACTTTTGACTTACTTTTTTATATAATGTTATTGTTATATTGTAATAAATTAACATTAATTGGTGGGCTATTCTGTACAAGAATCAATTATTGTCTTGCAGGCGTTTCTGGACAGTTGATGTATAAAGGGAAACCATTATCAAATGCTTCACTTCATATTGACAAGAAAACCAAATCAATTCCAGTTGATAAAGATGGTCATTTTTTTGCTTTGTTAACAAGTGGATCTCATACTTTGATTGCATCTTCTCCAGGTAATTTCTTTACATTTTCTTTCAATTTATAAACAATAACAATAACATTTTCTTATATCAATAAACTTTTCACTGACTGCCTACCATGATAGGTCAGGTTAAAAGCAGAGTAAAGGTAACCCAAAGGCTGAACTTTTTTTTTTAGTTTTTTAGACCTTATTTTCCAATTCAGGTACAATGGGAATGAGAAAAGTTTTGGTAAATGGGTCAGATTTTGGCTCGTTTATCAAAACTTTTCTTGTTCAACAATGATATTTGCATCAGAGAAATACGATCTAAAAAGTGTGGCTTCTAATTACGTTTACTACACATTTAACCTGGACTATAAATAATTAATCATAGCATCATTATTACTAATAATTTTAATTAGTATTATCCTTTATCCTGCTAATTCTAGGAGCTAGAAGGAAAATGAAGGATAATACTAGTCAAAATTATTAGTGATAATGATTGACAAAGCAGAAAGAATAAGGAAGATGAAGGATAATACTAGTTGAAATAGTTGATTACTATAACTGAAAAAGCAATTAGAATTAGAAAGATGAAGGATAATACTAGTCAAAATTAATAATAATGATTTATCTAAGAATTAATTTAAAAAATGTACTTTTAACACTACTAGTATGTATACCAATAACAACAAATATGGCACAATTGAAGACAATTGTTTTGAGTGGCTTTATAGTTGTTATTTGGACTTTTGTGGTATCATTGATGCTCTTGTAGCTTAGATGGTATAGCAGCTGGTATTTATAATCAGGCTTTCCCATGGGAGAAAAGGAATTTTTCTTCTCTTTGTACTTTGTTCCTCATTGTTTTACATGGATTGATCCGAGTTAGTTGGGATAAAAAGACAACCAAAATTAGAAAGACAAAGGATAATACGAGTCCGAATTAATGATGATTGATAAAACTTGGTTTAAAAATGAAAAATAAAAATAAGGAAGCTTGGAAAAATTATTGATGCTATGAATTTTTATGAGTGAAAGATAATGGGTACTTTTTCATCAACTTTATATATATTAATTATTCAAGGGCTGGGCTAGCTCAGTCTGTAGAGCATTTGGCTAGAAACCACAAGGTTCCTAGTTTGATACTGGCCCTCGCCAACTCAGCATATGAGTAGCACAGGGATTTTTGCAGTAAAGTAAGGAGCTGATGGTAGGTGTGGTGTTCCACTCCAGATGCTAAAACAATCTCCTTGGTCTAGCACGAGTGAAAAGGGGATAGACTCCCTCACTGATTGCCTGATACCGACTTTAGGCCGCCCCTATGACTTTACTTTTATCCAGAGGAGTTTAACAGTTTAAAATCAATACAGTAAGTTTCACTTTTAAAGTAGTAGTTGGTGATTTTGAATGGTGAGGCCATCACACTTGTACATCTGTGTTGTTAAATGTATTTATTTTCCTCCTCTCTCACCAGGCCGGATTAACACAAGAACTTTTTAACATGGGGAGCCACACACAAACCGAAGCTCATGTGCTAGCCAGTGCAAAAAGGGCATGATCCCTTCACCATTCATCTTTTGGGTCACTTCAGGCACCGAGCAATAAACCCAGCCCTGCCCCACCACTTTTAGATAAGGGGGAAGGTCTACCTAAGAGGATGGGACCTTTGATCTGTGTTGTTAAATATATGAACATTTATCTTGTCATTGTATATAATTTCTATTCTTATGAATTCCACTTTTATAAAAGGTTTGTTTCACTTTGTTTACAGGTAAAGATGAAATGTCGACCCATGTGAAGATATCAGACAATAAACTTTCAACAACAACAATGTCTTTACTCCAAGAAGTTCAGGTGGTAACATATCATCATTACAATGACATGATGAATGCCTTGCATCAAATCAACAAAAAATGCCCAAATATCTCCCAAATTCACAGGTTAGTTTCATCTTTCCTACCTTACGTATTTAACAACCTCTCCACACAAGATCAATATTTTAAGCAGAATTTAACAGATTTTAATTCTAGAAGGAGAATAGTTGGATCCATACCTTTCCCAAGGGTATTACTGCTATATGAAATGCAAACAACCTTGTGTAGGATTTGAACTCATCTCGCCATGGCCATTTCCTATAATGATAACCATTACACCACTTACTTCTACACTTTCAATTTTTCCTACCATAAGTATATAGAAGTCATTTACTTAGCTTAGTATGGTGCAATATTGCAAGTATGGAGCACCCAGTGAGAATCAAACTCACTAACTCTAATAAGAATGTTCTCGGGGGGGGGGGGCTCAGTTAAGTCCGACGCTTTTACTCTCCCAGCAATGCTGCACTCTTCTCACCAATACTATCAAAATTCTTGTCTATCGTCCACTCGTCGTCACAGCCAAAATGCTACTGCAGCTTTTCTCCCGGTTGTTGAGGGCTAGGAAAATAACAATTATAGTGTTCATCCGGGCTCCTTACTCTGACCTGCCCGTGCAGCACATGCGACACTAATCAGCACGCATCAATCCTTCCCTTCGAACTACTACGTTCGTGGTTTCTCTCGCCACACTAACACTAGACTAGCTTGCTAAATAATGTGAGTTGTTCTAAAAACTAAGCATTTGGCACAAGGCTGCAAGTATAGGGCACCTAGTGAAGATCAAACTCTCTACTTAGTCGTAGTTAGAGATATGCTTCCTTACCTTGGTGGGATGCTCCTTAACTATCACATATGAATAAATTCCTTCACAACAATTCATTTGATAAAAAGAAAATGTATGAATTCACAGAGTTGGTTGTTTGGTTTTTATGACATGTCAACCCATTGGGTCATTACTATTTAACCCATAGCTGGGGGATGAAGATGTTCATATCTTTCCCAAGGGTAATACTCTGAAAATGAACATAATAGCTTGACTGGAGTTTGAGCTTGTTTACTATTATGTCACAGTTCAACATGTTAGCGACTACACCACAGTGACTTCCCCAAAATGCTTTATGATGCAACTGAAATAGATATATTAAATTTAATAAAGATGTTTTTAATTTTTTAAAGTTTTTTCCCGTTGGACCCATAACAACACTTTATATATATATAAATATAAGACACCTTCACTACCGCCCAGTTATAACACCCCCCCCGAAGAAGATGATATGAACTGAAACCCAATACCTTTAGAGGAATCACCAGAAAAAGTTTATATAAGCCTCATGAATTATCTGTTTGCCATTTTCAATAAAGTTGGAGGCCTGATAGGTATACGCAGATACCTGTGGGCAGAAATAGATCTATAACCACAAAATGGCCGATTTTTAAGCGTTTTTCTTTACCAATTATATATATATATATATATATATATATATATATATTTATATACTGTATGGTGAACTAGTGGAGGGAACCCGACCGGTAGGGAGACCACATCTACACTTCAAAGATGTCTGCAAGAGAGATATGAAGACATGTCACATCAACACTAACACAGGCTTGTGCAGAAGACCATGCGACCTGTCGCCTCCTCGTCAAACAAGGAACAAAATATATTAAATTTAATGAAGATGTTTTTAATTTTGTATGGAATAATTTTTATTGGGTAAGCAATGTGTAAACTGCTTCTTAGGAATAAATGACATTGCAATATTATTTACTAGTTTTTACTGTAAAAATACTGTTTTTTTGGGGGTTTTTTTTTTGTTTTTTAAATTATTTATTCATTATTGAAATGTGATCACCTATCTAAAATATTGAAAAACAAACTTTTAATTGTGATAATTGACTGCACACTGAAATCTTTCTTATTTTTTTCAAAATCTGTATCTCTAGTATTGGGAAAAGTTCTGAGAAGAGGGATCTTTGGATGTTGTCATTTGGAAAGAAAGGAACTCAACAAAAAAAAAAGTTTTCTTGGTTGGTAATTTACATGGTGATGAAATGGTTGGGAGAACTTCTTTAGAATTGGCTTATCACCTTTGTGAAAACTACAAAAAAGATTATATAATCACATCTGTAAGTAATAACTACCTTTTTTTTTTTTATTATTAATAATAACGTTAATTATTTCTTTTTAAATAATAATTATAATACAGATGCCAGCCATTTGTGTGTGTGTGCAAAAGTTTTGGCATTTTTTTTTTAATTAAAAAAAGAGAAAAGAAAGGCAAGTTGGTTCAGAAAAGAGTGCCGGGAACTTTTGCTCATGTCTAATATTTGGACTGACATTGTAACCATTATTGTGTTGATAATAGAATTTCATTCTTCATTTGCCTGAATTTCTTCAATGAAATATTGTCATTATTCTGTGAATTATTTGAACTTGTTCTGAATCCAGTGGATTTTGTTCTCTAAGTTTTGAATCCAAATGCATTGCCTAATGCATACCTTCAGGCATACTCACTGCCTGGTGCATACCTTCAGGCATACTCACTGCCTGGTGCATACCTTCAGGCGTACTCACTGCCTGGTGCATACCTTCAGGTGCACGCACTGCCTGGTGCATACTTTCTGGTGTACGCACTGCCTAATGCATACCTTCAGACATACTCACTGCCTGGTGCATACTTTCTGGCATACTCACTGCCTGATGCATACTTTCAGGTGTACTCACTGCCTGGTGCATACTTTCTGGCATATACATTGCCTGGTGCATACCTTCAGGCATACTCACTGCCTGGTGCATACTTTCTGGCATACTCACTGCCTGGTGCATACATTCTGGTGTATTCCTTGTGTGAGGCGTGTACCTCATCCAATAATGTTTCAAGTGAATCTTGAAATTTTTAAAAATTAGAAAGAAAGCTATAAAAATAAGATAAATAAACTATGACATCATCTCAAAATTTAAATAATCTTTATTTTAAACAAATCTATTTTCCATATTTTCTTTTCCTGCATAGATGTTGGACAACAGTTTGTTCCACCTTTTACCATCCCTCAATCCTGATGGAGCAGAAAAAGCCTTCCAAAAACAACATAGACGACGGAGGCGGCAATTACAATCCAAATGTGACAGTTCTGTTGGCGCTGACAATGCAAATGGTGTTGATCTGGACACAGACTTTATAAGTAAGTTGAGATTTGTATCTTGGAGATGGTTATTCAGATCACCACGGGGATATAAGAATCTTATCAGGAAGTTCTTTGTTTGACATAAATGATCCAGACAGTTTAGAAGGAAGGAAGGAAAGAAGGAAACCCCTCCACACTAGACAGTAAGCCCCTAAAATTAGTAAACCAGTTCACATACTGAGGTAGCAATATCTCATCTACAGAAAGCAATGTCAATATACTGAAAGGCATGAATTGCTATAGACAGATTACACGGAGGAACAATGTTGGACATAATTTCAGTTGAGTTTGATTTTTCATTTGATTTAGACTAATATTGGCATGCTGATTTCAAAACTGCAGTCAGTTTTCTTCTACCACGCCAAGTCTTTTTCTCTACAGCTTACTCCCAAAATAAGCACAATTGTATTGTTTTTCAGTAAGTAATAGAACTGTTCAACTGATTGTGTTGATTATTTCATTGAAAAGGAAGGAGAATTATTCAGATCTGCTGACTAGGTTGCTTCCCAATCAAAGAACAAACATCAGCACATTTGTAAACCTAGTCTATCTTGCATATTTTAAATTAAAACTTGTCGATTAAGACAGGTCTTTGACCCCTCACCTTATTTGTAAGCAGAGTGTTAAGAGTTTGTTGTATTTCTTCTTTGTGGAATTATTAACAGAAAATACAAACTGTTGATTTAAATGAGGTTTTATTTTTGATTTGAGAAAAATTCTGCTTTTACATCAAGTTGTACTAAGCTTGGTTGTAACCTCTTAAACTTTTGTGTGGATCCAGGAGCTGATGGCTGAGCTGAGGTTCACCGATGACTGTCGTGGAAAGCTGGTCTGTCTCTTCTCACGTCTCGTCGTCAACTGACTTCTCCCATGTGTCCCTTTCAGTGACTCCTTAAAATTACTACTACATCTACCTCCTACTCCTATTATTATCTACCTCTTACTTGCTACCTCTCATATTCCCATCTAAAAGAAACGGTCCTTATTTTACCGCCCAAATTTAAATTCTTGGTGCCAGTGTGTCTACATTTTTCTATTTTTAGAACACTAGCCAAACGCCATTGTTTCAACCATTACAAGTTCTTGAGACCAAGCAAGGGTATCCTGCTACTTAAAACATTGATGTAATAGAGAAAATAATGGGGTAATTTTTTGATTCAGAGTCAAAAAAGTTTGTCAAAAACAAGTGTCAGATCTAACTCAACAAAATTTGTGATGCCCAGTGTGATGTTTTATTATTTCCCATTATATATACATCTTTAAAATCTTCCACAAAATAAGCAAAAATTTGTTAGAAGCTGTATTTTAACATTTTTTGAGAAAAATCGAGGGTATCCTGTAGCTCAAAAAGTTGACATGATATAGAAAAACTAAGATCATTTTTGGATTCAGTGGTAAAAAAATAGTCAAAAACAAGTGTCAGATCCAAATCAACAAAAATTGTGTTCCCCAGTGTTATCAATCATATGGAAATCTGATCTCTCTAAGACAAAGAGAGAATTTTTCCAAGCTGTAGCCGTGTCAGTGATACTGTATGGTTGCACCACTTGGACTCTAAAGAAATGCTTGGAGGAAAGCTGGATGGAAACTGTATTGTAAGCGGTCTTGAACAAAACCAGGAAACAGCACCCCCACAAGAAAGCAGCTGTATGGCCACTTTCCTCCTATCACACAAACAATCTGTGTAGGATGAATAAGACATGCTGGAAACTGCTGGAGAAGCAAGGATGAGCTCATAAGTGACATTATCCTATGAGCACTGACACATGGACACATCAGTGTAGTTCACCCAGCAAAAAACTAGATTGATCATATCCATGTGGATACTGGATGCTGTGCAGAGGACCTGCCTTGAGTGATGGCCGATAGGGATGGGTGGTGAGGAAGAGTCATGGAGATCCATCCTGATGATGATTGTTCTAATCAAAGTATTATGTTAAAGTTTGACGAGGAGGCACCAGGTCGTACGGTCTTCTGCACAAGCCTCCCATATGTTGGTGTCAATGTGGCATGTCTTCATGTCCCTCTTGCAGACATCTTTAAAGCGCAGGCATGGTCTCTCCATCGGCCAGTTGCCCTCTACTAATTCACTATATAGTAGGTCTTTGGGGATTCAGCCTTTTGTCCATCCCCCTGACGTGACCAAGCCAACACAGGTGTCTCTCGCAGATGATGGTAGGCTACAGTAACCATTACACCAGGTGCCACAATTATATGATATCAGATATTCCTATCTGATACAAATAATTTGCAAACAGATCTATTTGACCCATAGATGAGACTGGTTTAGAGTGGACCTGGTAGTAATGACAATGAAAGGGAATTCTACACTCCCCAGATCTCCAGAACAGGAGCCTCACGACCAGATGTAGTTTAGAGTTATATGCAGAACACCCAGTATGTTCTAAGCTGTGACAACATGGCAGTATGGTGAATCAAGAAATCAGTACAATAATTATGTGTATATGAAATCTATAAGATGATGTTAGAACAATAAAAAAAGAACCATTTCTGAATAAAATCAGTATTTATTATTTAGATTTTTTGGATTGTTATCCTCATCTTTATTGTTATATACACAATATTTTGGCTGATGTACCCTTCAGCCATCTTGTCAAACTTAGGAGCCTTCATGTCATAATTGGGATCCTTTACAGAACTTCAAACCAAACCCTTTATTTAATCTATATGTTAACCAAACCTCCCGCCCAGTCGGCTGGGGTGTTAGAATGCACCTCTGCAGAGGGGTAAGCCTCCCCCAATGGGGCTACCTGTTGGCTGTGGGTGGCGACCCATGATGCTTAAGAATAGAACCCAGGTGGTTGAGCAGTCTATGACTTGCAATACACCACTTTGGCTAAACGCGTGGTTGGAGAGGCCCCCTCCAATCAATCGGCTGGTCACATCAAGCCCTAGCACCTATATGACTGCCCCAACCCTTTTTATCATATGGGTGCTAGAAGGCGATGGCTGAGGGTCTACATGTCCTGGGAATGACATTAAACTCTATTTGATGGTGAGGTTCCAGTTTTGGAAGTTTGGGGAATGTGGAGCACCCCTTCATCACCATTGCTCTCTGGTCCACTCTGACCTGGAGAGGTAGTACCTGTTAGGGTCCCATCTATGGGTTAAATAGAAAGATGGATACTCAATTTTTTGATAAATACATTAAGAATGAATTTATTTTAAAATGATTGAACCTGCATCCTCCACATAATTTTCACTTAGAACTCAAAACTTATATCTGTTATGCCATATGTTCAACAGGTTTGGTTCAAAGTTCTGTGAAGGCTCTCAATTCCGACAAGAAAAACCTGAAGAAGGCCGGAGGACACATTGGCTAAAATGTTGTGTATATAACAATAAAGATGAGGTCAACAGTTCAAAAAATCTAAATAATACAAATTATCAAGCCTAATCTAAAAAATTCAGACAAATAAAATAAGTGTGTTGCGCATGTCACTAGGGTTAATGAATTTTAAGTATTTGCAAGAACCAATTTAAATTTAATGGTTTTAAGTATTTGCAAGAACCAATTTAAAATTTCTACTTTGCATCTATTTTTATATATAATTTTTATTCTTTTATCTGAATAATTTTTTTTTTTTTTTCAGTCAAGGATCAAAATAAATCCAGACTAATCCAGCCAGAGACTGCAGCCGTTATGAAATGGCTGAAACAAAATAATCCAACAGCCACAATAATTCTGAGGGGTGGTAACCTTGTGGGTGTCTACCCCTACCATAACAGTGCCTCAGGTTGTAAGTATTATGACTCCTTGCTTTGGGTTTTTTTTTCATTTAAGTCTTCCATTATTACTTCTCACCTCTCAAGACCTGGAAATTTATAAACACTGGACAAAGAAATGAGGGATATAAAAGGAAAGTAGTGAAAGATTTCTCTGACACCCTCATCACTGCCCCTCCAACATCACTTTGTGTGTCTTATCAAGGTGTATCTGTAAACTACATCTCAACTTTGTAGATGCTCAGCTTAGAAAGATATGGGTGTACATACAAACACACATATATATGTTGTATTATATATATATATATATATATATATATATATATATAATCAATGGTAATATTATGGTTTCACACTCGTAACTTAAAGTTTCTTGGTAATCCAATCATCAGATGAGATCAGTGGTTGAGATGTCAAAAACCAGTCGTGAAATGGTTGAGATGTTAAAAATCAAATTTTTTAGCGTTTATATGAAGTGTTTTTCACGCGATGGGAAATGTAAAGCTAAAAATTGTTTTTTTTAAAACTGTGGCTTGTTTAACGTTTATGTGACGTGGATTGTGTTCACGTGATGTAATGTCATGACGTTAAATTTGTATTTAAAAAACATTATAATCAAACAAACTTGCATTGGTGTTAATGCACACGGTGTTCAGATGAATTTTTTTTTTTTTTTAAATAAATAAAAGGAGAGCGAAAATTCAGGGATCAATTAGGGTCAGGTGGTAACTGACACAGTAAAAATTTGTTCAAATACCTACATTTCGAAACGATATATATATATATCTATCTATTATTATACTAAAGCTGAGTTTATCAACCTTCTCCAGCTAAAGGATTTTTTTCTATTTATGTTATGGACACAATATTTATACTTAGATATTCCTTGGTGTTAGCACTACAAAGTGTATGAAAAAAAATTCAGTTTAATTGGCTTTAATTAGGCGTAATTAGCAATTAAGTCAACGACCGACCAATCCCTGTCTTGGAGAATAACTGTTGCTCTTCCCATCTCGCTATGTCAGTAAAGTTACTCTCCTCCTACCCTGTATTTGTCAGTTAGTGAGAGTGCCTGTAATAAGTGAAAATATCAGCAGTGACGCCCCTACGCCATTACCTACGTACGTAGATTCACCCCCCTTTCATTTCTCCATGCTAAAGAGAATTTTTTTTTTTTTAAATAAAGTGGCGTAAATCAGGCTTTAAAATAGATTTTTTTAAATTACTTTAATTATTAATTTATAGAGTCAAATTTAACATGATTATTAAACTTACTTTAAAATATTTCATGTTGGGTAAAAAAAAAAGTAGTTATATATTTAAATGTGATGGGATCTTATTCAAATGAGCAAACGTTGACTCCCCCCATCATTTAACTAAAACAAATTAAAAGAATACATTGCTGACTAACTCCTTGATTTTTGGTAATTTATCTATCTTAAATTAGTGAATCAATCAACTTATTTGGTAAGTAGATAAATTGTCTTTGTTGCTCTTTTCAGAAAAATTAAAATCTTATTTTGTTTTAAAATCAAGATTTGTGGGTTAAAGTTCGCAAATTTTTTATAAGAAGTATATATTAACATTACCGACAAAAACTTAATTACCTTAACCCCTAAACCGTAACAGAATTTGCAAAAAAACTTAATAAGTTTCCGTTTTAACGACGATTTGCAAGTTTA
The DNA here is from genome assembly GCA_023376005.1 of Doryteuthis pealeii. Taxonomy (NCBI): domain Eukaryota; kingdom Metazoa; phylum Mollusca; class Cephalopoda; order Myopsida; family Loliginidae; genus Doryteuthis; species Doryteuthis pealeii. The sequence goes on from CM042178.1 coordinate 33,953,117, forward strand.
ACCGATTTAAGATTGTTTTGAGATTTAAAAATGTACAAGATAAATAATACACACACACAAACAAACCAATGCCTTTTTATTGTAACTAAGTTTTTGTCGGTAATGTTAATATATACTTATAAAAAAATTATTATGTTTCCTACAGTTTTTAATAGAAAACAAATCAAGAGTTTATTAGAAAATAAGTTGTTTAGAATTAAATTGTCAGCTATGACATAATTTATTTACTAAAAGAAAAGTAAATGCCTCACGATTTAACTCTTAATATTATTGAAAAAGAAAGTTGGGAAAATCAGAATTACAATGTTAGAAATTATTTATAATAAAATTTTAACTGAACGGTAATATCTGCTTTCTGGATATAAACGGGAGAATTATTTGTTTCCAAATAAAATAATAAATTTCTTCAAACACTGTTTGTTTGAGTTTTCTTTTACAGAGCATAAATATACATGCGTCACGGATTCGAACCTATTAACTCATGGACCCTTTTCTTTGATTAAATAAATACGATGTTGCTGTACATTAAAGAAAAGTATTTATTTTACATTTTATAATTTTTTAAAAATCCCTGAAAAATAAAATAAAAATGTAGACAATAGGAACTTTTAATATAAAATTCTTTTGAAAATAATCTAACGATTAAAAAACAACAACAAAAAAGAAAAAGATACATATTTTTTCTTATTTACGAGATTTATAGGTACCACCAATTTGACCCTGTGCAATTTACCCCCCCCTACATTTAAGACAATGAAATTTGCAGAAAAATTAATATTTTCTAGAAATTTTTTTTTCCTTCGAAAGAAAAAACATTAAACAAACTCCTGATGATTTTTTAAATTTTTTATCAGCTTACGAAAATAATGAAAATTATGATTGAAAAACAATGTTTTCATTTTTGCACTGTTAAATCAACTGAAATTTAACGTAGCTAAAAACAAGTTACGATAAGAGGATTTTTAAAAAATTCTATGAAAAATCAATTAATGGTCCGATTTTCACGAAAATTTCCATAAATTTTTACCATTGGATGTAAATACATCTGAAATAGTTTTTTTTCTAAAATATATTAGGGGAAATACTTTTTTACGAGGTCTATCCCCCCCCTATTTTATTTTATGAGATAAAAAAATGACGTGGAAAAAAATTTGGTACTTTTTTTTCTATAAAGATAAGAGTCTGAATAACTATATCAATGAAATTGTATAACGTACCGAACTATAGTTTTTTTAGGAAAAATTAATGAAATCTGAAATAAAAAGTGCAAAAAAATGTCATTATATAAATATTTGAAAACTTTTTTTTGCATGTAATTGGTATGTACTATATTCTATTAAATTCTCAAAAAAAAAAAAATTTTATAAATAAATTTTTAAGAGATTTTCAATCTTTTGTGTGATTAAATATTTTTATTTTCTGCGTGAAATAAATATATTTTTTTTTTCTGCGGAAAAAAATCGAATTTTTCACGGATATTTAAAAATATGAATTTTAGAATTCAGGTGAATTAAAAGTCCGATCCGTGCTCGATTAATATTTTAAAAAGAATTTGTAATTTTTATTGTTGAATAATAATGTGTGATTCTTAGAATATACGGAAGAGCAAAACTGACATATGACGAGACGCTTCTCGGTAACTAAAGTTTGTTTTTCTGTGCATAAAAAATTATTTTATTTAACTTTTACGACCAATTAGAATAAAAATAATATATTGAATGATTGTTTTATCAGTTTTTCTCTTAGAAAAAATATTCAAATTTTCATTTTATTTTCGATTTTAAGAATTAATTCTAAAACCGAAGACATTTTTAACGTCAATTTCACTGCGAAATTTTAAGATTAAATATTTTCAAGTTTTTATTCATAGTAAATTGTAATATTAAAGTTTATAAAGATTTTATTCATTTTAAATTGTAATATTAAAGTTTTTAAAGATTTTATTCATTTTAATAGAAAAAATTTGGCTAAAAAAGTTTGTCCGTTACACCCATCCGTACTTATATGCATAACCGTAAGAGGGTAATAATATGTATTTCTTTCTCTCTAAATCGCAGCCTGAAATTACCCTTTCGCACGTAATATGGATAGGTTTGTTTATTTTTTAAGATAACGATGTAATTTTTCCCAATCGGATAATTTGATCTTTGAATTAACTATTTTTCTTTGTAACAACCCTGTACGTTCTTTTTTTACGAGATTTTTTGATAAACAAAGTTCGGAAATATCTATTTTCGTTTTATTCAAGATGGCCTAAACGGTTTGGTGGTACCTAGAGATTTAAGTTTCAATGTTTAAGATGCCCTATTTCCAAAATCGATTTATTAGTGAATTATCTTTTTTACACATGTTCCATCATTAAATTGTCTTTCGAAAAATGTAAAATTTATTTATGTACAAAAAAAAAAAAAAATCTTGGTATGGGGGATCAACGCGCGAAACATATTGGTGCATATCGCATTAATGCGTTCTGGCCCCTTGCCCTAAAAAACGCTACATGATGCCTTCTGAAAATTCGAACCGTGCTATTTATGAACTTCCTACCTGGGTAAAGAAGAACAATTTCCTCATAAATTCCTACAATAAAATAAATTGAACCCTCATTTTATGTCTGTGTTTTGCAATAAATGTTTTATTTTTCTTGCACCCATTATTTTACAATACTAAATATATTTTCTTGGAGATATGTTAGCACCATATATATTTATAATATGCCTAGACTACATAAGTAAACATCATTAGATGTTATAAATAATTATTTTTTAAAAGGCAAGAAGCAGGCAATATTCTGCACCGAATGCAGCATGAGACATCACCCTCTATGTGAACTCCGATAAAACCAAGTTCATGTGTTTTTAAAATTAAGGAGGCATCTCCACGTTCGATGATAAACCCTGGAAATTGGTGTTACAATTAACGTAGCTAGGTAGTAATATCTTATCTAAAGAAAGCCATGTTAATCAATGGATAGTGAAAGGCATGGTCTTCCATGGACTATCAGTCATATAGAAATCTGATCTCATTGACAAGTTAAAGCAACAATTCTTCACAACCATAGCTGTATCATTGCTACTGTACAACTGCACCACTTGGACACTAACATAGCACCTAGAGAATAAGCTACATGGGAACTGCACAAGAATGCAGTATGTAATTTCAAAAAAGTTGTGGAAGCAACACCCCATGAGAAAGCAGCTATATGGCCACTTGCCACTTATCACACAAACAATCTGAGTAAAATGCTGGACACTGCTGGAGAATCAAGGACAAACTCATGATGTTTTTGTATGGAAACCAGCAGACAGGCACCCCAGTGTGGACCGTTGAGCAAAGATGTACATTGACCAACTCTGTGCAGATATTGGATGCTGTGAAGAGGACCTCTTGAGAACAATGATTGATAGGGTAGGGTTGGCTAGCGATTGTCATGGATATCCATGATTAAAATCCTACTTACCTTTAATTACAAATTAACTAACCAAGTGACCCTTCTCTTGTTCTTCCTTTGGTCATTTGAAAATGTTTACTCCAGTTTAAATAACTTATTTGGACAGTTTGGGAAAACTTTAAATTAGTGAAATAATATTATCATGTGATTTTTTCCAACAATCTAAACCGAGCACAATGGGTGACCCAACGGGTCACGTATTTTCTAGTATATATATATAAGTTAAGGTAGCATAGACATGGAGTCAACACTGTTTACTGACAGTTTCTCACCTATGTGATCTTCAGACTATATATATATATATATATATATATATATATATATATATATATATATAACATTATACGTCACCAAGAACACCAAACACAAATACGCACATTCATATGCACACACGTGCAAGGGTGTGATCATGACATCGCAGTCCTTACATACCTTTGTGTATGCACATGCCAACATGCATACATGTACGAACAGAACAGGTGCATCCGACATTATACATGCAATCACATAAACAAACAAATAACAAGTGAATACAGTTCACAAAACGCACACATTGAACCATATTTATATCATATGCATCATTTTCAAAAACACTTTCATTGCCTGAAGACTGCCACAGAGCAAGAAACCAAATGGTAGCAAAATTGTTCCAATGATAATAAAAATAAGCTAAACCTTTTATTTATCTCTCTCTCTCTCTCTCTCTATATATATATGAATTTAAAAAGCCTTAAAAATTATTCATTGCTTAATATCTAAAATTCTAATGATTGACTTGATAATGTTTATTAATGTGCACACCTTTAATTATAAATATGTCATTTTAAGTCTGAATCATCAGATCATTTTCAGTTAATCAGTTCAACAACTTTTCTGGAATTTAAAATAAAAAAATGTTTTGTTTTTTAAATTCAGACTTAGGTGATCCAGACAAAAATTCTGTACAACGTCTTGTTGGCATCTATGCTCGAGAACATCCAACAATGTCGAGTGGAAAACCCAATTGTAGCACAACTACGACAAATAAAGGTATTTTTGTTTATTTTTTGGCTGAAATCAAAATGTAATAAATAATTTTTTTTTCTTTTCTTTTGTGGTGGATTAACATTCAAATTCTGTTCAGTTCGTCCTACTATTTCAAATTAGTTTGGATTTTATGGGTGTACTTTTAAATTGAATTATGTGAAAAGGCCCAAATGGAGCTTTTGGCTGTAATAAGAGATCATATGAATGTGGACTGTATATTTATCAACTCATTCTTTAGTGAAGCTACAGTAATGTCCCTTACATACATTCCTATCATTCTTTAACAATTACTGGCTAAACTTGCAAATCGTCCTCAAAATTAAAACAGAAAATTTTGATGACGATTTGCAACAGATAAAACTAAATTTTGAAATTTAAAATTTTTTAAATCCGATTCAAAACTGGTAAAAAAATGTTTAAAACATCTTATGAACTTTTCTTTTTGAATTAAAAAAAAAAAAAATCCTTTTTTTATTTATTTACTTTTTTTCTTTTCTTTTCTTTTTTTTTGGTAAGTCAGGTTAGTAATTGTTTTATTTCATTTATTTAACGAATCTTGAAATATTTTTTAAACTGCACATAAATATTCTAGTTTAGAAAATATTTCAAGATTCGTTAAATAAATGAAATAAAACAATTACTAACCTGATTTACAAAAAAAAAAGTGAAGTATTTTGAATTGGATTTTTAAAATTAATTTTAATTTCAAAATTTAGTTTCATGTTTTGCAAATTGTCGTCAAAACTTTCCATTTTAATTTTGACCACAATTTGCAAGTATATCCCAATTACTTTCTGGACAAACCTCCATGCTACTTTTGTTTACAATCTATGTGCCAACACAATCTACAAAAGTAAAATTTTATTTTAGTATGTCATATAAATATATCATTTGTTTATCATGACAATGTATTTATATACATTTATTTAAAAAAAATTAAAATTATAGAAATTGGAAAATTATTTCTTAAATGTATAGGCAAATTAAATATACGCAAAATTAAATATACCCAAAAAAAATTATATTATTTATGAAAAGAAATTAAAATTGAAGTAAATTCAGATTAGGTAGATTGCATACTAAACCAATTCCATCACATATAGATATAGGTACTGGCAATTTTGTCATCTGCTACGAATTTTAAAAGTGAATTAAAAATAATTAAATCTATTATTTAAAGTCAAACTTTGTCTAAATCGATAAGTAGTAACATAATGACTATCATTAAAAAAAGAAAAATATCATTACATATGCAGTTTATTTTTAATAGATTTAAAACGATTTGTTTTGGTCAATTTCGACACGATTCTGTCTATTTTTCAATGGTTTTACGCGCTTGTTTACAATTTTTATGTAACATTCGCAATTGCAAAAAAATTTACCAAAAATCAGGTAATTATCCGATTTTAATGAAATTTTCAGTATTGATTTATCAATTAATAAATTTTATAATGCATCAGTTATTTTATTTCAAAACTTTAATTTAGTATTTTTGCTATGAAAAATTAATATATAAAATTCATTTAAAATGTGAAAAGCCTGATGTTAAGTTTAAAATGTTATATTTTTAGATTCTAAGAATAAATATCTATTTAATGCAAACCTTATTTTAGACACATAAAGTAATAAGTTTTGAAGAAAAACTCTATTGAAAATGTACCCCCCCCCTTTTTAAGCAGAAAAAATATCAATGTATAATTTTTTTCTTTTATAGCCAATTAAATAATTATTGAAATGAGTAAAAAAGAAATCTCCAAAAAATTAATTATTTATTATTTTTTTTACATTTTATTTTTCAAATTTCAGTACTTATTTTCTCATAGAAAAGCCACCGTAAAATTTTTAAAATAAATAATGCATTATAAAGATCATTCATAGTAATAAAAGTGCCACCAGTATACCGGTGCAACTTTTGAATAGAAAAAAAATAAATAAAGGGGAGGGGGGTAATAAAAGTACCACCGGTATACCGGTGCAACTTTTGAATAATAATAAAAAAAAATCATGGGGAGCAATAAAAGTGCACCGGTATAACGCGTTCAACTTTTGAATTGAAAAAAAAAAAAATCATGAGGAGGGGGTGGCAATAAAAACAAAAACTCAAGGGAGGTGACTCTCACTAGCGTTGAAATTTTAAAATGTTTGAGTTACTTCCCTTAAAATTTCACTTACAAATTCCGGAATTTTTCGGTTCACGAGGTGCAATGATTAGCAAACTAGACCAGCAGGCCATTGCTAGTGAGTTAGATTCTCACTGGGTGCAAACCAAACTTTGACAAAACTGAGATACACTTAATTTTCATCTAATCCAAAGATACCAGGATTTTAATATTTCTGGACGCCAATCAAAACGGATATAATTATGTATTGTTCATAACCAAATTCTACATCATTGAAACTTTGTAACCAAAAATGAAATTGCATAAACATAAGAATGTACTTATTTTTCAGTCTGCTATATATTTATATTTTTCGTTTAAGAGATGTGATGCTGTAGAGTTTGGTAATAGATGATGCCTAATAATATCAGTTTTGATTGTATAAATGTTCACCCAGAACTAATAAACTGCCGGTATCTTTGGTTTAAAAGGAAATTAACTTTTTTTCTCAGGGTGATAAGTCTATGCAAGAGAAAATCTCTGATAAAATAAATAATGTCTCCTTCCTGTTAAATAAATTCATCCATTCAACATTTTATTACAGACGCAGACATAACACTGAACTACGTTTTTATAATTTATCAACAGATTAAGGTTGTCCTAAACTTGATTGTGATATATATAAACACAATGTTTCGGCTGTTGTACCCCTTGACCTTCCTCGGGTGTACCTTGTTTATCCGAGCATAGCAATGATTCAACTTGGGAAATCATTTGGACCATATGACCTTTAGGCACCCCTTTTGCTTTGCTGATTCATAAGTACATTTTTTTCATTTACACTGTCAACATCCGTTTTTTTGTTAACAGACGATTTTTAGAGGATTTTTTTTAAATTATAAAACTAACCCCTAACCCTAACCAAGAACCGGATGTTGACCGTGTAAATGAAAAAAATGCACTTATGAATCAGCAAAGCAAAAGGGGTGCCCAAAGGTCATATGTTCTAATCATTTTGAAATTTGACTGTTAAGCAAACAAGGCATTCAAGAACTTTTTCTTTTTTTTTAAATCATTGTAAAGCTTCTCATATTGATGGGTGTGCAAAAACAGTGACGTCATTAATGAGTTCTTCAACACCTTGTTTGCTCAACAGATGAATTATTCAAAATGATTTCTCAAGTTTAATCATTTCTATGCTTGGATAGACAAAGTACCCCTGAAGAAGGCCGGGTGGGGAGGTACAGTGGCCAAAACATTGTGTTTATATATATCATGATAAAGATGAGGATAACAGTCCCAAAAAATCAAAAATTCAGACAAATAAGATTAACATTTATATTCCCTTAGTGGCCATTGCTTGGATTATGTGTGTAAATACAAAAACAGAATTTTTAAATCTTCATTTTCTTATGACCAAAAAAAAAAAATAACTGATTTCTGGCCAGGACTTTTTCAGTTTAATGTCTACTTAAAATGCTTTGGGATTTTCACCTAAATCCCCCTAAAAAAAATTAAAAAAAAACCCTGATCCAGTCTTGCAATAGAAGGCACAGAAGATTTGATGTCTGTTCACCATCCTATGAGAGACATCTGGTGAATTATAGTAAGAGTAAGATATGTTTCTGGTTTGGCTCAGTTAGTAGAGCATCAGCCTTGGAACCACAAGGTTCTGGGGTTTTAAACTGACCCATGATAACTCAGAGCATGTATAACACAGTTTTGAATCTGTGCAATAAAGTGGGGAGTTGATGGTAGGTGTGGTGCTTCACCTCATATGCAAAAACAATCTCCTTGGTCTAGTGCTAGTGAAAAGGGGATAGATAATAGGCCACTCTACCAACTTTACTATTACTTACTATTATGTTTCTCTAATAAAGTTGGGAGGATTTTGTGAAAATAATTCTTTTCAATACATTTCTATTGTAAGAAATGTTTTTAAAATATATTTCTATAATATTTTTATATCATGAATTGTTTGCAAGCATTTCTCTAGTAAAATTTAATTTCAATGGATTTCTCTCGTAAGAATTATTTTTCAATACATTTTTCCTGAATTAGTTCAATTATTATTCTTGTTAAGTATCTGGCCGCCATCCTTGGCCAGTTGTAAAGAACTTAAAGTAAATAAGTAAGTCAGTCCCGAGTTATAGAATCCTTTGGTAAGTCAATAAGTCCTGTGGTATAGAGTCCTTTGGTCTGTTGTCCAAGAAGATCCAAGTAGTAGTGAGCTAAGATTAGAATCAGCCAGTATAAATAATAATATCAGCAGCAGAGCACTGCCAGTGATTGGACAATAGGTTGGTCACATGTTCATCGGCGAGTCTATAAGTAAGAGTAGGCATCTAAGAGACACCTTATAACCAGAAAAGTCAACAATTCTCCTACCAAATAGACATTAAATAATTCATCACAACTTTTCTAGAGTAAATGTTGTTTTCTATTCATTCTTGTAATAAAATCATCTTTTATTTCTATTCTTTCATTTTCAAACAGAAATGTACAAAAATGGAATTGCTGAAGCGTCCAAGTTAAGCAGACACAGTGGAAGTTTACTGGTAATTATTCCAATCAATTATCTTGAAAATAGTTGACATTACATATCAATTAGTTGTTGTATTTGGTTTTTTGTATATTTAGTTTAAATTTCAACCTTAACATTTGTTTTTTTTAAATTAGTACTAAATCACAAAACAATAATTTTCAAAAAAGCATTAAATTCAAATTTTGCCTATGGAATCTGCGTGGTATTTAAACATAATTGTTTGTGTAATAATATTGTACTTGAGAAAAAAATTGCTAAAGCCAATTCTATGAAAGACAGAGAATGGCAAACTATATGGCTCCAATATGAAGGGTAGTAGATTATACCACAGGTTGCACATATTTTTTATACGTGTGAAGAATGATGAAGAGTTCCACAAATCTATTGATTTTTAATCAAAACTAAATTTTGTACTTTTTCTAATTATAAACATGTTAAAGTATATGCCTGATTTTAATGATCAATGACATCTCTTTTTCTGAGTTATAAGTCAACACAACTCATATATATATACCTATATTTGTTCGGCTGTTTATATCTTTTCCTCTACATTCTAAGATTAATGATATCTAAAGTTTCTTTGTACTTATTTTGCAATATTCCCAGTGGTGAAGTTAATCCAGAGGAAATACTTAAGATGAAAGATTTTACAAAATTCTCTAATCCTAACAGTAATTCAATTGTCTTGTTTCTGAACAGGTCATTTGGCAGAACTATTTTCACTCTACCTTTTTTTTTTATATTCTACAAACTAGCAAATATATGCACCCTCCGGGTGCAAGTATTTGAGTTTTAATATAATAAAATGTCATATTAAATTAGAAAGACTAATGAAACTGAATAAGAATGTAGATAAAAAGATTTGGAACAGAGGGGGTATGATTGAAAAATAGAACAACTTTGAAACTAACTCTTCCATCATTTTCTATTACTCCCGTCTTTCATTGGTAAATTTTCCTAATTTAACTGTTTAGTTAAAATAGGAAGTAAAGAATAATATTAGTTATTTCTTTTTGTTAAGGGATTTCTTTTAAGATTTATTGAAGAGATTTTTGCTCATATTCAATAAGATAAAACCAAACAATTAGAAATCAATAATACTAAGCATATATTTATTAAAATCAAATTTTTAAGATCAATATGCAAATAAGCCTTCCTATTCATACTGTAAACCGCTATTTTTTTGTATATATAAATACAATTGCATGTTTATAGTATGTAGTTATGGTCAACATTATAAGTATTGTAAAACAATTTTATTAATAATTGAGGTATAAATAAAAATAAAATCATGGTAAATGTGATGTAAATAACAAAGGGAATTGGGACTTGTATAGTAATATAGTTTCGGTTACAGACAAACAAACCCACAATTTCCATTATAATAAGATAACAATACTTTTGATTTCTCTTAAGACAATTTTCCAATCTTTCTCCTCAGGATTATGCGTCAGCTGTCTCTCACAGTCGAGCTGTCGGTATTTATTTAGGATGCTGCAAATTTCCAGCTGAAAAAGATCTTCTTCAATATTGGAAAGACAACCGAATGGCTTTTGTAAATCTGCTTCAAGAGGTGAGGAACTTGGGTTTTCTTTTTTTTCACTGATTTTGTGTTGAATGTCTTTAAAGAGAGTTTGTGTTTGCATCTGATACACAAAAAAGATCAAAGTCTTAGAAAGTTGGTGGAAGATTTTGGGGTGGGGTAAAGAAGAATATAAGTCTATTACAGAATAGATGATCACAGCAAATTTGATAATTTGAAACTGTATTTTATCTTATTTAATTACAAAGGTTATATATAAGTTACCCTTAGTGTTTATCTATGGTAGGTTTTATTTTAATGAGATTTTTAGAAAGGAACAGTCCAAAGAATACCATAGCTTAACACTTGTACCAGGTCATGTTTAATGGAATGAGAATAATCTACCTCAATGGATTAAATAAAAGGGGATCCCAATTAGAACATGAAGGTTCCGACAAGAAACACCTAAAGAAGGCCAGAGAGTCTATCAGCCAAAATATTGTGTATAGAACCATAAACAGTGTGAAAATTTAAATGATACAAATTATCAAGCTCTTTTTTTTTAACTATTTAATTCTTAACTTGTTAAAAAAGAGTTGAAAGAAATGACAGTAATTAATTCTGTGACGGAGAACGAGAAAGGAAAAAGAGCAAGTCTTGCCTGCCGGGATCGAACCCCCGTCCTCCCGCATGCAAAAACAAATGCGATTTAGGCATTGGACGGACACGAGGTTCGACTGATGTGCCCGGGTAATATGCCCATGAATAACCAAAGCGAGTCGAGTGTCGGGTGACAAGTAGAGAAGCATTCGGCTTATGTGAGATGGCAGTCAGAAAAAATTATTTTGACGACAACAAATTTTCAGCTGCTGGTCGAAGACGAAGACTGTTGACCAAAAGAAAGTTTGGCCTGTGAGAAGACGGTGGACTCACTTCTTTTGGTCACCCCCCCCCCCCTCAGCAGGAACTTGTTGACTTAAATATCTATTTTCCCCCCTCTATAAATTCATAATAGGCTAATGTTATAAATAGTATTTGTTTATTACGATAAAAAAAAAAATCAAAGAATAGAATTTAATCAAGAGGGAATAATCAGGAATTATTTCCTATCTTAGGATCTAAAAATTTGTAGTAAAAAAGAAATTTAAAAAAAAAAAAAAAAAGCTTAACTTTACTCACTAATTGCAGGTCCGTCAAGGTCTACATGGTGTACTAATTGATAATACTACAAAATTACCAGTGATCAATGCCTCTGTGAATATATTCGAGTCTTCAGCTATGTATTCTGCTGGGAAAAAAGGTCACTTTTGGGTTCACCTTGCTCCTGGTTCCTATATTGTTACCATTTCAGCTGATGGATATGATGATTGGATACAGGTAGGTTAAAAAATTTTCATTTCTTTTTTTTTTTTTTCATCCTGATCATATCATGCTGGCAGCACAGATTCTGTTGACTCTCTCTTGCCATCCATCCCTATCTGTCATTGTGCCTGACAGGTCCTCAACAACACAGTATCCAGTGTCTGCACAGAGTTGACGAATCAAAGTTTTTGCTGGTCAGTCAAAACTGGTGTGTTCATGTGTAGAAGTCCACAGTAGAACATCACTTATGGGTTCATCCTTACTTCACCAGCCGTGCCCTGCATGTTTTCTTTATTTTACTTGGTAATACTGATACGGCTACAGCTTGGAAGAATTGTCACTTTATTTTATCAGAGATATCAGATTTCCATATGATGGATAATCTGTCTATACCAGTCTATGCCTTTACTATGTGTATATTGACATTGCTTTCTGTAGATGAGATATTGTTACTGTTAGGTAAACCTAACAAAAATAGAGTTGCTCCTCTTTGATCAGTAAGGGACTGACGGGAACCCGGATATGGAAATTCCGCCATGTTACTTTGTAGTGGGGTTTTGGACTGTACAGACGTGTGTCAGCACGGTTGAGCTAGTTAAGTCACTTTTAGGGTAGTAGCATTTTCTACCCTGTGTTAAATAAAGACTGACAAGCAGAGAGTCAGCAGACAAGGCCACTGGCCCCATGTGTGAACACACACATGAAAACACAAAGGACGGCCCATGTGACGAACATGCACATGATACACACACACAGTTGAATTCTATCCAAACCATCTGACTGTATTCCCTGTCAGTAAGAATGAATAAAACAAATATTGATATATGTTAAACATATTATTATCATTTTGATATTTCCTATATCTCAGGATGTGAATTGATACTGATAGGGGAAATTATGAAATATTCATACTTCAAACTAGTTCTTGTGTATTTTTTATATTTCAACCACATGACATATTATCTAGGAATAAGAATGAAATCTTTTTTTTTTTATTTAATCGCAGAATCTAGATGTTGTTGATGGCAAGTCATCTGAAGAATACACCATTGTCCTGACAAGAGAACCTACAATCTTTGGATTATCAGCTTTGTTGGTAATTCTTATTGCAGGTGAGTATATTTTAGTTTAAAAGTCAGGAAAACTATTACTTTCCCTCTCACTTGTTGAAGATGAGAATAGAAATACTGTGGGTGGGAGGTTGCAATATTTTAGTCACTTGAAGCAAATAATTTGTTCATTGAGTTGAGTTAAACAGGACCCCGTGAGGTTGTTGAAAATGTGGAATGTGAGAGTTACAAGTTGAAATAGTATGAAATCATATTTTCTGGTGAAAAAGTTGTTTGTTTATTTGACAAATGTATATCATGTGACTGAATCCATTCAAGCCATGGAAGGTACTTGATGGGGTTGGTGGTGCACTGACACATTGTGCATTGCTTCCCTCCACATGTAATTTCAATATATATATATATATATATATAAAATTATTTTTATATAATTTCATGATGAATCAAAGTTTTGCAATATTTTGGTATGTGCTAATTTGCAGCACATATATCCCATGACCAAAGCAGTTCAGGCCGTGGATGTACCCACCCACTATGGTTGGTAGTATTGTGGTAGTTGGTGCGCTGACACATTGTGCATTGCTTCCCTCCACCTGTAATTTCAAAACTGCACAGATTAATGTGTAATGTAGTCTAATTTGTGAACTTATGCTTTCCAAATTCAAACTGGGCCATAACGCCACAGAATCAACCAAAATCATTTCTTGTGTAAAAGATGAAGGTACAATTGATCACAGTAGTCACCAAATGGTTCATGAAATTTTGATTGAGTTGTAAGAACCTTGGGGATCAGGCAGTTTGAATAGGATTATTCCCATGGATTCCAAGACCATACTTGCAAGCAATAGAGGCAAACTGGTGAGTAGCACTTGGAGAGTATCAGGCGAGCTTTGCATCTCACAGTTCAGTGTGGAAATTTTCCTTGAGTTGCAAGAACCTTGGTGATCAGGCAAGTTCAAATAGCACTATACCCATGGATTCCAAGGCCATACTTGCAAGCAATAGAGGCAAACTGGTGAGTAGCACGCAAAGAGTATCAGGTGAGCTCGGCATCTCACAATTCAGTGTTTAATCATCACCTTCAGCACCTCAACAAAAGCATACAGAGCTGGTAAATCAGACTCGTGTTACCAAAATATTGCAAAACTTTTGACTCACCCTAGTACAAGCCACTATGATGGAAGCAAATGTACTTGTTCAGTATATTTTATATTGCAATGACTGTGGATATTACAAGATTAAAGGAAGATTAGTTTCATACTTTTTTGTTTAAACTCGAACATAAAATGTTTCAGTATATTAGTACATCCAAACAAGGGTTCATGCTAACAATAATGTACTTTGCCACAGAGTGCTAAGAATTGAGGTCTTAAGTAGACGGCTTTCATAATGATCTGCCAACTGCTCTAAACAGCAGTACACAAGTAGTCTTAGACCAGTTCATTTACTCTCTAAAACAAGGTAAGACAGGCTAGTCCACAACACTTTTCCAATGACATTACTGCAAAAGTATGACCAGAATCTGAATTCAGTTTATCTTCTGATTTGCTACCTACTGCACCAATTTGTGCCTTCACAAATAAAAAGAATGAAGATAGAAATATTAATTTCTTGGAGTTGAATGAAATTTGATTTTAGAAGTTGCCAATGACCAATGCTTTATCAGCTGAGAAAATGAAATTCTTAAGCAAAGTTGGGAATGATCAGAAATTGATGCCAATTCATGAATATATGTTGTATAATCTATGTGGCATGTAGAATGGAAATTTACAAACGGTTGGAGACCTCTGACCCTACACGTAGAAAGCCTGTGAAGTCACGTGGGAGCTAGTTAACTGATCAGTACCAGCTTGGACGTCAGGCAAGAGATACGTCTTGCCTTAGCTGGGGCCCACTTGCACATTTGCGCTGTGTTTATTTAGAGACTGAAGTTTAGTTAAGAATAAAAGTCTTAAAGAAATAACATGGTGTTGTTGGTTGATGCATGTCTTGGCAAAAAAAGAAGACTGACCAAGAAGAAGAAAATGAATCAAAGATGAACAACCAACAGTAACCTAGGAATAGAAGTCAAAACTAGGCAATCATACAATGGCCAGATGAAGTAACAGAGAAGAAAGTAAGTTATGCATAGCATCTCTCTGTCTACCTGTATATATATATCTCTCTCTATCTCTATTAAAGAACTAATGATTTATATACTCGCAACATGTGCGTATATAACATATAAATCAACTGTAGTCTTCTGTTCTGTTATTGAATTATATTATTTTTTTGCATTGAATAAAGAAACCTGATTACAGGCAAAAATAATATAGAATACCATAGCTTAACACTTTAACCCTGTCATGGTTAATGGAATGAGAACAATCTACCTCAATGGATTAAATAAAAGGGGATCCCAATAAGAACAAGAAGGTTCCAACAAGAAACACCTAAAGAAAGCCAGAGAGTCCATCAGCCAAAATATTGTGTATAGAACCATAAACAGTGTGAAAATTTAAATGATACGAATTATCAAGATCTTTTTTTTTTTAACTATTTAATTCTTAACTTGTTATAACTTGTTAAAAAAGAATTGAAAAAAATGACAGTAATTAATTCATAATAGGCTAATGTTATAAATAGTATTTGTTTATTTACGATAAAAAATATCAAAGAATAGAATTGAATCAAGAAGTACAGTTTAAATCAAATTCTTCATTTTTTATCTCATTCTTCAGTTTGCATACTGATCATCCAAGAATTTTGTTGTTATGGCTACATTCACCCAGGGTGGGTTGAGCCAGCTCCCTCTATTGATTTTACTGAGTCCTCTCACAAAGGCAAACGATGCCTGTTGATTCGATGCAAGATAATGGGTGATCTCTAGCCAGTCGCAGTTCTAGTGGCACAATCCATAGACATGAGGGTCTATATTTCTCTCAAGATCAACCCTCACTATCATTAGCCCCATTTTTTGTTGACCTCCATGATGCTTCTTCCAGTCCTGAGGGTGGTCTGGGCTGATCACTCCATGGGTGTATTCTCCAGGGTGATGAAGAGCATGACAAAGCCAGTACAGACATTTTGTAACCACGGCTTGCTGAACCGAATTGATTCTGCACCAAAGACGCACAGTGGCATTTGATATGAAATGATGCTACTGGACCCAAAACTGTAGTGATCAAATATCTGAGTCTACAGAGGTCTTCCACCCTCATTGACCAGGATTCACAGTCATAAAGGAGGATAGTCCATACAACGGGGGGGTCTGGTAGATGCATACTTGTGCTGCGTTTAATTTCTGTCTGTGACCAGAGTCAGGAACGGAGCCCACAGAATTCATGTCTGGCAAAATCAATGTGAGTCTTTTTTTCAGTTTTGTGATGATGGCACCCAATACTTGAAATAGTCGACTTTTTCAAACGACTTTGCAATGAGGATTATGGTCAACTTTTCTGTAGGAGCAAACCAACAGTGAAAATCTTCATTTTCATCCTGGTAATTATTACATACACACATTGAATTGAAACTTGTCGGCCACCAAAAAATAGAGAAAAGAAAAATTTAAAACCACTTGTGGACCTTTTTAGATATTGTTTATTAATAATAAAAATTACTTTTCTCTCAATGGATCTACAACACACAAACACACACAATAATATATATATATATATTATGGACCTCTGGTCGATTTTCGATGCATGAGGGTTCATACAAATGAACACCCACACAGTGATTTGTTTATAGTCGGTGAAGACTTGTGTTGGACCATCCACACTTTTTGGCCACAGTCGATAGGAAAGAATTGGTGCATCAAGGGTTGCACAAACCCAAATCAACGACCAACCTCAGGAGATTTTGAATCAGAGTTATCCCTCTCCTAGACTGGTTACCTACCCAAGGCTGAAGGGCCCAGTCTGCCCCTACTATTTAACCATAGCTGGAGGGAGAATATAGGATTCATACCTTCCCAAGGGTATTAGTGCTATGTGAAATGCCAACAGCTTCGTCATATATATATATAATGACCAGATAAGTTGGGTAGTAGGTATATTTTATTCGAGACACTTTTTTTTTTTCATATATAGCTATACATAAAAAGATTTTTTCTTCATATAAATACTACATATAGAAAGCACGTTGTAATGGTTAAAAGTCATGGAAATGGACTCATGCCCCGAGTTCAAATCCTGGATGTGTAATTGCATTTCACGTTAGCGCTAATACCCTTGGGAAAGGTATGGAATACTACTCTCCCTCCAGCTATGGATAAAAGTAGGGCAGACTGGGGCTCTTTAACCTTGGTTAGGCAACCGGTCTAGGAGAAGGAAACCTGAATTCAAACCTGTGAACTCCGCTTAAGAAATTCACCTTGTGTCACATCCTGCTCATGCGGAAGCGGTTGGTAAATATATATAAATACATTAGAAAATGTTTTTAATCCACTTGGTTGGAACTGAATGAAATTTGAGATCTCTTGATCCAAATATAACTGCCAACTTTTTCTTCTTTTCAAGTATATATAATATATATATATATATATTATATATATATGAGTATGAAAAAGGTGGAATGAAAACATCACACAATGCTGGTTAAAGAGAAAACAATTTATAATATAATCATACTGATATTGATCAATATTTTCGATTTTACAAAAATCGTCATCAGCAGCTCATTTACTCCGTTGGTGTTTGTGATCGGAGATAAAAGCAAATCAGTTCAAAACAAAAAACCTTAATTTTGCCAAAAGAGAACGAAAGTTGTTACATTATTCTCCAATGTGCGGCATTCGTGCCATATTTTGTCGGTCAGCACTTATTTATATATATATATATATATATATATATATATATATATATATATATAACTTTATTTCTGTATATTGTGTACTAAATATTTTTTTCTTTCTATTTTTATGTAGCGGCCTGCCACAGGTCTGGTCCTTGTTGTTGTCTTTCTTCTGTGTTCCCGGTTTTGTGGGAGGAACGATATCGTGAAACAGGGCTTCCACAAGATTGACGGTAACCTGCCCAATTTCCAGGAGTATGAAGACGACGATGTAACGACTTACCGTTGGTGCCAAGCTCCTAAAAAAGATTATCATGATTATAGTTCGGATGAAGAAAGATGAACCTCTTCCACAAGAAATACACCGCACGCACAAGATGGTCCAAACCAACCAAAATGTTTTAATTGCTGTTGTGGGAAAATCATAGCTCAGTGTAAATAAGGTTTTGCTATTTGCCAGGAAGAGAGAGACCCTTCCCCCTCCCATCTCTCTCTACAAAGGAAAGTGGTTCAGTGACTGTTTATATTAATGAATGACCAAAAGAAACCAATGTGTATATTTCTTTAATATGTCTATTTTTGATTTAAATTCTCGTTCAATTTGTTAATTTTGATTTTCTTTCATTTTTTTTTTTTGTTTTTTGTTTTTTGTTTTTGTGGTTTCCATATTTCTCAGAAGCAATTTTTCTTTTTCAAAATTTGGTTCAGATTGTAAATCTCTGTGACATTTGGACGACGGAATTTCAGAATGACTGTGACAAGATTAATGCTAAATAGAAAAGAAGTTCTGTATCTGCTTCCATTTATTTTTTGTTGTGCTTCTGATGAAGGATACTGTCCAGAAATTTAAATGTAATTCAGTTTCTTTTTATTCTCCTCGTCTAATATCCTCATTGTTTCCTAAGATGAGTGATGAGAGTCAGAATATTCTACTGAAAAAAAAAAAAAAAAAAGAATTTTTTAAATAACTGAAAAAACACTAAAATATGAATTTAAAAAAATATATAATATATATATAAATAATTTATACCAAAATGATGTGAATTGTTATTTCTTTTAATTTTTTCTCATCCACTTGAATTATTTTTTCAGTCGTTTTCATGATTCTTTGTCGTTTGTAAAAGGTCATGATTAGTAACATTATCTTGAAATTATTAGACGAAGCATTCACAACCATTATTCATTTTTTTCTTATATTTCTTGCTACTAATTGAAAATAAACAGTATTTCCGTTTATTTACATGCAGATTTTAAGATAGTCACTTTTCATACTTTCAAAACTGTTTTTTTTTTTTTTTTAATTACACTTGGTTTACAAAAAAATATTTTTTGTCTGAGGCAAGAATGTATATAGGTTTTTTTACTAATTTGGGTGTGCTGAATTCAAATTTATAAACAGTTTTGCTCTATCCCTCTAGTTTTCTGCTTTTAAATAGTCTCATTTTAGTATATTAATGAGTATATATACGCTGCATCTCC
>CM042178.1:33972540-34092540 GCA_023376005.1 Doryteuthis pealeii
AAAAAGAGAGAGATAAGGAGAAGCAATCAAAAAAAGATAAAAACTATGACATCATCTCAAAATTTAAATAACCTTAATTTAAACAAATCTATTTTCCATATTTTCTTTTCCTGGCATAGATGTTGGACAACAGTTTGTCCACCTTATTACCATCCCTCAATCCTGATGGAGGACAGAAAAAAGCCTTCCAAAAACAACATAGACGGCGGAGGCGGCAATTACAATCCAAATGTGACAGTTCTGTTGGCGGCTGTGACAATGCAATGGTGTTGATCTGGACACAGACTTTATAAGTAAGTTGAGATTTGTATCTGGAGATGTTTAGTCAGATCCCCAACGGGGATATAAGAATCTTATCAGGAAGTCCTTTGTTTGACATAAATGATTCAGACAGTTTAGAAGGAAAAAAGAAAGGAAGGAAAGGAAACCCCTCCACACTAGACAGTAACCCCTAAAATTAGTAAACCAGTTCACATACTGAGGTAGCAAATATCTCATCTACAGAAAGCAATGTAAATTTACTGAAAGGCATGAATTGCTATAGACAGATTACAATGGAGGAACAAATTTGAACATAATTTCTGTTGACTTTGATTTTTCATTTGATTTAGACTAATATTGGCATGCTGATTTCAAAACTGTAGTCAGTTTTTCTTCTATCACGTCAAGTTTTTTCTCTACAGCTTACTCTCCAAATAAGCACAATTGTATTGGTTGTCTGTAAGTAATAGAACTGTTCAATTGATTGTGTTGATTATTTTATTGAAAAGGAAAAGAAATTATTCAGATCTGGTGACGAGGTTGATTCCCAATCAGAACAAACATCAGCACGTTTGTAAACCTAGTCTATCATGCATATTTAAATTAAAACTTGTCGATTAAGAGACAATGTCCTTTGGCCCCTCACCAGATTTGTAAGCAGAGTGTTATAAAGTTCTTGAGACCAAGCGAGGGTATCCTGCTACTTAAAACATTAATGTATAGAGAAAAATAATGGGGTAATTTTTGGATTCAGAGTCAAAAAAATTTGTCAAAAACAAGTGTCAGATCTAACTCAACAAAATTTGTGATGCCCAGTGTGATGTTTTATTATTTCCCATTATATATACATCTTTAAAACCTTCCCCAAAATAAGCAAAAATTTGTTAGAAGCTGTATTTTAACATTTTTTTGAGAAAAATCGAGGGTATCCCGTAGCTCAAAAAGTTGACGTGATATAGAAAAACTAAGATCAATTTTGGATTCAGTGGTCAAAAAATAGTAAAAAATAAGTGTCAGATCCAAATCAACAAAAATTGTGTTCCCCAGTATTATCAATCATATGGAAATCTGATCTCTCTGATAAGACAAAGAGAGAATTTTTCCAAGCTGTAGCCGTGTCAGTGATACTGTATGGCTGCACCACTTGGACTCTAAAGGGATGAAAAAGACATGCTGGAAACTGCTGGAGAAGCAAGGATGGGCTTATAAGTGACATTATCCTATGAGCACTGACACATGGACACATCAGTGTGGTTCACCCAGCAAAAAACTAGATTGATCATATTCATATGAATACTGGATGCTGTGCAGAGGACCTGCCTTGAGTGATGGCCGATAGGGATGGGTGGTGAGGAAGAGTCATGGAGATCCATCCTGATGATGATTGTTCTAATCAGAGTATTATGTTAAAGTTTGACGAGGAGGCGCCAGGTCGTACGGTCTTCTGCACAAGCCTCCCATATGTTGCTGTCAATGTGGCATGTCTTCATGTCCCACTTGCAGACATCTTTAAAGTGCAGGCATGGTCTCCCCATCGGCTGGGTGCCCTCTACTAATTCACTATATAGTAGGTCTTTGGGGATTCAGC
Organism: Doryteuthis pealeii; assembly: GCA_023376005.1. Lineage (NCBI taxonomy): Eukaryota > Metazoa > Mollusca > Cephalopoda > Myopsida > Loliginidae > Doryteuthis > Doryteuthis pealeii. The sequence goes on from CM042178.1 coordinate 33,974,390, forward strand.
CTTTTGTCCATCCTCCTGACGTGACCAAGTCAACGCAGGTGTCTTTCACAGATGATGGTAGGCTGCAGTAACCATTACACCAGGTGCCACAATTATATGATATCAGATATTCCTATCTGATACAAATAATTTGCAAACAGATCTATTTGACCCATAGATGAGACTGGTTCAGAGTGGACCTGGTAGTAATGACAATGGAAGGGAATTCACCACCAGATGTAGTTTAGTTATATGCAGAACACCCAGTATATTCAAAGCTGTGACAACATGGCAGTATGGTGAATCAAGAAATCAGTACAATAATTATGTGTAGATGAAATCTATAAGATGATGTTAGAACAATAAAAAAAAGAACCATTTCTGAATAAAATAATAAAGTATTTATTATTTAGATTTTTTGGATTGTTATCCTCATCTTTATTGTTATATACACAATATTTTGGCTGATGTGCCCTTCAGCCATCTTGTCAAACATGGGAGCCTTTATGTCATAATTGGGATCCTTTACAGAACTTCAAACCAAACCCTTTATTTAATCTATATGTTAACCAAACCTCCCGCCCAGTCGGCTGGGGTGTTAGAATGCACCTCTGCAGAGGAGTAAGCCTCCCCCAATGGGGCTACCTGTTGGCTGTGGGTGGTGACCCATGATGCTTAAGGATAGAACCCAGGTGGTTGAGCAGTCCAGGACTTGCAATACTCCACTTTGGCTAAACGTGTGGTCGGAGAGGCCCCCTCCAATCAATCGGCTGGTCACATCAAGCCCTAGCACCTATATGACTGCCCCAACCCCTTTTTATCATATGGGTGCTAGAAGGCGGTGGCTGAGGGTCTACATGTCCTGGGAATGACGTTAAACTCTATTTGATGGTAAGGTTCCAGTTTTGGAAGTTTGGGGAATGTGGAGCACCCCTTCATCACCATTGCTCTCTGGTCCACTCTGACCTGGAGGGGTAGTACCTGTTAGGGTCCCATCTATGGGTTAAATAGAAAGATGTATTCATAAAAAAATTGAGTATCCATTAAGAATGAATTTATTTAAAAACTTTATCGGCATTAAATGACCCACTGAGGTTGATATGCCATAAAACAAACAAAACAAAACCTGGTACAAGTGTTAAGCTATGTTAAGTATTCTATGTCTGTAGTCTGGATTGAACCTGCAACCTCCACATAATTTTCACTTAAAACTCAAAACTTATATCTGTTATGCCATATGTCCAACAGGTTCGGTTCAAAGTTCTGTGAAGGCTCTCAATTCCGACAAGAAAAACCTGAAGAAGGCCGGAGGACACATCGGCTAAAATGTTGTGTATATAACAATAAAGATGAGGACAACAGTTCAAAAAATCTTAATAATACAAATTATCAAGCCTAATCTAAAAAATTAAGACGAATAAAATAAGTATGTTGTGCATGTCACTAGGGTTAATGAATGGATTTTAAGTATTTGCAAAAACCAATTTAAAATTTCTACTTTGCCTCTGGTTGTAAGCATCTATTTTTATATTTAATTTTTTTTCTTTTTTTTCCAGTCAAGGATCAAAATAAATCCAGACTAATCCAGCCGGAGACTGCAGCCGTTATGAAATGGCTGAAACAAAATAATCCAACAGCCACAATAATTCTGAGGGGTGGTAACCTTGTGGGTGTCTACCCCTACCATAACAGTGCCTCAGGTTGTAAGTATTATGACGCCTTGCTTTGGGGTTTTTTTTCATTTAAGTTTTCCATAATTACTTCTCACCTCCCAAGACCCGGAAATTTATAAACACTGGACAAAGAAATGAGGGATATAAAAGGAAAGTAGTGAAAGATTTCTCTGACACCCTCATCACTGCCCCTCCAACATCACTTTGTGTGTCTTATCAAGGTGTATCTGTAAACTACATCTCAACTCTGTAGATGCTCAGCTTAGAAAGTTATGGGTGTACATACAAACACACATATATATGTTGTATTATATATATATATATATATATATATATAAGTTAAGGTAGCATAGACATGGAGTCAACACCTGTTTACTGACAGTTTCTCACCGATGTGATCTTTAGACTATATATATATATATATATGGGAGTAAATATGGAAAATAAATCCGACAATATAAAGAAAATTTGAAAAAACAAGTGTTCCGAAAATGGGATGAATTTAATTATCGATGTTTAAACATTTCGGTTTCATTACACCTTCATCAGGATGTATCTTGGGGTGAAGAAAATGATGGATGTTTTTATAGATGATAGGAGATTAAAATCTAAAAATATTTTTATAGATGATAGGAGATGAATATCTTTTTAGATTTTCATCTATCATCTATAAAAACATCCATCATTTTTTTCACAAGATACATCCTGATGAAGGTTTAATGAAACCGAAATGTTTAAACATCGATAATTAAATTCATCCAATTTTTGGAACACTTGTTTTTTCAAATTTTCTTTATATATATATATATATATATATATATAAAACATTATACGTCACCAAGAACACCAAACACAAATACGCACATTCATATGCACATGCCAACATACGCACATATATGAACAGAACAGGTGCATCCGACATTATACACGTAAACAAACAAGTAACACACGAATACAGTTAACAAAACGCACACATTGAACCATATTTATATCATATGCATCATTTTCAAAAACACTTTTATTGCCTGAAGACTGCCACAGAGCAAGAAACCAAATGGTAGCAAAATTGTTCCAATGATAATAAAAATAAGCTAAACCTTTTATTTTATCTATCTATCTATATATATATATATATATATATATATATATATATATATGAATTTAAAAAACCTTAAAAATCATTCATTGTATAATATTTAAAATTCTAATGATTGACTTGATAATGTTTATTAAATATTAATTTAATTATAAATATGTCATTTTAAGTCAGAATCATCAGATCATTTTCAGTCAATGAGTTCAACAACTTTTCTGGAATTTAAAATAAAAAAATGTTTTGTTTTTTAAATTCAGACTTAGGTGATCCAGACAAAAATTCTGTACAACGTCTTGTTGGCATCTATGCTCGAGAACATCCAACAATGTCGAGTGGAAAACCCAATTGTAGCACAACTACAACAAATAAAGGTATTTTTGTTTGTTTTTTGGCTGAAATTAAAATGTAATAAATAATTTTTTTTCTCTTTTCTTTTGTGGTGGATTAACATTCAAATTCTGTTCAGTTAGTCTTACTATTTCAAATTAGTTTTGATTTTATGGGTGTACTTTTAAATTGATTTATATGAAAAGGCCCAAATGGAACTTTTGGCTGTAATAAGAGATCATATGAATGTGGACTGTATATTTATCAACTTATTCTTTGGTGAAGCTACAGTAATGTCCCTTATATACATTCCTCTCGTGGTGTAATGGTTAGCAAGCTCGCTTCGCAAACCATTGTTAGTGAGTTCGATTCTCATTGGGAGCCCCATACTTCTGGCCTTGTGCCATATCTAAGCTCAGCTTAGTAAATAACTATATACATTCCTATCATTCTTTAACAATTACTGGCTAAACTTGCAAATCGTCCTCAAAATTAAAATAGAAAATTTTTATGACGATTTGCAACAGATAAAACTAAATTTTGAAATTAAAAAATTTTTTAAATCCGATTCAAAACTGGTAAAAAAATGTTTAAAAAATCTCACAAACTTTTCTTTTTTAAATTTTGAAAAAAAAAAAACCTTTCTTTATTGATTTACTTTTCTTTTTTTTTTTTTTTGTAAGTCAGGTTAGTAATTGTTTTATTTCATTTATTTAACGAATCTTGAAATATTTTTTAAACTGCACATAAATATTTTAGTTTAGAAAATATTTCAAGATTTGTTAAATAAATGAAATAAAACAATTACTAACCTGACTTACCAAAAGAAAAAAGTCAAGTATTTTGAATTGGATTTTTAAAATTTTAATTTCAAAATTTAGTTTCATGTGTTGCAAATCGTTGTCAAAATTTTCCATTTTAATTTTGACCACGATTTGCAAGTTTATCCCAATTACTTTCTGGACAAACCTCCATGCTATCAATCTACAAAAGCCAAATTATTTTAGTATATCATCTAAATATATCATTTGTTTATCATTTATTTTTAAAAAATTAGAATTATAGAAATTGGAAAATTATTTCTTAAATGTATAGGCAAATTAAATATACACAAAATTAAATATACGCAAAAAAAATTATATTATTTATTAAAAAAAATTAAAATTGAAGCAAATTCGGATTAGGTAGATTGCATACTAAACCAATTCCATCACATATAGATATAAGTACTGGCAATTTTGTCATCTGCTACAAATTTTAAAAGCGAATTAAAAATAATTAAATCTATTATTTAAGGTCAAAATTTGTCTAAATTGATAAGTAGTAACATAATGACCATCATTAAAAAAAGAAAAATATCATTACATATGCAGTTTATTTTTAATAGATTTAAAACGATTTGTTTTGGTCAATTTCGACGCGATCCGCCATTCTGTCTATTTTTCAATGGTTTTACGTGCTTGTTTACAATTTTTATGTAACATTTGCGATTGCAAAAACATTTACCAAAAATCAGGTAATTATCCGATTTTAATGAAATTTTCAGTATTGATTTATCAATTAATAAATTTTATAATGCATCAGTTATTTTATTTCAAAACTTTAATTTAGTATTTTTGCTATGAAAAATTAATATATAAAATTCATTTAAAATGTGAAAAGCCTGATGTTCAGTTTAAAATGTTATATTTTTAGATTCTAGAAATAAATATCTATTTAATGCAAACCTTATTTTAAATACATAAAGTAATAAGTTTTGAAGAAAACTCTATTGAAAATGTACCCCCCCCACACACACACACCTTTAAGCAGAAAAAATATCAATGTATAATTTTTTTTTAAATAATTATTGAAATGAGTAAAAAAGAAATCTCCAAAAAATTAATTATTTATTATTTTTTACATTTTATTTTTCAAATGTTCACATAGAAAAGCCACCGTAAAAAATTTTTTTTTTTGTTTCTATTCATAACTTCGGTCTTTTATCTCATTATTTATACTATAATTAGTATAGTATAAGACCAACTCGAAAAAATGTTACGCCCCCAACATAAGGGGGGGGGGGGGGAGTAAAAATTAAGTGACCTGAAAAAATGAGAAAGTTTTGAAATAAAATAAATAATGCATTATAAAGATCATTCAATGATAAATAAACACTGAAAATTTCATTAAAATCCGATAATTCCGATTTTTGGTAAATTATTTTCTGTAGTGGGGGCTAAAGTCATTTTGTCAAAAACGTATTTTAGGCTCATTTTGCCAGTACCTATATAGATATCATACTAAAGTAACACCCAAAGTTTGTTCATTAAGTTAAATAACTTAACCTTTAAGCAGTGTGCTCTTGAGCCTAAATTTACCCTATGAAGTTTGAGCATGAAGTACGCACCGTTAAACCGTTGGTAGTTTGAAAGGGGAATAAAAGTGCCACCGGTGCAACTTTTGAATAAAAAAAAATAAATAAATAAAGGTAGGGCAATAAAAGTGCCACCGGTATATTTGAATAAAAAAAAAATCATGAAGGAGGGGATGGCAATAAAACAAAACTCAAGGGAGGTGACTCTCACTAGCGTTGAAAATTTTAAAAATGTTCGAGTTACTTCCCTTAAAATTTCACTTACAAATTCCCGGGAATTTTTCGGTTTCACGAGGTGCAATGAATTAGCAAACTAGACCAGTGCCATTGCTAGTGAGTTAGATTCTCACTGGGTGCAAACCAAACTTGACAAAACGAGATACACTTAATTTTCTTTAATATTTCTGGACGCCAATCAAAAACGGATATAATTATGTATTGTTTATAACCAAATTCTACATCATTGAAACTTTGTAACCAAAAATGAAATTACATAAACATAAGAATGTACTTATTTCAGTCTGCTATATATTCATATTTTTCGTTTAAGAGATTGATGCTGTAGAGTTTGGTAATAGATGATGCTAATAATATCTGTTTTGATTGTATAATGGTCACCCAGAACTAATAAACTGCCGGTATCCTTTGGTTTAAAAAGGAAATTAACTTTTTTTCTTCTCAGGGTGATAGTCTATGCAAGAAAATTCTGTAAAATCAATAATGTCTCCTTCCTGTTAAATAAATTCATCCATTCAACATTTTTATTACAGACACAGACATACAACTAAACTACGTTTTTTATAATTTATCAACAGATTAAGGTTGTCCCTAAACTGATTGGGGTGTGATATATATAAACCAATATTCAACTTGGGAAATCATTGAACCATATGACCTTTAGGCACCCCCTTTTGCTTTGCTGATTCATAAGTACATTTTTTCATTTACAACTGTACAACATCTGGTTTTTGTTAATTAGTCGATTTTTAGAGGGTTTTTTTTTTTATATAAACACTAACCCCTAACAAAGAACCGATGTTGACAGTGTATAATGAAAAATGTACTTATGAATCAGCAAAAGCAAAAGGGGTGCCTAAAGGTCATATGGTCCAATCATTTTGAAAGTTGACTGTTAAGCATACAAGGCATTCAAGAACTTTTTCTTTTTTTAAAAATGATTGTAAATCTTCTCATATTGATGGGTTGTGCAAAACAGTGACGTCATTAATGAGTTATTGTTTTGTTTGCCTCAACAGATGAATTATTCAAAATGATTTCCCAAGTTTAATCATTTCTATGCTTGGATAGACAGTGGCCAAAACATTGTGTTTATATATATCACGATAAAGATGAGGATAACAGTCCAAAAATTCAGACAAATAAGATTAAACATTTATATTCCCTTGGTGGGCCATTGCTTGGATTTTGTGTGTAAATACAAAAAAAAACAGGATTTTTAAATCTTCATTTTCTCATGACAAAAAAAAAAAAAAATAACTGCTTTCTGGCCAGGACATTTTCAGTTCAATGTCTACTTAAAATGCTTTGGGATTTTCACCTAACCCCCTAAAAAAAACCAAAAAAAAAAAACCTGATCCAGTCTTGCAATAGGAAAGCACAGAAGATTTGGTGTCTGTTCACCATCCTATGAGAGACATCTGGTGAATTATAAGTAAGAGTAAGATTAGGTTTCTGGTTGGCTCAGTTAGTAGAGCATGCCTTGAACCACAAAGGTGTGGGGTTTTGTAAACTGACCATGACACTCAGAGCATGTATAGCACAGTTTTGAAATCTGTGCAATAAAAGGGGAGCTGATTGGTAGGTGTGGGTGCTTCACCTCAGATTGCGAAAAGTCAATCTCCGGGTCTATTGCTAGTGAAAAGGGGATATAGTATAGGCCACTCACCAACTTTACTAATTACTTACTATTATGTTGCTTTAAAAAGTTGGGAGGATTTGTGTTAAAATAATTCTTTTTCAATACATTTCTATTGTAAGGAAATGTTTTTAATATATTTCTATAATATTTATAGCATGAAATGTTTGCAAGCATTTCTCTAGTAATTTAGATTTCAATGATTTCTCTTGTAATAATTACTTTTCAATACATTTTTCTGAATTAGTTCAATTATTATTCTTGTTAAGTATCTGGCCGCCATCCTTGGCCAGTTGTAAAGAACTTAAAGTAAATAAGTAAGGTCAGTCCCGAGTTATAGAATCCTTTGGTAAGTGAATAAGTCCTGTGGATATAGAATCCTTTGGTATGTCAATAAGTCCTGTTGTATAGAATCCTTGGTAATCAATAAGTCCTTTGGTCTGTCGTCCAAGAAGATCCAAGTAGTAGTGAGCTAAGATTAGAATCAGCCAGTAAAATAATAATATCAGCAGCAGAGCACTGCCAGTGATTGGACAATAGGTTGATCCATGTTCATCGGCCGAGTCTAAAGTAAGAGTAGTAGGCATCTAAGAAGACACTTATAACCAGAAAAGTCAACAATTCTCCTACCAAATAGACATATAATTTCATCACAACTTTTCTAGAGTAAATGTTGTTTTCTATTCATTCTTGTAATAAAATCATCTTTATTTCTATCTTTCATTTTCAAACAGAAATGTACAAAAATGGAATTGCTGAGCGTCCAAGTTAAGCAGACACAGTGGAAGTTTACTGGTAATCTATTCCAATCAATTATCTTGAAAATAGTTACATTACATATCAATTAGTTGTTGTATTTGGTTTTTTGTATATTTGGTTTGAATTTCAACCTTAAACATGTGTTGTTTTTTTAAAATTAGTACTAAATCACAACAATAATTTTCAAAAAAGCATTAAATTCAAATTTTGCCTATGGAATCTGCGTGGTATTTAAACATAGTTGTTTGTGTAATATATTGTACTTGACAAAAAAAATTGCTAAAGCCAATTCTATGAAAGGCAGAGAATGGTAAACTATAGGCTTCCAATATGAAGGGTAGTAGATTATACCACAAGTTGCACATATTTTTTTTATTACTTTGTGAAGAATGGTGAAGAGTTTCCACAAATCTATTGATTTTTAATCAGTAAAATCAAAAACTAAAATTTTGTACTTTTTCTAATTATAACATGTTAAAGTATATGCCTGATTTTAATGATCAATGACATCTCTTTTTCGGAGTTAATAAGTCAACACAACTCATATATATTATACCTATATTTTTTTGGCTGTTTATATCTTTTCCTCTACATCTAAGATTAATGATATCTAAAGTTTCTTTGTACTTATTTTTTCAAATTCCCATGGTGAAGTTAATCCAGAGAATACTTAAGATGAAAGATTTTACAAAATTCTCTAATCCTAAACAGTAATTCAATTGTCTTGTTTCTGAACAGGTCATTTGGCAGAACTTTTTTCACTCTACCTTTTTTTTTCTATTCTACAAACTAGCAAATATATGCACCCTCCAGGTGCAAGTATTTAAGTTTTAATATAATAAAATGTCATATTAAATTAGAAAGGCTAATGAAACTGAATAAGAATGTAGATAAAAAGATTTGGAACAGAGGGGGTATGATTGAAAAATAGAACAACTTTGAAACTAACTCTTCCATCATTTTCCATTACTCCCGTCCTTCATTGGTAATTTTCCTAATTAACTGTTTAGTTAAAATAGGAAGTAAAGAATAATATTAGTTATTTCTTCTGTTAAGGGATTTCTTTTAAGATTTATTGAAGAGATTTTTGCTCATATTCATTAAGATAAAAACAAACAATTAGAAATCAATAATACTAAGCATATATTTATTAAAATCAATTTTTTAAGATCAATATGCAAATAAGCCTTCCCATTCATACTGTAAACCGCTATTTTATTGTATATATAAATACAATTGCTGTTTTATAGTATGTAGTTATGGTCAACATTATAAGTATTGTAAAACAATTTTATTAATAATTGAGGTAAATAAATAAATAAAATCATGGTAATGTGATGTAAATAACAAAGGGAATTGGGACTTGTATAGTAATATAGTTTCGGTTACAGACAGACAAACCCACAATTTCCATTATAATAAGATAACAATACTTTGATTTCTCTTAAGACAATTTTCCAATCTATCTTCTCAGGATTATGCCTCAGCCGTCTCTCACAGTCGAGCTGTCGGTATTTATTTAGGATGCTGCAAATTTCCAGCTGAAAAAGATCTTCTTCAATATTGGAAAGACAACCGAATGGCTTTTGTAAATCTGCTTCAAGAGGTGAGGAACTTGGGTTTTCTTTTTTTTTTTTTCACTGATTTTTGTGTTGAATGTTTTTAAAGAGAGTTTGTGTTTGCATCTGATACACAAAAAAGATCAAAGTCTTAGAAAGTTGGTGGAAGATTTTGGCTGGGGTAAAGAATATAAGTCTATTACAGAATAGATGACCACAGCAAATTTTATAATTTAAAACTGTATTTTATCTTATCTAATTACAAAGGTTATATATAAGTTGCCCTTAGTGTTTATTTATGGTAGGTTTTATTTTAATGAGATTTTTAGAAAGGAACAGTCCAAAGAATTATTGTGTTTACTGTAGTCTTCTGTTCTGTTATTGAATAAAGAAACCTGACTACAGGCAAAAATAATATAGAATACCATAGCTTAACACTTTAACCCTGTCATGTTTAATGGAATGAGAACAATCTACCTCAATGGATTAAATAAAAGGGGATCCCAATTAGAACATGAAGGTTCCAACAAGAAACACCTAAAAAAGGCCAGAGAGTCCATCAGCCAAAATATTGTGTATAGAACCATAAACAGTGTGAAAATTTAAATGATACAAATTATCAATTATTATTTTTTAACTATTTAATTCTTAACTTGTTAAAAAAGAGTTGAAAGAAATGACAGTAATTAATTCTGTGACGGAGAACGAGAAATGAAAAAGAGCAAGACATTGTCTTGCCTGCCGGGATCGAACGCGCATCATCCCGCATGCAAAAACAAATGCAATTTAGGCATTGGACGGACACGAGGTTCGACTGATGTGCCCGGATGTTTGGGTAATATGCCCATAAATAACCAAAGCGAGTCGAGCGTCGGGTGACAAGTAGAGAAGCATTCGGCTTACGTGAGATGGCAGTCAGAAAAAAATATTTTGATGACGACGAATTTTCAGCTGCTGGTCGAAGACGAAGACTGTGTTGACCAAAAGAAAGTTTGGCCTGTGAGAAGACGGTGGACTTGCTTCTTTTTGGTCCCCCCCGCTCAGCAGGAACTTGTTGACTCAAATATCTATTTTCCCCCCTCTATTTTTCCCCCTTCTATAAATTCATAATAGGCTAATGTTATAAATAGTATTTGTTTATTTACAATAAATAAAATCAAGAATTAGAATTGAATCAAGAAGAATAATCAGAAATTATTTCCTATCTTAGGATCTAAAATTTGTAGTAAAAAGAAATTTAAAAAAAAAAAAAAAGCTTAACTTTACTCACTAATTGCAGGTCCGTCAAGGTCTACATGGTGTACTAATTGATAATACTACAAAATTACCAGTGATCAATGCCTCTGTGAATATATTCGAATCTTCAGCTATGTATTCTGCTGGGAAAAAAGGTCACTTTTGGGTTCACCTTGCTCCTGGTTCCTATATTGTTACCATTTCAGCTGATGGGTATGATGATTGGATACAGGTAGGTTAAAAAAATTTCTTTTTTTTTTTTTTTTTTTTTTTTTTTCTTTTCATCCTGATCATATCATGCTGGCAGCACAAAGATTCTGTTGACTCTCTCTTGCCATCCATCCCTATCTATCATTGTGCCTGACAGGTCCTCAACAACACAGTATCCAGTGTCTGCACAGAGCTGATGAATCAAAGTTTTTGCTGGTCAGTCAAAACTGGTGTGTTCATGTGTAGAAGTCCACAGTAGAACATCACTTATGGGTTCATCCTTACTTCACCAGCCGTGCCCAGCATGTCTTCTTTATTTTACTTGGTAATACTGATACAGCTTGGAAGAATTGTCACTTTATTTTATCAGAGATATCAGATTTCCATATGATGGATAATCTGTCTATACCAGTCTATGCCTTTACTATGTGTATATTGACATTGCTTTCTGTAGATGAGATATTGTTAATGTTAGGTAAACCTAACAAAAATAGAGTTGCTCCCCTTTAATCAGTAAGGGACTGACGGGAACCCGGATATGGAAATTCCGCCATGTTACTTTGTAGTGGGGTTTTGGACTGTACAGACGTGTGTCAGCACGGTTGAGCTAGTTAAGTCACTTTTAGGTAGTAGCATATTTCTACCCTGTGTTAATAAAGACTGACAAGCAGAGAGTCAGCAGACCAAGGCCACTGGGCCCCATGTGTGAACACACACATGAAAACACAAAGGACGGCCCATGTGAACGAACATGCCACATGATACCACACCAGTTGAATGTCTAGTCAAACCATCCACTGTATATGCCCTTGTCAGTGGAGAGAAATAAACAAATAATTGATATAGTGTTAAACCGATTTATTATCATTTTGCCTAATTTCCTAATCTCCGGGGAATGTCGAATTAGATATGAGTGGGGGAAATATTATAGACACTTCATGCTTCAACTAGTTCTTGTGATATTTTTTATTTCCAACCACTGACATATTTCTAGAATAAGAATGAAATCTTTTTTTTTTATTTAAGTCGCAGAATCTAGATGTTTGATGGCAAGTCATCTGATAGAATACACCATTGTCCGACAAGAGAGGAGCTGCGACGCGAGCTAGGGAGGTGCACACGTTAGGTGGAAACCTCGCATTCTGTGCTAGTATTTTTTGTTATGTGCAGGTCGTGCGTATGATTTGGCTCGATGCTGCTATTTCGTGTCTGTGCGGCCGTCTGGTTCTTGTTTTTTTTCTTTTTTTGTTCTTTGTTTGGTTAAGGTGACGTATATTGCTCCCACCCACAGTATCCATTCTCATCTTCATCAGTGAGAGGGAAAGAGTAATGTTTTCTCCTCCTCTGGATTTAAAAAGGAAAAACTAATATACTTCACCTGCAATAAGAATTACGAAAGCTGGATAATTTCCAACCAGATTGTAGGTCTCTTTTTCAGACAATGGTGTATTCTTCAGATACTTGCCATCAACATCATCTAGATTCTGCGATTAAAATAAAAACCAAAGATTTCATTCTTATTCTAGATAATTATTGGGTGGTTGGATATATATCAGAATAAGTTCTTGAAAGCATGAATGTTTATAATTTTCCATCAGTCATTCAATCCGAGATATAGGAATATCAAATGATAATATATGTTAACATATTCATTGTTTTATTATTCCCTGGATAGGGATAGGTGGGATGGTGATAGAATCAACTGGTGTGTGTATCATGTATGTTCGTCACATGGGCCTCCTTTTGTAATTGTTGTTCACACATGGCAGTGGCTTGTCTGATGATCCTGCTTGTCAGTCTTTATTTACACAGGTGAAATGCACGTACCTAAAGTGACTTACTAGCTCACCGTGCTGCCAGCACGTCTACAGTCCAAAACCCACTACAAGTAACACTGGCGAAGTTTCCATCCGGGTTCCGTCAGTCCTTACTGATAAAGGGGAGCAATCTATTTTTGTAGGTTTACTAACATTTAACAATACTCATCTACAAAAGCAATTTTGTCAATAGTACCATTAGTAAAGGCATAGACTTGGTATAGTAACAGATTTCCATCATATGGGAATCTGATATCTCTGATAAAAAAAGTGATTCAATTCTTCCAAGCTGTATCAGTATTACCAAGTAAAAAAGGAAGAATCTGGCAGCGGCCTGGGTGAAGTAAGGAAACCCATAAGTCGATGTTCACTGTGGACTTTACACATGAACACACAGTTTTGACTGACCAGTGCAAAGAACTTTTTGATCTCACTCCCACTCTGTGCAGACCACTGGGATACTGTGTTGTTGAGGACTGCCTAGGCAATGATAGTAGGTGATGGATGGCAAGAGAGAGTCCAAACAGAATCTGTGCTGCCAGCATATTATCAGATGAAGAAAAAAAAAAAAAAAATAAAAAAGAAATTTTTTTAAACCTACCTGTATCCAAATCATCATACCCATGACAGCTGAAATTGGGTAACCAATATAGGAAAGGAGCAAGGTGAAATCCAAAAGTGACCTTTTTTCCCCAGCAGAATACATAGCTGAGTTCGAATATATTCCCAGAGGCATTGATCACTGGTAATTTGTAAGTATTATCAATTAGTACACCATGGTAGACTTGAGGACCCCTGGATTTATGGTAAAAAGTTAAGCTTTTTTTTTTTTTTTTAAAATTTCTTTTTTACCTAAAAATTTTAGATCTAAAGATAGGAAATATTCTGGGATTATTCTTCTTGATTCAATTCTAATTTTTGATTTATTTATTGTAATGAACCAATATATTATAATAGCCTATTTGATTTATAGAAGGGGGAAAAATACGAGGGGGAAAATAGATATTTGGTCAACAAGTCCTGCTGAGCGGGGGGGATCCAAAAAGAACAAGTCCCACCGTCTTCTACAGGCCAAAAACTTTCTTTTGGTCCAAACCACAGTCTTTCGTCTCCGACCGCAGCTGAAAATTCGTCGTCATCAAAATATTAGTTTTTCTGATGCCAATCTCACGTAAGCGAATGCTTCTCTATTGTCACCGACGCCTGACTCGCTTTGGTTATTTATGCATATTACCCAAACTCGGCACATCAGATCGAACCTTGGTCGTCCATTGCTAAATATGCATTTTGTTTTTTGCATGCGGGTGAATGCGCGTTCGACCCGGCAGGCAAGACAATGTTTGCTCTTTTCATTTCTCGTTCTCGTCACAGAATTATTACTGTCATTTCCTTTCTTGTACAACTCTTTTTTAACAAGTTAGATTAAATTAGTAAAAATAATAATTGATATTTGTTAATTTAATTTTCACCACGGTTATGGTTTATACACATCTTTTGGCTGATGGTACTCTCTGGCCTTTTTTAGGTGTTCTTGTTGGAACCTTCATGTTACTAATTGGGTCCTTTTTTTTATCCATTGGGTAGTTGTTCTCATTCCATATTAAAACATGAACAGGGTTAAAGGTTTAAGCTATGGATTCTATTTTTTTGCTGTAGTCAGGTTTCTTCTTTAATTCACATACGAACAGAAGACTACAGTAAACACAATGAATTCTTTGGACTGTTCTTTCTAAAATTCAGCTTTGTACTATTATGATTTCGGTGGAGATGTACCTACAATCTTTGGATTATCAAGCTTTGTTGGAATTCTTATTGCAGGTGAGTTTATTTTAGTTTAAAAGTCAGGAACTATTTACTTTCCCTCTCCTTGTTGAAGATGAGAATGAAATACTGTGGGTGGGAGGTTGCAATATTTTAGTCACTTGACAGAAATAATTTGTCATTGAGTTGAGTTTAAACAGGCCCCCCGTCGGCGCCTTGGTTGAATAATGTGGAATGTGAGAGTTACAAGTTGAAAATAGTAATGAAAATCAGATTTTCTGTGAAAAAGTTGTTTGTTTACTTTGACAATATGTATATCATGTGACTGAATCCATTCAAAGTCATGGAGTTACTTGAATGGTTGGTGGTGCGCTGACACATTGTGCATTGCCCTTCCCTCCCCTGTATATATATATCATAATTAATGTGTTAATGTAGTCTAATTTGTGAACTTTATGCTTTCCAAATTCAAACTAGAGCCCATAAAGCCACAGAATCACCAAAATCCATTTCTGTGTAATAAGGATGAAGGTACAAATCTGATGCACATAGTCACCAAATGGTTCATGAAATTTGAATTGATTGTAAGAACCTTGCGGATCAGGCAGGGTTGAATAGGATATACCCATGGAATTCCAAGGCAAACAATAGAGGCAGAACTCGGTGAGGTAGCATCTGATGAAATATCAGGCGAAACCTGCATCTCACAGTTCAGTGTGGTTCATCACCTTCAGCACCTTTGGCAAAAGCATTTTACTGCTGAATTGTGCCTTAGTTACCAAAAATATTTCACTTTGACTCACCTAGTACAAGCCACTCTGATGGAAGCAATGTACTTGTCAGTCTATTTTATATTGCAATGACTGTGGATATTCAAAGATTAAAGGAAATTAGTTCATACTTTTTTGTATAATATAGAATGTTTAAGTATATTAGTACATCCAAACAAGGTTTGTGTTAACAATAATGTACTTTGCCAAGAGTACTAGAATTGACGGTCTTAAGTAGACAAGCTTTCGTAATGATCTGCCAACTGCTCTAAATAGCAGTACACAAGTAGTCCTAGACCAGTTTCATTTATATCTCTAAAACAAGGTAAGACAGGCTAGTCCCCACAACACTTTTCCAATGACATTACTGCAAAAGTATGACTAGAATCCTGAATTCAGTTATCTTCTGATTTGCTACTACTGCACCAATTTGTGCCTTCAAAATAAAAAGAATGAAAGATAAAATTTAATTTCTTGGAGTTGAATGAAATTTGTTGCATTTGATTTTAGAATTGCCAATGACATGCTTTTCTTATCAGCTGAGAAATGAAATTCTTAAGCAAAGTTGAAAATGATCAGAAATTGATGCCAATTCATGAATATATGTTGCATAATCTATGTGGCATGTAGAATGGAAATTTACAAACGGTTGGAGACCTCTGACCCCACAGCTAGAAAGCCTGTGAAGTCACGTGGGAGCTAGTTAACTGATCAGGTACCAGCTTGGACGTCAGGCCAAGAGATACGTATTGCCTTAGCTGGGGCCACTTGCACATTTGCACTGTGTTTATTTAGAAGACTGAAGTTTTAAGTTAAAGAATAAGTCTTAAAGAAATAACACGGTGTTGTTGGTTGATGCATGTCCTTGGCAAAAGACTAACCAAGAAGATGAAAATGAATCAAAGATGAACGACCAACAGGAACCTAGGAAATAGAAGTCAAAACTAGGCGATCATACAATGGCCAGATGAAGTAACAGAGAGAAAGTAAGTATGCATAGCATCTCTCTGTCTACCCTGTATATCTCTCTCCTCTCTATTAAAGAACTCATGATTTAATATACTCACAACATGTGCGTATATAACATATAAATCAACTGTAGTCTTCTGTTTCTGTTATTGAATTATATTATTTTTGCATTGAATAAAGAAACCTGATTACAGGCAAAAAATAATAAGAATACCATAGCTTTAACACTTTAACCCTGTCATGGTTAAATGGAATGAGAACAATCTACCTCAATGGATTAAAAAAAGGGGATCCCAATAAGAACATGAAGGTTTTCCGACAAGAAACACCTAAGAAAGCCAGAGAGTCCATCAGCCAAAATATTGTGTATAGAACCATAAACAGTCTGAAAATTTAAATGATACAAATTATCAAGCTCT
Source organism: Doryteuthis pealeii (assembly GCA_023376005.1). Lineage (NCBI taxonomy): Eukaryota > Metazoa > Mollusca > Cephalopoda > Myopsida > Loliginidae > Doryteuthis > Doryteuthis pealeii. The sequence goes on from CM042178.1 coordinate 33,991,197, forward strand.
TTTTTTTTAACTATTTAATTCTTAACTTGTTATAACTTGTTAAAAAAGAATTGAAAAAAATGACAGTAATTAATTCATAATAGGCTAATGTTATAAATAGTATTTGTTTATTTACGATAAAAAATATCAAAGAATAGAATTGAATCAAGAAGTACAGTTTAAATCAAATTCTTCATTTTTTATCTCATTCTTCAGTTTGCATACTGATCATCCAAGAATTGTGTTGTTATGGCTACATTCACCCAGGGTGGGTTGAGCCAGCTCCCTCTATTGATTTTACTGAGTCTCTCTCACAAAGGCAAACAATGCCTGTTGATTCGATGCAAGATAATGGGTGATCTCTAGCCAGTCGCAGTTCTAGTGGCACAATCTATAGACATGAGGGTCTATATTTCTCTCAAGATCAGCCCTCACCATCATTAGCCCCATTTTTTGTTGACCTCCATGATGCTTCTTTTAGTCCTGAGGGTGGTCTGGGGTGATCACTCCATGAATGTATTCTCCAGGGTGATGAAGAGCATGACGAAGCCAGTACAGACATTTTGTAACCATGGCTTGCTGAACCGAATTGATTCTGCACCAAAGACGCACAGTGGCATTTGATATGAAATGATGCTACTGGACCCAAACTGTAGTGATCAAATATCTTGAGTCTACAGAGGTCTTCCACCCTCATTGACCAGGATTCACAGTCATAAAGGAGGATAGTCCATACAAGGGGGGTCTGGTAGATGCATACTTGGTGCTGCGTTTAATTTTTGTCTGTGACCAGAGTCAGGAACGGAGCCCACAGAATTCATGTCTGGCAAAATCAATGTGAGTCTTGATGTCAGTTTTGCTTTGTCAGTTATTGTGATGATGGCATCCAAATACTTGAAATAGTCGACTTTTTCAACGACTTTGCAATTAAGGATTATGGTCAACTTTTCTGTAGGAGCAAAACCAACAGTGAAAATCTTCATTTTTCATCCTGGTAATTATTACATACACACATTGAATTGAAACTTGTCGGGTCCACCAAAATAGAGAAAAGAAAATTTAAACCACTTTGTGGACCTTTTTAGATATTTTATAATAATAAAATATTTACTTTTCTCTCAATGGATCTACAACACACACACACACACACCACACACACACACACCATATATATATATATATATATTATGGACTCTCTGGTCGATTTTCGACGCATGAGGGTTCATACAATGAACACCCACACAGTGATTTGTTTATAGTGGTGAAGACTTGTGTTGGACCATCCACACTTTTTGGCACAGTCGATAGGAAAGAATTGGTGCATCAAGGGTTGCCAACAACCCAATCAACGACCGACCTCAGGAATTTTGAATTCAGAGTATCCCTCTCCTAGACTGGTTACCTACCCAAGGCTGAAGGGCCCAGTCTGCCCTACTATTTAACCCATAGCTGGAGGGAGAATATATGGATTCATACCTTTTCCCCAAGGGTATTAGCACTATGTGAAATGCCAACAGCTTCGTCATATATATTATAATATATATATATTATATATATTTATATATATATATAATGACCAGATAAGTTGGTGGTAGGTATTATTCTATTCAGGACACTTTCTTTCTACATTATAGAAGCACATGGTGTAATGGTTAAAGTCATGGGAAATGGACTCGTTGCCCCGAGTTCAAATCCTGGATGTGGTAATTGCATTTCATTTAGCGCTAATACCCTTGGGAAAGGTATGAATCCTACTCTCCCTCCAGCTATGGATAAATAGTAGGGAAGACTGGGCTCTTTAACCTTGGTTAGGCAACCGGTTTAGGAGAAGGAAAACTCAGAATTCAAACCTGCTGAACTCCGCTTAAGAAATTGACCTTGTGTCACGTCCTGCTCGTGCGGAGGGGTTGGTAAATATATATAAATACATTAAAAAATGTTTTTAATCCACTTGGTTGGATCTGAATGAAATTTGAACTCTCTTGATCCAAATATAACTGCCAACTTTTTCTTCTTTCAAGTATGTGTGTATATATATATATATATATATATATATGAGTATGAAAAGGTGGAATGAAAACATCACACAATGCTGTTAAAGAGAAAACAATTTATAATATAATCATAGCTGATATTGATCAATATTTCGATTTTACAAAAATCATCTTCAGAGCCAGTTTAATCTGTGGTGTTTGTGATCGGAGATAAAAGTCAAATCAGTTCAAAAACAAAAAACCTTGATTTTGCAAAAAAGAGAAAGAAAGTTGTTACATTATTCTCCAATGTGGGCATTCGTGCCATATTTTTGTCTGTCACAACGATATGTATAACTTTTTTGTCAGTCAACCCTTTATTGTATATATATATATATATATATATAATTTAATATACCAAGCGTGTTGGTAGATCCTTGCGGAGAGAAAAAACCCGGCAGAGAGTTTGATTGTAAAAATATACTACCAAACATCAACCAGGAAGAAAAAAATTTTTGAAAAAAAGAAAAGACCAAGATATTCGTACCAACAAAAAATAATCTATTGGTATAGTATTTGGCCAAAAGAAAAAACAATTTATATGTATATAAGATATATATATATTCATATAACCGCTAGGAGAGTCAGATTTTAGCCCTGAAGAGCTTTATTGCGAAACTAATAGTAGGTTCGTCTGACTCAGTAGATTATCTTTATTATATATATATATATATATATGTGTAACTTTATTTCTGTATATTGTGTACTAAATATTTTTTTCTTTCTATTTTTATGTAGCGGCTGCCACAGGTCTGGTCCTTGTTATTGTTGTCTTTCTTCTGTGTTCCCGGTTTTGTGGGGAGGAACGATATCGTGAACAGGGCTTCCACAAGATTGACGGTAACCTGCCCAATTTCCAGGAGTATGAAGACGACGATGTAACGGACTTCACCGTTGGTGCCAAGCTCCTAAAAAAGGAGTATCATGATTATAGTTCGGATGAAGAAGATGAACTCTTCCACAAGAAATACACCGCACGCACAAGATGGTCCAACCAACCAAAAATGTTTTAATTGCTGTGTGGAAAATCATGGCTCAGTGTAAATAAGTGTTTTGCTATTTGCCAGGAAGAGAGAGACCCTTCCCCCTCCCATCTCTCTCTACAAAGGAAAGTGGTTCAGTGACTGTTTATATTAATGAATGACCAAAAGAAACCAATGTGTATATTTTCTTAATATGTCTATTTTTTGATTTAAATTCTCGTTCAATTTGTTAATTTTGATTTTCTTTCATTTTTTGTTTTTTGTTTTTTGTTTTTTCTTTTTGTTGGTTTCCATATTTCTTCAGAAGCAATTTTTCTTTTTCAAAATTTTGGGTTCAGATTGTAAATCTCTGTGACATTTGGACGACGGAATTTCAGAATGACTGTGACAAGATTAATGTAAATAGAAAAGAAGTTCTGTATCTGCTTCCATATTTTTTTTGTTGTGCTTCTGATGAAGGATACTGTCCAGAAATTTAAATGTAATTCAGTTTCTTTTTATTCTCCTCGTCTAATATCCTCATTGTTTCCTAAGATGAGATGATGAGAGTCAGAAATATTCTACTGAAAAAAAAAAAAAAAAAAAAGAATTTTTTAATAACTGAAAAAAACACTAAAATATGAATTTAAAAAAGATATATATATTATATATTAAATAATTATACCAAAATGATGTGAATTGTTATTTCTTTTTAATTTTTCTCATCCACTTGAATTATTTTTTCAGTTGTTTTTCATTGATTCTTTGTCGTTTGTAAAAGGTCGATGATTAGTAACATTATCTTGAAATTATTAGACGAAGCATTCACAACCATTATTCATTTTTTTTCTTATATTTCTTGCTACTAATTGAAAATAGCAGTATTTCCCTTTATTACATGCAGATTTTAAGATAGTCACTTTTTCATACTTTCAAAACTGTTTTTTTTTTTTTTTAATTACACTGGTTTACAAAAAAATATTTTTTGTCTGAGGCAAGAATGTGAATAGGTGTTTTTTACTAATTTGGGTGTGCTGAATTCAAATTTATAAACAGTTTTGCTCTATCACCTCTAGTTTTCTGTCTTTTAAATAGTCTCATTTTAGTATATACAGAGTATATACGTGCTTATTTCAACAGTTGCAGCAGCTTATTACAGATAAAACAGGATAGATAAAGAAGGATGACACAATGTACACAATTCATAGTACCACAGACAGTTAGAAATGTGTTTTCTTAGATGATCTGCTGACTGCCAGTGCACTACTGGCTGTTGATTGAGACATGTTGGCTACGCTTAACTGCCAAAATCCGTCTTGATATATAGCTATATATATATATATATATAATGTAATGCTATCACTTACATTTATTGCATAATAACTAAAAAAGAAGACATAAGTCACACAATATTAGAAATTAACCCTGAATGCATATACACCTTAATGTACAGTATGCATATCTAAAAAACTAGAGGTGATGAGTAAAAACGGATTTCCAATCTGAATTCAGCACCCCCAAATTAGGTTAAAACAGCTATTTTTGTGCTTGCCTCAATTTCTTAGTAAACCAGTGTTATTTGGATTATTCAGATTATTGTCCTCATCTTTATTGTTAACTGCACAACATTTCGGCTTATGTGCCCTCCGACCTTCTTCAGGTATTTTTTGTCAGACTTGGGAACTTTCTTGAACTTGGTAAACCCCTCCTCAAAAATCGGAGGACACATCAGCCGAAACATTATGCAGATAACAAAGATGGGGATAATAGTCCAAATAATACAAATTAGCAAACCTCATCTCAAAAATTCAAAAAAAAGAACATGAATTGACAACATTATGGATTTGTGTTCCTTCTTATTGAAATCTCTGGTTTGTTGGTTAGATTTTACAGCATGGTCAACCCTTGTTGGGTTATTTTATGCTGAAGACATTTTTGTTTCATTTATTCTTTTGGAGTATTCAATTCTTTCTTTTTTTAAACTCATTTTTTTAAACTCATTTTTTTATTCATTTAACCCATAGATGGGACCCTAACATATACTACCACTTTGGGTCAGAGTAGACCTGGGAGTCGTGGTGATGAAGGGGTACTCCACATTTTTCAGACTACAGAATTGGAATCTCACCATTAGTTTAAACATCATACCCAGAACACTAAGACCCTCAGCCACTGCCTTGTAGTTCACTAACTCTGTTCATAGCTACATGTAAGAAGTTACTTTTAAGTAGACACTAATCTGGGACAGAGTTTATTCTTTTATTTTGTTTGCATTCATTCTGAAACAGAGTTGAATTTGAAACTGTTCTCATCAATATTTCAGTCTGTTCCCAAGTATAGGTCATCCAGCAAGAATCAAAACTTGCTATTCAGTAGTAATGAATTGGTGAGACTAGATTTGCTAACCATTACACCACAATGAAACAGAGATAATTTAAAAGTTAAGATAAAACAGTAATAATTTAAGACATGAAATACAGGGACAATTTGAGAGTGAGAAAAAAAAATAGTGACAATTTAAGAGAGTGAGAAAAAAAAAATAGTGACAATTTAAGAGAGTGTGAAAAAAATAGTGACAATTTAAGAGAGTGTGGTGAAAAAAAAAAAATAGTGACAATTTAAGAGTGTGTGGAAAAAAAAAATAGTGACAATTTAGGAGTGTGGAAAAAAAAAATAGTGACAATTTTAAGAGAGTGAAAAAAAAAAAAAAATTAGTGACAATTTAAGAGAGTGTGAAAAAAAAAAAAATAGTGACAATTTAAGAGAGTGTGAAAAAAAAAAATAGTGACAATTTAAGAGAGTGTGAAAAAAAAAAAATAGTGACAATTTAAGAGAGTGTGAAAAAAAACATTACATACCTCATTTATCACTGGAACAATGGGAATATGTGCGATCATTAAAAACTTACCTCTGTGTGATCCAAGAGATTCATGACTAACATTTTTTTAAAAGTCCTAATCAATAAGAGAGCATTCAAGAGGTAATCATTCTGTTTCTGAATTCTTCTGGGTACCTGTTGGACTCTTGTATTGTCTGTATTTACCAAACTCCTCTGAACGACCAGGAGGTGACACAGTCAATTTTTAAATAGAATTATAAGAGGTTTGATTTCAGAGTTTTCCGTCTCCTAGACTGGTTGCCATGCCAAAGTTAAATAGCCCAGTCTGTCCTACTATTTACCCATAGCAAGAGGGTGAATAATTGGATGCATATCTTTCCCAAAGGTATTAGCACTATGGTAAATGCAACCAGCTTTTTGTCCAGAATTTGAATTCATCTCTGTAGTAAGAGGCGACAGAGATTGAATTTGCAGCCTCCAGGTTGTAAGTGGTGACTCATGATAAGCATACTGTTACTTGTCAGTTGGAGTGGTTCGGCTGGTGAGGAGGCATAACGGCAGTTTCCCTCGCTGTGGGAGAGAAAAATGATTGTTTTGTCACTCTAATGACACTCCTCATGATGAGTGAGGACTTGAAGTTTTTTTTTTTTTTTCAATGCCGCATCTGTCTCATCATATCCATTTCCTATGAGGATAATTGTTATATTCCGAGATGTAGGAATAACGAACAATAATAAAAACAGTGAAATATGTTTCACATATAACAATATTTGTTTTATCTATTCTCACTGACAGAGAATACAGTGGATGGGTTTGGATTGAATTCAATAGTGTGTATTATGTGTGTGTTCACACATGGGCCCAAATTGTTACTCAACACACTGACCATGAATGGCTTCAGAGCCAAACGATACTGTCTCACCAATGATCTGGTGAATGAGGTTGATTCTGTATTTCTGAGGCAATATAAAAGTCTACAGAAACACTAACAAGATGAACATGGTGTAATGGTTATTGTTAGGGAGAGTTATCTCCCCCTAACGATTCAACCTGATATACTCTCTAAGAAGGAGAGAGACAGTTAGGCAGACAAGGGCTTTTAAGTACTAATCCTTCTTAGAGAGTATATCAGGTTGAATGGTTAGGGGGAGATAACTCTCCCTAACAATAACCATGTTCATCTTGTTAGTATTTCTGTAGACTTTTATATTGCCTCAGAAATACAGAATCAACCTCATTCACCAGATCATTGGCGAGACAGTATAGTTTGGCTCTGAAGCCATTCATGGTCAGTGTGTTGAGTAACAATTTCTATCATAAATATAACTGCCGAGATCTTCCAGCCAATCTGATGAATTGGTTCTGGACTTAAATTTTTTAAGTCCAAATTCTGATAATTGAAGATGTTCCTTTCTTCAATCTTCATCGATTCAGCTTTTACAGCTTCCAATTCTCTACTAACCTGAACATGCATGTTTATTTTCAACTTCACTTACAAATACCTCCACCACCAAATGACCTTGTGCCCTGTTGGCAGGGATTAGAATATGCTGACTATATCCCTTGCAGAGGAGTAAGCACCCCCACTCCACCTCAAATAAAGAAAAGGGTATCTTGGATATCCTTCATTGTCATTACTCCCAGGTCCACCCTGAACCAGAGTGGTAGTACCTGTTAGAGTCCCATCTATGGATCAAATAGATCTGTTTAAAGATGGTTGGTTGGATTTTATGGCATGTCAACCCCTTGGGTTATTTTATGCGGAATACTTCTATTGGTAAAAAAAATGTTTAATGCTAACAAAGTTTTGAAATAATTTCATTTTTAATGGATAATACAATTTTGTTTATCAACTCATGTTTTTCTATTTAACCCATAGATGGGACCCTAACAGGTACTACCACTCCGGGTCAGAGTGGATCAGGGAGCAATGGTGATGAAGGAGTGCTCCACATTCCCCAAACCTCCAGAACTGGAACCTCACCATCAGATAGAGTTTAAAGATTATTCATATTCGATAGGACTGTGCAAAAAAAAGAAAAAGAAAACTTGATTTTTATTTACAATTTTTTTGTGTGGTTGTTTGTTAAACTCTTAAGAAACAACCACAAAGTAATGTAAATATGAACATACAATGAACATGATTCCCTAACCTCTAGGCATAAACTAATCCTAGGCAGGTTGCCATTAAAATCAATCAAAGAATAAATGGCCTTGTCATTTTCCTTGATATTCAGAAATAGGCAATCAATAGCTTCAGTGATCATTCTGTGGCACATTTAGATTTCACATCCATCACCATTTAACGTTGATATGTTCCACATATCCAACTCCGGTTTCGACCGGGGGTCCAGTGAGCTTCGGCCACTGGACCTTACAAGTTAATAGCGTCGATCCCAGGGGGCTTTCCCCCCAGGCAATACCTGCCCCCTTGACTTAAAGGGGCAGGGCCGGGTTTATTGCCCAGCGCCTGAGGCACCTACCTTGAGGGGGAATGCCGAAGAGATCGACACAATTTTTGTTCTTTCCCACCCATGAGCTTCGGCTTGTGGGTGGGCCCATATTAAAACGAGGCCCTGTGCCCAGCCCATACAAGTGGGGTATGAGGCAAATACATCCATCACCATTTAGGGAAAACTGTTTAATTTGTTTTGATGATGCTATTTTTTTTAGTTTCCAATCAAACTAAAATAGACACAAAGTTATTTTTTAATGTGGGGTGCCATGCGACGCTATTAACTTGTAAGGTCCAGGTTTTAAAATCTTCAAGATTCTGTCAACATTCCCTTTGCATTCTTTAGGTGATACCACATGTTGAATTCTTATTTACATTAAAAGTCTCCTTGCAGCAAGAACGGATGGTGTGACCATTAGGGAAGAGAGTTGCTGCTAGTGCTACATTCTCTGATTATACTTTTGCCAGCAGCAGAAGAAAAGTATTCCCAGTTCCACTGGACTCATCAATGGCAAAACATCTGTCAAAGTTTATCTGTAACTGAATTGTAAATTGACAATTTGTTTCTTATTGTCCCTGATTCGGTTTTGATCCACATTTTTGTTCTTGTGATCCTGAATATTGCAGTTTGTCTTCTCTTGGATCAAGTCGTGAAATTTTGTTTCTTGTCAAATGTGGATCAGGTCATGGAATGCTGAAATGGTCAAAAGAGAGATCAACAGCCATATTGTTTAGATGGGAAGGAGAGACTCATTAAATCCCTGGGATCATTGGGATATTTAAGACTGTTAGCTTCTTCTATCTTCAAATCATCAGGTAACTATCCATGTTGTTGTTCCTATCCTAATTTTGCTAAGTCAGTGCTTTCATAGCCAGCTCCTTCCATCCTGTTGACCCAAGTTGGATCCTGATTCACTTAGTATACCATCTGCAAAGCAGGGCTATATCTTATGCAAATCATGTAATAACACCACCATTACACCTCTCCAAACATGCAGTCATTCAAAGGGAGATAACTCTGTGACAGAGAACACACGGTGAGTGGCGGGCGTGAAGGCTTGCCATATTCTCGAAGGAAGCAGGCTAGGCTTTGCCTGGCATGTAGGACTGACCTAGAATTAAACCTGTATCCTTCAGAATGCGAAAGGGCGACACATTGGCGCAGGCACCGGAGTCGAGATGCCACTGTCTTGTATGTGAGCGCCAGATGCCCAGATGATAGCTGCAGGCATTACGGCAACTGGGATTGAGTTGACAGTCCCGTGTGTGGGGCATAGACGCCCAGATGATAGGGAGAAACGGTGTATAAGTAGAAGGCAACATGCAGAAGTCGTCTGAGGGCAGAAACGCGTGTTGCGACATTAGCTGCTAAGGATTGTGACGATGACAAAGTCAGTGTTTTAGCCTGCAAGAAGGCGTTGGACTCACTTCTTTATGACCCCCCCCTCAACAAAGACCTATTGAGTTAAATATTTATTTTCCCTCTCTATTTTTTCCTTCTAGACTCTAATCATAACAAAGACCCTACTTGCAAAGTCAGATATGCAACCAACAATTCTAAATACTCATTGAAGAGTAAATCAGTTGGATGAATGAAAATAATTTTTGGTTTGTTTTGTTTTACGGCATATCAATCTCAGTGGGTCATTTAATGCCGATAAAGTTTTGAAATAAATCAATTCTTAATGGATAATACAATTTTGTTTATAAATACATTTTTCTATTTAACCCATAGATGGGACCCTAACAGGTACTACCACTCCGGGTCAGAGTGGACCAGGGAGCAATGGTGATGAAGGGGTGCTCCACATTCCCCAAACCTCCAAAACTGGAACCTCACCATCAGATAGAGTTTAACGTCATTCCCAGGACATGTAGACCCGCAGCCACTGCCTTCTAGCACCCATATGATAAAAAGGGGTTGGGGCTTGCCATAAGGGCAATAAGGTTGGGAAAATCATATAGGTGCTAGGGCTTGACATGACCAGCCGATTGATCAGAGGGGGCCTCTCCGACCGCCCGTCTAGCCTAAGATAGGGCCAAATTGGTTTTGAGTAAGAACTCAAATTTCCCAAATATCTTGAGAAGCTTCCAGCACTTCAAGGAAGAACTTTTAGTGAAATCTTAAAGATCCAATGAAATGCAATGTACACTGCAAGAAAAGCTTTTATCCAGTTTGTTGGCACCTTTCCATCCACTAAGGACGATGGCATAGTGTCAAAAAAAAAAAAAAAAAAAATGAATTATCTGCGTCTGTGCAAGTGAATCTGCAGGCCAATTCCTGAGTGACAGTCTTTGGTGCACTGAATGCACACAAACTGTGATGCTTTCTGGGGATGCTGGCTTTTCTCTCTCTTTCTGTCTCTCTTTGCTGCCAAGGCTACTCTCCTCCCCGCCTCACCCTTCTCCATGCTTTGCTTAATGTGAAGGCACCAGGCGACTCTATATTTTGCATCTACCTCCCACATGTTTGTGTCAATATACATACATATATATATATATATATATATATATATATATATATATATATCAGGGGAAATAGAAATAAATCCGACGGTATGTAAATATATGAAATTTAAAAATTCTTATTGTATATTATTTATTACGCCATCACATATAAATAAGGCCCTAATGATAATTTAGAATTTAAAAAAATTTTTTAAAAATTAATAAATAAATTAAAAAAAATTTTTTTTTTTTTAATTTATCTGCGCAAGTGACTCTGCAGGCCAATTCCTGAGTGACAGTCTTTGGTGCACTGAATGCACACAAACTGTGATGCTTTCTGGGGCTGCTGTATTTTCTGCCTCGTTCTGGTTCTCTTTGCTGTTAAGGCTACTCTCCTATGCAGTTTGCAGCTGATGAAAAGACCTGCAGGTTATTATGACACCAGATAAGAGCAACAGAAGAAGTATTCCTATCAGAGGATGGGGTTTCTACAAACGAAATCAGAAAAAACAAGGGGCTTCATCCAGGAAGAGTTATTTTTCAGAATGACACGGTTATTTTCGCAGAGACATGGTGGATCCAGACAGATTGGTTGGTTGTTTTCTTTTACAGCATATAAACTCTTTTCAAATCTTTTAATGCAAAATCAAATCATTTTGATAAACAAAGGATTCAGGTTGCTTAAAGTACCTGCTATTAGCTTAAGTGGTCACCCAATTAAGTATTGAACAGGCTCATTGTTGCTTAACTTCAGTGAAATTGCGAGAATCAGTGCTTTCAGTGTGACCTGACTCCACAGACAGGCTTTCACTGGAGGGTCCGGTGGCTTCTGCACTGGACCGCACAAATTAACATAGTTGATCCCAGGTAACACCTGCCCCCTCAATCTAAAGGGGCAGGGCTGGGTTTATTGCCCAGTGCCTGAGGGGGAATGCTGATGGGATAAACGCATTTTTTTGCACCCGTCCCCTATAAGCTTCGGTTCTTGGGTGGTCCCTCATTAATAGAGCCATGTGCCTAACCCGTACACGTGAGGTACGTGGTAAATATTGACAGGCTTGTCAAAGACAATCCTTGTTTGGAGGATGCCAACCCTGATGAAGAGACAAAACATTTGGTTATTTCCTATAACTCCAGCATAAACAAAGGGGAACCACTCTTGACTAATAAATTATTTATTTATCTACTAGGAAAAAAGAAGATGGGGTTAGGATTTAGGGTTAGTTTAATGGAAAAATAAATAAATAATTTATCAGTCAAGAGTGGTTCCCCTTTGTTTATGTTGGAGTTATAGGAAATAACCCAAAATTCCTTCAACTTTCTGTGTTATTAATTTTATCCACTTTCTGTCATTGTGAGACAAATGTAACCTCCATTCGATTTCAGAATTTCTTATCAGCATTTATTTCTTATTATCAAACTGGGTTTGTTGGTTGGTTAGATTTTATGGCATTTCAGCTCTTTGATCATTTCATGCTGAAGACATTTTTATTTTATTAGGTATTCAACATTTTTTTAAAACTCATTTTTTGATCTATCTAAGATGGGACCCTAGCAGGTACAACCACTCACGGATCAGAGTGGAGCTAGGAATAATGGCAATGAAGGGGTACTCCACACAACTCAGAGCTCCAGAATTGGAAAAGTGTTACATAATTATTAGATTCCTAATACTTGTGTACAGTAGTGTAGAAACCAAAATGGCTGTTATAAGTTGCAGCCCACGGCCTTGAAGGATTGAATGACAAGGCTTGACTTCATCCTGATCCTTCCGGTGGATACCGTGAGAATCGGTGGAGAAGACCCTCTTTTAGATTAGAAAGAGAGTTTTAGACAGATCGGCCAAAAACCACAATGGTGGTAAGTCGTGTTATGCACGCTGCCGGCTCAATGTGCGCAGGTAGTCTGGTGGGGATTTTGAAATAAAATATGATCTAAGTAAATCGAAGTCTTGTGTTATTATCTACCAATGACACAGGGCTTCTGATAAAGAGAAATCCCCAATGGAAGACCAGACACGAAGTCCCCAAGACGAAGTCCAGACACTAGAAGAGACGCTAGAAGAATAGAAGTAAGAAAGTAAGGAAAGAGAGTATACAACAAAAGCTAGACTAGTAAATCTTTTCTAGTGAGTTTGAATCTCACAGAGTGGCCCATACATCCAGCCTTGTGCCATAACTAAGCAAAGCTTAGTAAATAACTAAGGCATCCTATCATGGTATAATGGTTAGTAAGCGGCTTGCAAATCCATTATTACTGAATAATGAGTTTGATCCTCACTGGATGCCCCATGAAAAAAATATAAAAACACTTAAAAAATACCATGTTGGGAGGTCAGGGAAAAAAAAATTTTTTTATAGCATTTAAGGCCAGTTTAGCTCATTTGGTAGAGTATCCAACAAGGAACCCACAAGGTTCCGAGTTCAATACTGGCCCTCACCAATTTAGCATATAAGTAGCATAGGGATCTGTGCAGTAAAGTGAGGAGCTGATGGTAGGTGTAGTGCTCAGTCTCAGACGCCAAAACAATCTCCTTGGTCTAGTGCTAGTGAAAAAGGGATAGACTCCCTTGCTGACTGGCTGTTACAGACTTTAGGTCACCCTGACGACGATGACTTTTTTTTATATTGTTGATAATCTGAGTTTTAGTTATGCCATGATTAAAAAAGTCGTCATCGGGGCGGCCTAATGTCGGTATCAGCCAGACAGCGAGGGAGTCTATCCCCTTTTCATTAGAGCAAGGAGATTAGTTTAGCATCGGAGGTGGAGCGCCACACCTACCATCAGCTCCTTAAATCATGCCATGATTAAATTGGCGATAAAACAGTTTATTTACTTTCTTAGTTATCTCCCTTGCAAATGATAAATTATGGTTATTTCCTATAACTCCAACCTAAAAAAAGGGGAATCACTCTGAATTAAATTTATCTGCTAATTAATCTGCCCATTATTTTCCCCATTAAACTAACCCTAAATCCTAACCCTGTCTTCTTTTTTCCTAGTAGATCAATAAATAAATAATTTATAAAATTCATTCAGAGTGGTTCCCCTTTTTTAGGTTGGAGTTATAGGAAATAACCTAAATTATTTTGTTTTATTGTCATAAGGGGCCAGTTTAGCTCAGTCAGTAGAGTATCCACTTAAGAACCACACCAACTCAGTGCTTGAGTAGCACAGCTTGGATCTGTATAGTAAAGTGGGGAGCTGACAGTAGGTGTGGCACTCCAACTCAGACACATAATCTTCCTGGTCTAGTGTTAGTGAAAAGAGGGATAGACTCCCTCATTGTCTGGAAGATATCATCAATAGGCCACTCTGCCAAATTTACTTTTTATTATTGGCATAAGACAGTTTTATTTTGGGATAAAAGATTTGAATAATCTTGGCTGATAAAATGTAAAACTTTTTCACAGATGATCTTAAAAATTGCTGAAATTTTGGTTAAAATTTGACCAAAACTAATCGAATCTTACAGATGGAAATTTTGTTGAATTATAAAATATGTTTATTATTATTATTATTAGATAAATCGTTTTCAACCATTAATTTCTGATTAGTTCTTAATGTTAGTTGCTTTACATTGTTATATTCTGACGATTAGTAAACAGTAAGAAGAACCTCCACCTAAATGTTCATGTGGAAACCGATACACAATAAAACATATTCTGATTGAATGCACACACCTCTCCCACACTCGAAGAAAGTTCTACAATGTTAACAGTATGGACAAACTATTTGGAAAAATAGGTCCCAAGAGGATATTAAACTTTTTGAAAAGAACTGGCCTCTTATCAAGGATTGTAAGTTCATAGACCTACAAAAATCACCCACTCACACTCTTGATGTTAAAATTCTCAACAGAAAACTTTATTTAAAAAAATAACTAAACCCCTATCACTATACCTAAATACCAGTATGAGCAAGATCTGGAATGATATGCAGGTGGCTGCACACGTGGCAGCTGTACCTTACAAAGAAAAAACAAAAAACAAAAACATTCGGCATAAAATGACCCAATGGGTTGACGTGCCGTAAAACCCAACAGTAAGAATTAGAAATAAAGAATTTCCCAGCAAGACTTTATAGCTGAGCTCCAATAATTGGGAAAGATCAAATCTAATTATACCGTATTTATCGGACTATAAGGCGCACTTAAAATCCTTATATTTGCTAAAAAATCAGCAGTGCACCCTATAATCCAGTGCACCTTATGTATGAATCCTGGTTGTACTTAGAAATTGGTTTGAGGTCACAAGGCCTATGTTCACAATGCTGTAACGGAATCACTTGTGTGGACTCTTAAAAATTGGGTTGAGAAAAAAACAAAAAACATTCAAGGGAGGCAACGCCGGACTAGTTACGCCACTATCTGCCAATGGATTGTCGATGCCTGGGCCAAGTTATCGGTCTCAACTATCGTCAAAACTTTCACGAAGACTGAAATTACCACTGAACAGTCAAACAACAGCAATGAGACTGACTCAGAGGATGACGAAAGGGATTCAGGTTTGGTTGATGCTGCCATCGCCCAACTGTTAAACACCGACACCGAAGATGAAGAATTTGACGGATTTGTAGAAGAGGAATGATTGAAAAAGTGAGCGTATTTTTCTGTTCTTTGTGTGTTACAAGTGAACAATATTGATAGTTATTTTTAGTGACTTGAATAAATCTCACCTATCCAACTGCTTTGTTCTGCTTTATGCGCCTTATACTCCGGTGCACCTTATATATGAAAATAGATCCGTTCACTGATACTGCGTCTTATAATCCAGTGCGCCTTATCGTCCGAAAAATACGGTATAGACTTATTTTTCTCCATATTTTCAATACTGTCATTTTTTGAATTTTTTAATATTTTTTACATATAATAGTAATAGTATCAGGAGGCGCCTAGAGTGTAATGATTATTGTGATAGGAAATAGACTCTGCGACCTGAGTTCAAATCCTGGATGAGGCTGTTTGCATTTCACATAACACTAATGCCCTTGAGAAAAGAAAAATCTGAATTCAAAACTGTTTAATTCTACTTAAGAAATTGATATTGTGTCACATCCAACCTGAGAGGAGGGGTTGGTAAATATATATAATAGTAGTATCAATTATATTAAATTTTATCAAATGAAACATTGTCAACCATTATTAATTTTTGACAAGTATTTTCTTTCATCTTAATTTTAGTTGTTTTTCATTACATTGATTAGAATTTCTATTTTATTAAGATTTCAATTGAATCCGTCATAGGGAACAGGTTTAGCTCAGTCAGTAAAGCACTCGCCTAGGAATCACGGTCCCCCCAAACTAAGCACATGAGTAGCACAGATTGGGTAATCTGATCTGTGCAGTAAAGTGGAGAGATAGCAATAGGTGTAGTGCTCCACCATAGCAAAAACAATCTTCCTGGTCTAGTGCTAGCAAAAAGGAGAGAGACTTCCCTACTGTCCAGCTAATACTGAGTTAAACAGGTTTGAAATTAGAGGTTAAAAAGCACAGTCTGCCCTATTATTTTACCCATAGCTGGAGGGAGAATAGTTGGATACATACATTTTCCAAGGGCATTAGTGCTATGTGAAATGCAAACATCCAGGAATTGAACTCTGTTCACCGTGTCCATTTCCTGTAACGATAATCATTATACAATATGCCTTATGCCCATATTTTGTTTGGAAGATCCACAAAGATCAACTGTTGAAGACTGGCTAAAACATCTCCATGGAACTACAGTATTAGTTAGAAATACAGAAGTCACCCTAAGTAAGGCAAGTTGGCTACTGTTGGCAAAGATTTACAAAATGATGTGTCCCATAATTTTGGATAAAGATGGACAAAAAAAGAGACAACAAAGCAAAATTCCAAATTGGCACAGACGTTAATTCTGGATTTAAAATGTTGAACGTTAGGAGGATAATATTCTTGAGAGAGAGAGTTTACTTTGGTTTCTTTGTTTAATGGCATATCAACCTTTGTGGGTTATTTAATGCCAAAGCCATCATTGTAGAACATTAGTGGTACTGTTTAATCCATGTTTGAGTTTAAGTTTTGTTTAATGGTGTATCAATCTCTGTGGATCATTTAATGCCAAAAAAGGTTAAAGGTTATTTCCTATAATACTAACCTAAAAAGGGGAACCACTCTAATTGACTGATAAATTATTTATTTATTTATTGATCTACAAGGAAAAAAGAAGACAGGGTTTAGGGTTAGGGTTAGTTTAATGGGAAAATAATGGTTAGATTAATTAACAGATAAAATTAATTCAGAGTGGTTCTCCTTTTTTTAGGTTGGAGTTATAGGAAATAACCGGGTTAAATTGGCTTTGTCTTCTATATGTAACCCATAACCACAGGAACCCCCCCCCTCCGCATCCAGTGGTGGGTGAGGCTCCAGTTTCAATACTTGAACCCATAGAAATATGTGCAAATGATTATCATCAAATAGGAATAGTTTGGTTTGGTTTCTTTGTTTAATGGCATATCAACCTTCGTAGGTTATTTAATGCCAAAGTACTAGTTAACCCAGAGATGAGGGGTTCATACCTTTCCCAAGAGTATTAGCATGAAAGTGAACATAACACAACTGTAGTTTGAACTCACTACAATAACTGTCACAGTTCAACACATTAACCACTACGCCATGGAGACTCCACTCACCCCTGAAATAGTTTGATCCCCACGGCAGTTGTTCTAGAAAAGTTGTTAGTTTGGAACAAGGAAAATTCCCAAAGAATTGGATATTACTTACAAGAAATGCCAATACACGTTTTTACTGGAAACTCACGAATAGATCATCCAAACAAATTCGACAATGTCAGTAACAAAAAAGGTTGACTGCTGATGGTAACAGATTCGAGTTCACTCTTCCTATTAACTTGAAACTGATCCTACCACTTGGCACAAAATAACCATGGAGAGGTTAACATGCCTTTAAAATCAATCAATCTATAAAACTGGTCAAGAGATTTCAGCAATCTTCTCCAGGTCAGATTGGTCACAGAACTTCAGAGTATCCTGACATCAATGTCACATTTTGGGTCATCTTCAAGCTGGCATCCTCAATGGGGGTCGGGCGGAGGGAGTAGTGCACTCAGTATCAAACTGAAATCAACCAACTGTTCATCTAAACTAATTAACTGAAAAGCAAAACTTGCATATCTCTCATGTCTTCTTCTATACATTGATATGCTTGTACCTCTGTGAGTCATGCCCTGTCATCACCTCAGATAAATAATGGATCATTCTGTTTTTTAAGGGAAGAAAAAGAACATCAGAAAGAAAATATAAGAGAGAATGAAATTCTGGAAAGTCTTCAACGATCAGAAGATTTGAAAATGTTGAATGCAATCAAAGAAAATCGATGTTTGTGTAATGAAGTGGGACAATAAGGGTCCAAACTTACCTGATACTAAGCATCCTTAATGCTTGATTTGTTCTGTTGCAGCCACCATTTGCAGTTCTGTCACTGTGCATGGGCACGACAAGCTGTTTTATCACTATCAGTCATTTGCATATAGGTAATTTCATGTCTAATCATCCAGAAAAAAGTAAAATTATCACCCATCCCCTTCAATTTTTCTGAATTTTTTTCCAGGTGTGGACTATGTTAACATTAGACAATCTTCAAAGTTTGAGCTTCCAATTCTAAAAATTGACAGAGTTATGTCAATTTTAGCTCTTCAAATTTGAGGGGGTAGACGCAGTGCCACATTGGGATATTGATCTTGTTATGAAAAAATCAGAAATCATCAATAACTTAAAATTGGTTGACTTTAAAACTTTTTTGATAGCATTTTTTTTATTCCTTGGGCAAAAATGCTTTTATAAACCAATTTTTAGGAGTAGGGAAGCTCTAGAACTCATTTTACAGACAAGAATAGGTTACCCAAAAAAATGCCATTTTTCGTGACCCTCAAATTTGGAGAGCTAAAATCGACATAACTCCATCAATTTTTAGAATTGGAAGCTCAAATTTTGGGGATTGTCTAACTTCATCATAATCCACGCTTGGACAAAATTTCAGAAAAATTGAAGGTGGTGGATGTCACGGCCTGGATGATCTGACATGGAATTACCCATATGTGATCAAGTAGCTCAATAAAAAGCAAGAATGGAAGGCAGTGTGAATTTGTATGTGAGACAACTTGGAAGATTTGTTTGTGAAATTAACTGCTACAAATATCAAGCCAATTCAGCAAATTGAAGTTCTTTCACTTTGGACTCTTGTACATTATGGACAGAATGTTCAGTTACGGTTGATTCTGGAGTTTAGTGGTGCTGAAACCTGGGAATGAACCAAGAACCTTTAGGATGCACTTGGATAGCAGATTTATTCGGGAAATTAACTGCTACCAGGAACAGTTCGACATGATGAGAATTAGAAGAAAAAAAAATCTTCATGTTTCCCCATCTGTCTGTAATATTTACTATTAGTAATTTTGTAATTCAACCATTCTAGTTCTTTTAGACAATAACAAAATAAATAAAACTATTCTAATTAATTATTATTCTGATAACTCCATTGATAAAATTATATCAAACTTTATTTTTCTTAACAGATCCTATTGTAATTATATTTTACATTTCAAATACAGTATAATTGCGAATGATACAATGAAAAATAGAATATACATAACATTTATTTAATTATTTGGTTAATAACACTTTTTAATATTAACATAATGTTATTTGTTTTATTTTGAACTTAAAATAAACATTAGCAACACTAACATACTTCTCGTATGAATTTGAATTAATAATTAAATAACAACATTAGTAAAAAAACAAATAGATGAATAAAACTATATTTAATGGATTTATAATGCTAATGATAATTAAGGATAATTATGCTTATGAATTTGAATGATATATATTAGAATTAAAACTACATTAAATTTATACATTAGAATATTAAAATTATAATTTAAAATTATACTTTATGAATGTTAAAATATATCAAATTACAACAAATCTATATTCATAAAATTATGTATTAAAATTGAAATCAAAATTATGATATTCATTATTAATATTTACATTAAAAATAAATTATGATGAATGTTTAAAAAAGTAAAAAAAAAATTAGATTTCCATGTCACAGTTGAATGAGCTAAAATGACTTGATTAGTTATGTTAAAAGTAAAAGACAGAAAAAGACATGTGTTTAAAAAAAATTATTACAAATTATTCTAGGTAGAGCAGTTGCCTGGGATTTCAAGGTTCCTGGTTCGATACCGGCCCTCGCCAACTCGGCGTATGAGTAGCACAGGGATCTGTACGGTAAAGTTAGGAGCTGATGGTAGGTGTGGTACTCCACCTCAGACCCAAAACAATCTCCTTGGTCTAGTGCTAGTGAGAAGAGGATAAGACTCCCTTGCTGTTTGGCTGATACCGACATTAGGCCACCTCAACGACTTTACTTACTTATTATCAAGATATATAAATAAATTATCTATATATCTACATCTGAATTTAACATTTTTTGAAAAAACAAATGATGTTAATAGTTTGCTGACAGAATCTGTTTTGACCATTTTAATAGAGCGGTCTTCATCAAGAGCAACCTATGAAGGAAAGACAGAATAAATAACCGTTAGAAGGAGGTACAAATGCTGGTTTTCGATGTTGGAATTTAAAAATCAAAAATGTTCATGATATATTCCAGCAAAAAAAAGTAAGTTAAAAGTTCACAGAACAATTGAAGAAAGGTATAAAATTTCAAAAATACATATTATATACCTTTTTATATATTTTTACATCAAACTCTTTTGAGTTTTATTATGGATTAAAATGCTTCTGATTTTAAAAAATAAAATTTATTTTATTTTTAACACAGAATACGCATTTAAAAATTAAAAAAAATTCCAACATCGAAAACCAGCGTTCATTTGTACCTCCTTCTAACGGTTGTTTATTCCATCTTTCCTTCATAGGTTGCTCTTGATGAAGACCGCTCTATTATAACGGTCGAAACAGATTCTGTCAGCAAACTATTAACATCATTTGTTTTTCAAAAAAATGTTAAATTCATACTGTCGGATTAACTTCCATTTATTTCATATCTACATCTGGATAATAAATGTTATGCATAAGTAATAGGTACCAGGTATGTTTTACAATATCAAAATGTTTCATATATGTCCAGTACCCAAACTTTGCCCCCCCACCCCACAAATCGCTGAGCAACTTATAAAAGTGACAATGTCAAGACTTTATCTAGATCATTCAGTGCCATTTTTTAAAATAAAATATTCTTGGCAAAAAAAAGATTGTGCAAGTGCAACAACGTCCATGCTCACCAGCCCCCACCCCCATCCCTTAAGCTCTATTTGACTTTTTCTTGTTTCCTATACTAAAGATTTAAACTCAAAGATCAAGGATGAGAATGTGTGTGTGGGTGGTGTGTGTGTGTGTGTGGGTATTCACTTGATATGGTTAAACCAACTCCACATGTCTGAATGTGGTCCCAGCCACATTTGTACAAATGGTTTGAATTTAGTTTTACTTCTCCTTCACTGTTTGCCATACCAAGGTTACTATTTACCTGTAGTTGGAAGGAAAATGGTTAGATGCATACATTTCATGGTAATTTGAACATTAGCTACATAAATGAGAGTAACCTTCCCTTGTTTATTTCACTTTGAATATCATAAAATGTGTTCTTAAAAACAATTAAGCTCATTTCAAATAATGCACAAGCAAAATTAAGAACACATTTTATGATATTTCCGTGTTATGCAGTTGTATTGATTACAGTGAAATGAAAATGGCTGACCAAAACAATCGGCTTCCTCAAAGTGAAAAAAACAAGAGGAGGTTACTCTCATTTATGTAGCTAATGTTCAGATTACCCATTTCCCAAGGGTATTTGCGCTATGTGAAATGGAAACAGCTTTTTGTCCAGGATTTAAATTTGGGTCACCATGTCCATTTCCTATGATGATAACCATTACACAACTAACACCTCCATATTTGAGGAGGAACATTAAAAAAAAAAATACAATGATGCATCTTCCCACCATATCAAAAGAGGAGAGTCAGAGGTGCTTGAACCAATGGAAAACTCAATGGAATAAGTATTCCAGAGGACTATTTTGAAGAAAATTAATGCTGCATTATTGTTCCTTTTTATCTTGGTAAATACAGCTTCAATTTCAATACTTTTTGAACACAGCTTGGCTGAAGACTTGAAATTAGAATATGAAACACTTAATTCATATGATTTTGAACATTTATCTATAAATACGAATTCTTTATTTACCTAGGGCTTGTGACTCACACAAAAACACACACACATATATATATATATGTGAAGAAAGGAAGTGAATCCGACGGTATGTAGTATATTAAGAAAAATGAAAAACACAGGTTTAAATGGGTTAAGTGGTGAGTTTATTGGCCGGCACTGCAGTGTTTCGATCTATTAATTAGATCATCTTCAAGGCATATAAGAAATTATTTATCACAGAATAACGAAAAAGCGAGTGGTATCCTTGTATTCAGTCTGCTTAAAAATTTTTGAGGTTTGAAAAAGGAAACAGTTTTGAATATATCAAATATTATTTTATGAGTATGGGACACTGTAAATGTGTGTATCGAAAGGAAACATTGTGCATTTTTTAGGTATGTGGTTGTGTGTGTGTGTGTATAAATTTTTTCTGTTGCGATAAACGACAGCAGAAGTAAAACTCAAGGTTGTGTGTGTGTGTGTGTGTGTGTGTGTGTGTGCAAATCTCATCTGATGATTGTACCTTTTTGTTTAATTGCATGAAACTGGTAGTAATGAGGCTGCTAAATAGGTTGAGTAAACATTAATTCATTTTAGTTTTTATCCAGCTCAACTGGCAGGTATTGAGCAATCTTTTGATTAATGAAAAGAGAACACACACCTAAAAGGGGAGATAACTATGAAATACTAATTAGTAACGTTTACTCCTTTCTAAATAGTAGCATCAATATCATCATGGACAACTGTTGCAACAGGAACCCCATGGGTTCAAGGGTAGTCTAGTTCAAATCCTGGATGAGGTTATTTGCATTTCACATATCACTAATACCCTAGCGAAAGGTATGCGTACAACTATTCTCTCTCCAACTATGAGTAAATAGTAGGACAGACTCTTTTAACGTTGGTATGGCAACCAATCAAGAAGAAAACTCTGAATTCAAACCTGTTAAGCTCCACTTAAAAATTGACCTTGCGTCGCATCCTGTTCGAGTGGAGAGTTTAGGTAAATTACATAGATAACTTTTAATAAATGCTTTGTTACAAAAAAAAATGTCCAAATACCTGTCACAGAAAAAATGAAAATGTGTTTGTTACCCCGACACTGAAGAAAGAAAAAAAACACAAAAATAAAAAAAAAAAGAAAGTTTCATAATTTGCTTGAAGCATTGTGTATGTATTGGTTAGGAGGTTGATTTAGAAGGCTATCATAAACTGCATTGTGATAGCCTTCTAAATCAACCTCCTAACAAATAAAAAAAACATCAGGCAACTGGAAAAGATTATCAACATAAAAAAAAAACAAAACAAGAAATTCTTTTTTTACTTAAACAGCACCACAATTTTTATTTGTATGTGAAATAATTACCAATATGGAACATACACGGATCGAGGGAAAGGGAAGAGGAGAAGAAGAAAGAGGAGAAGAAGAAAGAGGAGAAGAAGAAAGAGGAGAAGAAGAAAGAGGAGGAGGATTGTTATTTGTTTTTCAGTTTAGCTGACTTATTTTTATCTTTTAAAAAAAAAAGAATTCAGATTAAATTAAAGAAATAACAAAAAAAATGTAAGAATAGGCAAGCCTGACTTTTGCCTTCATAAAAAGGCAGATCAGTTAAGATGAAAACCTTTATCATCAATGTGTCAATACCATAAACTTTTTTTAAGTCAACCTTATGAAAAGGAAAGGGGGAAAAAAAAAAAAAGAATGAAATTTAGAAATTGTACAATCAGCAGTGGTGTGTGTAGAGTTGTTGTGTCTGGGTGTGTCCTGTTAATAGAAAATACTTATCTAGTGCTAATTCTCCAACCATCTGTAGGTTAAAAAAAAAAAAAAAAAAAAAGAGCTGGGTGGGGGGGAGTAAGTGTTGAGGGGGGGGGGGCAGTCAGCAGAAGGGGATGGTGACATGGGTGCTTGTGTCAGAGGTGATAGTGGTTACTTAAAACCCCAGTAAATATTGTTAGAACAACTGTGAAAAAAAGCAATGTTTTTTTTTTTTGTTGTTTTGTTTTGTTGTTTTTTGTTTGTTTTTTAAAAATTTTTTATCCTTGTGTTTTCCCCCCCTTTTTGCAATGCTAGGAAATATCAGTTTCTCCAGATATTGAATGTCTTCGTCGCCGAAGTCCGGCTGCTGTAGCTGCTTGCTCTGGCAATCGTTCAGGTTCTGTGAGAATGCTTGTTGATGTGCATACCTCTCGAAGAGCATTGGACACCGCTACAAAAAGAAGAAAAAGAAAATATAAAGTCAGGGAATTTCGAGATGATCAAAACTGGTACAAAGTTACAATAGGGTCATTCCATGTCAAAACACCAGCAAAAAGTTGAAATCTGCACCCACCGACACTGAATTACTTGAAATTTGGCACAAATGTTCCCCTACAACTGACTGTAAGCTACATAGGGAAAAGTTGTTGATTTTGGAGTCATGCATTTGGGTGAGCAAAATAAAATTTTCTATCAGGTATAGGGTAAAATAGTTAGATATTTGGATTTACAGTCCTTATTTCCCCAACACACCAAATTTCAAAAATATTGCATGTATAGAAGTATTTTTAAAAAAAGTTTTTTAAAAAACAGAGTTTCTGAAATGCTGTATGCCCTTATTTTAGAGGTAAATAGGAAAATAGACTACTCCTCTAAAATCGGAACAGTAAAGTCTAGCACAAATAATTTGGCATTTTCCTAACGGATGAAGGGGAACATTTGTATCAATTTTCAAGTAATTCAGTGTCGGTGGGTGTAACGCCCTGGTGAATTGACATGGAATGACCCAATAACTGATTATTCCCTTTAAATGACACTTGAATACTTTGAAATGATTTTTTACTCATTTTTCACAAGAGATATTAATTGCAAATTATTAAATGTTTCTGTGCTGTGTATTTATTAACTAAGTTTCCCTTAGTTTGGCACAAGGCCAGAAGTATGGGGCACCAATGAAAATCAATGTTCCTGTACTGTGTAGGAGTTGAAATAATATAAATCAAAAATATATATATCTCAAATAAGTAAAGTAAAGTTGTCGGGGCGGCCTAATGTCAGTATCACCCTGACAGCGAGGGAGTCTATCCCCTTTTCACTAGTGCTAGACCAAGGAAATTATTTTAGCATCTGAGATGGAGCACCACACCTACCATCAGCTCCACACTTTACCACACAGAGTTTGGCGAGGGCTGGTATTGAACCAAGAACCTGATTCCTAGCTGAACACTACCGACTTAGCTAAACCGGCCCTGTCTGTATGTTTGTACAAAGATAGAGTGCATATGTTTTTATAATGGAAAATTGGTGAAGACTAGTGTTGAGAATTTTACTTATAAGGTGTGTGTCAAAAGTCCACTCCCATTTATAGACTCGGCGATAACCATTTGATCATACTCTTGGCCAATCGCTGGCAGTACTCTGCTGCTAATATAATACTTATACTGGCTGTACTGGTAATAACTACTCATAACTGCTTTGCCTTTCGTGGACGACGGACATAAGATTGGATCACTGGACCTTTGACAGTACACTGATAGGACTTATTCACTTACCAAAGGATTCCATAACTCAGGACTTACTTACTTTAAGCCCTTTTTAACTGGCCAAGGATGGCATTTAAAAACTTAACAACTAGAAAAAGAGAAAAATATTCACACCCTATTTTTGTCTGAGTGGGGGTTAACAAAAACCTTTTTACCCATCATTTTTCATAAGTTAAATAAAAATATAAGGGTGTAAATCAATGATATATTTAAAAATTGATTTTAAAAGGAAAATTAAATTAATAAAGGATAAAACAATAAAAAGGAAAAGATACAAAGAAGAATATAAGAAAAAAAGATAAACAAATATATAGAAAAAGAATTTGGTTATTTCCTATAAGTCCAATATAAACAAAGGGGAACCATTCTTGACTGATAAATTATTTATTTATTTATTGATTACTTGGAAAAAAGAAGACGGGGTTAGGTTAGAGGTTAGTTTAATGGGAAAATAAATAAATAATTTATCAGTCAAGAGTGGTTCCCCTTTGTTTATGTTGGACTTATAGGAAATAACCAAGAATTCTTATTAATCTATAAAGACCTGGACACAGTGCAACAATGGATCAATGAATGGCAACTGAAACTGGCTGTGGACAAATGCACCACCATGCATTTTGGGAGGAAAAACCCATCATACATATACTCCTCCACAACACTAATATCAAGGAATCTTCTTGTGAACGTGATCTGGGTATTACTGTCAGCAGTGATTTACATTGGACAAAACACATCGCTAAAATTGTCAAAAAGGCTGAGGGTGTCCTGGCATCACTTAGCAAGACCTTTGTCAGCCGCTCACCGGCTATCTATCTAAAGCTGTACAAATCTATGGTGCGGCCATAATTGGAATTTGCATCACCAGTCTGGAACCCCTATCTTGCTCAGAATATTAACCTACTAGAAACTGTACAGAGACGTGCAACCAAACGAATACCCTCCATCAGGCATTTACCATACTCTGAATGACTCGCTGCCCTGGGAATGGATTCATTGAAAAAGGCATCTGGCAACTGACATGGTAAACGCTCATAAGGTCATTAATCATCTTAACAGCAGCAACCTTGAGCACCTTTTTGATCTCCATGTTTCTAACACACGTGGGCATGCCTACAAAGTCAGAAAACAGCACTGCTCATGTGACTTTCGGAAACATTTTTTCACGCTCAGACTTGCGGAGGCATGGAATAAGCTGCCGCGTCTGTTGTAGGCTGCCGAAACACTGAATCTTTCAAAGCCTCCATGCTTCCTGTAGTCTGTCGACACTATACCTGATGGCACACGCGCACACACACACATACATACATGCATATTACTACTGTAAACTGTTCATATTCCTGACACTAATACATTATTCTGTGTACTTGACATGAGACTTTGATGAGTTGTGGTGCATCTGAGCACTGTACACAATAAATTTCATTATATCAAATATAGATAAGATATTTATTTATAACTTTTTGAATTCTGTACAATGCTAGGTAGCCCTGGTAGTAGATTATATAAATGTTACTTACTTGGTCTGAGAGTGACCAGGGAACAATACTGATCAAACCAATTCATGACAGTTCGACACATTTCCTCCATGCTGGCTGTGGATACCATATTGTTAAAAGATTTAAAAAGTGGATGAATAATAAAACTGAACTGAACATTTGTTAAGGAAAAAAGATTGAGTGAAATGCAAATAAAGAAAAACAAACAAAGAAAAAAGAGATAAAATAACTTGTACAATGAGATAATTTATCTGAATTTTTGAGATGAGGCTTGAGAATTTGGATTATTTAGACATTATCATTTAAGGGTTGAGTCAGTCATTTCTTCACCATTTTCTTTATTTTTGGAGCAATTTTGATAAAACTTGGAATTCTTATGTAAAATCATATGTTCTTCTGTTCTGCACTTAAATTATATGTATCTCTTCTAACCCATTATTTAGAGAATAAGAGGTAAATATCAACATTTAAAAAAAAAAAAGTTTACCACAAGATTATTCAACATTTTCATTTTAATACTGCATGTATAGACATATATAGTATGAAATTAAATAAATAACATCACTTTGAACTTAAAATACCTTTTTGAGATACTCTGATATGTTGTATTACGTACAAGAAATAGAATATATATTTTCATCATTTTTTTTTAAAACAAAGCCTATCTGACCGGCATGTAATAATATGTTTTGTTAACGTTTTAATACTATATCCTAAGTTGTTGTTTTTTTTCAAAGCTGAATGTTTGACAAAAAAGCCTGACAATAAACCATCATGTAAATATCACATATTATATATCAAAATAATCCTGAGAGTATCTGGTATTAAGGATATAGTTTTTTTTTTTTTGCTTAGCTTATATTTTTTAAAAAACTTGTGTCAACTTTCATTGGTAGTGGATATCAGCTAACTGCTTGTAATGCTAAGTTGATACAGTTTTAAGTGACAATCATCTGTAGGTTGCAGGTTCAATCCTGACTACAGGCAAAAATGATATAAAATACTTAACATAGCTTAACACTTGTACTCAGTCATGGTTGATGGAATGAGATCAATCTACCCTAATGGATTAAATAAAGGGATTGATTCAAAGTTCTGTGAAGGCTCCTGATTATGACATGAAAACTCCAGAATTCAACAAGAAGTTCCAGAGTTTGACAAGAAACACCTGAAGAAGGCAGAGGGAACATCGGCTGAAACCTTGTGTATATAACAATAAAGATGAGGACAACAGTTGAAAAATTTAAATAATACAAAAGATTATTTGTTTCTATTGAATATTTAAAAAATATTTTTTTAGTGACCTCTTAAGTAGACCAAGTATAAAGATGAATACAATATGTGAACGGTAATTAAAAAGGTTAGATTAAATTGAAAAAAAGAAAGAAAAAAATCGCAATATGAGTAAAGGTAAAAAAATCATACATAAGTATAAATGTAAAAATGCTATGCAAAATGTTCATTTGGTTTATAAGTTCCAAAAATTCACTCTAGATTGGCTCAACAGATACACGGGTTGAGCCAATCTAGATATTATGCTAACTCAACCTGTGTATCTGTTGAGCCAGTATAATTCTAAGTGACAATCAAATAGAGGTTGAACTTGAAACTTGTAAGTAGACCTTTACCTTTGAAAATCTCTGCTTCAAATATGGAAAATTTAATTTGCAGTAAGTTAAAAAGTTGAAAAAAGTCTTTTCCCTGAATTATGATGTTTTAACTCTTAACATCCTGTTGAGAATTTTCCAAGTCCAGAGCCCTATTCCTATAAGGATTTATCAAAAAATGACTAAAAATGTCCTTTTCATTTAAAGTTACCCGAGATATTTCCCTTAAATCAAAGACTTCTAAATATGTTTAATATTACATTTAAATAAAGGCTATTGTTCGGGGCAGATTAGGAAATGTGACTTCTGGCCAGGTGGAATGAGGTGGTATAGGACATTAAGAGTTAATGATAATAAAAAGGATACAATATAAAATTTCCAATTTTCACTGGTGCGTGTCCTCACATAATCATCATACATGTTGTTCATTTGGTCAACTCTTTGTCGAGTGACTGGGGCACCTGTAGCTGGTAATTGGGACTGGCAGTAACTGGATGGATTAATAAATAAACAAATAATTAAATAAATATACAAATCATACAGACATTGTTATTTCATAACAATTTCAACCGTAAAAATGTTGCACTTATTCAACTTATTAGATAAAGTGTTGGGTTCAGCTTGGGAACATTTCTGCATCTGTTCCAAAATAAAACATTACTTGGCAGTCTATTTATCATAGAAATGGATACAAAGGTGTCGTCCAAGACTTGAGCATATAACTTGAAATTTATTCAATAAAATATCGTCAATTAGAATAAAGTTATTTAACTTCTTTGTTACTATATATATATATATATATATATATATATATGCTAAGAAAAGGAAGTGAATCTGACGGTATGGAGTATATTAAGAAAAATTGAAAAAACACAGGTTTAAATGAGTTAAGTGGTAAGTTTATTGGCCGACACTGCAGTGTTTCGATCTATTAATTAGATCATCTTCAGGGCATTTGTTGATATATGGAAGGTGATAAAAAAATTTTATGACAGAATAACGAGAAAAGCGAGTAATAGTCCTTGTTTATCAGTCTGTTTAAAATTTTAAACTTACACACTCTAATATTCACACCGCAAAAAAGAATATTTGACGTCATATTTCAAACCGTCCACTTTTTTTCCAACGTTCTTTGATCAGACTTTAAATTTTAAACAGACTGATAAACGAGGACTATTACTTGCTTTTCTCATTATTCTGTGATAAAATTTTTTATCACCTTCCATATACCAACAAATGCCCTGAAGATGATCTAATTAATAGATCGAAACACTGCAGCGTTGGCCAATAAACTTACCACTTAACTCATTTAAACCTGTGTTTTTTCAATTTTTCTTAATATACTACATTATATATATATATATATATATATATATATATATATATATATAATGAATAGTGAATGAAAAAATGAGAAAAGTATTTGCATGGAAAGGTGCTCAATACTAATAAAGCAGATTTATAATTAATGGTGATATTATGGTTTGACATCTCAACCACTTCTCATCTGATGATTGGATTACCAAGAAACTTTAAGTTATGAGTGTGAAACCATAATATCACCATTAATTATAATATATATATATATATATATATATATATATATATATATATATATAAGAATCAAAGTTATATAAAAGTGTTGTATAATAATAATGATGTAATCAAGCCATGGTGAATTACTATAGAGGATCTAAGGGACAATAATAAAGGCTTTATATTGACTATGTTAAAATGTCATATTTTGGCCTTATGACCTGTGATCAATTGTTAAAAGAAAGTATATAATATTAAATTTATGTAGAAAATAGTCTAAAACATTTGTTACTTCTAGAAAGTGTACAACAAAAAATGAGTCAAGTTGTTCAACAGAGTAAAATCCAAGAGACTTACGTTATATCAGAATTGAGGCTGTCAATTTCTAATTTCAACACTTCTGACTCATTTTGCATTTTGAGTCTCTCAGCTTTCATCTTTTTGCAGAATTCAGCAGCTGAAAAAAAGATTTTAAAAAAAAACATCAATGTTTTTGCAAGGTGTATATCAAAAATTGAAACTGTATTTACCAAAACAAATGAACAATGAAAGAAACATTAATTCTCTTCAAAATAGTCCAACATTTATTCCAGTGTGTTATCTATTAGTTGAAGCACCTTTGAAACTATTTCAAAAATTGAAACTGTATTTACTAACACAAATGAACAATGAAAGAAACATTAATTTTTAAAAAAATAGTCCAACATTTATTCAAGTGTATTTTCTATTAGTTGAAGTACCTTTGAAACTATTTTTTTTTTGTTGATATGGTGAGAAGCTTTTGCCGCCATCTTTCTTTCAACATTTTCCATATCCTCAAATCTGACTCTTTGTTGCATTCCTCTTTCCTTACTTACTTCTATTCTTCTTCTATTATTCTTGTCATCTTCTAGCGTCTCTTCTAGCATCTGGACTTCGTCTTGGTGGTCGGTCGCACTTAACTCATTTCTTCTTCTAGATCAGTCTTGTTACCAAGACATTCATTAATCACAAAACCGTGTTATTTTCTTAAGCTTTTATTTACTTAACTAAACATTTCATGTAACTAAACATCTGACTAACATAGCGCACGTATGCAGTGAGTTCCAGTTAAGGCAGGACATCTTCTCTGCCCGACGTCCAAACTGAAACTGAGGACCCAACCAGGTCCCACGTGACTTCACGTATTTCATGGGCTTTCTGTACTATTCCATGGAAAGTTCCGCCCGTGATATGAAAAGGGCCATCCCTTTAGAAATACAGGGGATTGACAATAATCTTATCCAACCGCATAGATTATGTAACATCTTGAGATGAACTCTCAGTTTAGGAAACAAGTTGAATGCGGATTTGTACAGCACTTCCACAATCCTATATATGGGCATAATTCCATTGAGTTTTCCATTGGTTTAAAATGGAAAACTCTTATTTTGGTATGAAATATAGCTGCACCTCAATGTCTTCAAAACTTACTCGAAATGAAATTCCAGTTTCAGAAACAAATAAAAGTTGCATTGAACTGACTGTCTGATCAGTATAAATGCTGTTACACTTGCACAATCCTGTGTTTCACCAAAAATATTTTGTTCAAAAAGTATTGAGATTGGCTTTATATTTTTTCTTTTACTGTACTCTGCTTTGAAATTGACCTTGTGTTGTATCCTGCCTATGGCAGAGGGGTTCAGTAAATATACACACACACACACACTTATGTTGCATTAATAAACCAAAATAGTTTCTGTCTGGAGTTTACGATTCCATGTCTCTTTGTTTTCTTTTCTTCTGAATGAACTGAAGCAAATTAGTAAGTCTACTCAAATCAAATTCATTGTAAACAGACAAACATAATTGTCTTCCCTTGGATTGTTGGCGTGGCTTCCTACATCACATGTCCATTAGTCATATGATAATTCAGCCCCTTCAAACTTTCTCTATTGCTCCCTTTCTTCAAAGGAACAACACCTATATGTTTTTGTTCCTTGTGAAAAGGACAGTTCTGTTTGTAGAATAGAGACAATAAATCTACAAGTTTGGCATAGTATTCATTGTATACTACAGAATAACAATGGAAGACACTGGAAATCTTTACTAACCATTTATTTATTACACTCAATTCATAGAATGTATTGTACAATTGGTAATTTATGAGGAAGTGCGTCCCGGTCTCCTGCCTCAAAAATCGCTACCCGGTGACTATCAAAATAATGATCCCAGCTCGTCGTAATTCTTATTTATTTATTGTAATTCTTGTTTAGATATGAAGATGAATATATAGTTTGGAATAGACTGAGATAGATAAACAAACAAAATAATATAGATATATATGAGCAAATGGAGATAGATAGATAGATAGATATTTTATTTTCAACAAGTAAATGTATTGGGGGGGGGGGTCGCTTCTTTTTTTTGTCGTATTTCTTGTTTATTTAAACTAAAAACAAGACATTAAACAAACATGAATAAAAGAAAATCTTAGTATTTAAAGTAATATAGATAAATATGAACAAATTGAGATAGATAGATAGATAGATATGAAGATTGATAGTTTTGAATAGACTGAGCTGGGTCGTTATTTTGATAGTCACCGGGTAGCAATTTTTGAGGCAGAAGACCGGAACACACTTCCTCATAAATTACCGTACAATTAACTTGTTTAGGACATACATATTCTTTTATTTGTTGTTACATGTTATGTTTTATTATCATATATGCATTGTTCATGAGAGTTAATTGTCTGTCTTTTCTTACCAAATGTTCAGTGTTAGTGTATATATGAATGAACTAATGCTTTATATGGACTTAATGTTGGTTTCAAACTAATACCTACTAATTCTTATATGACATGAAAAAGACCTCTTTTTGGTTTACAGTTAATGAAACAATGGTGATAATATATGATAAAAGATGAGAGTTAATTGTCTGTCTTTTCTTACCAAATGTTCAGTGTTAGTGTATCTATGGATGAACTAATGCATTATGACTTATTCATTGGTTTCAAATTAATACCCACTAATACTTATAGCATTATATAACACTGATAACTGACCTTTTTGTAACATGGCAGCTTTGCTAACCTTTCCACTTGGCGTTTGGTTGAGTGAAGGAATCAGACTGTGTAGTACATCAAACCCACTCTGAAAAACAAACAAAAAAGAAAATAATTTATATATAAATTTAAAGGCATACAAAATGCAAAGAACAACACAAACAGAAACACTTTGTGTCAAGTTTTATGATCAATCCTTATTTTATCAGTTATTCAAACTATTATTATTCTTACCTCTGAAATTAGTAAACCAGTTCACATACACCTAGGTAGTAATATATCATCTACAGAAAGTGATTTCAATTTACACATAAGAAAGGCTTGGACTGCTATAGACAGATTATCAAATATGGAAATCTGATCTCTCTTATAAGAGAAAGTGAACATTCTTCCAAGCTGTGTCAGTGCTACTGTATGATTGCACCACTTGAACTAATGAAAAGTTTGGAGAAAAAGCTAGATGAGAACTGTAAAAGGATACTGCATAGTGTGTTCAAAAAATCCTGGAAGCAGCACCCCACAAAAAAGCAGCTATATGACCACTTGCTTCCTATCCTCCAAACCATCCAGATAAGACGAACAAGAGAAGCAGCACATAAGTGATGATCTCCTGTGGGCACCTACATATGGGCACACCAGTGTAGTTCAGCCAGCAAAACCTACATCAATCAGTTCTGCAGGGATACTGGATGCTGTGCAGAGGACCTTCCAGGAGTGATGGCTGATAGGGATGGATGATGAGGAAGGGTCATGGAGACCTGTGCTGTTGGTATGACCTGATGATGCATTCAGCAGTTTCCCTTTTATTGAGATGAAATACTCCGAAAACCTACTGTATGGCAAATTGGCAGACGGCACCCGACCAACAGGGAGACCTCGCTTGCACTTTAAAGATGCCAGCAAAGGAAAATAAAGACATGCCACATTGACACCAACACATGGGAGGCTTGTGCAGATGACCATGCGACCTGGTGATCTCTTGTCAAACAAGGAACTTAAAGGAGTGAAAAGAGCAACTCCAGCAGGCATCACTGTTTGCTTGCAGTGATTGCCATTCAAAAGATGGACTGTTCAGTCACTCAAACAGATGCAGATTAAAGGAAAAAAAAAAGTGGACACTACGCCATCGTCTTTAGTAGACCGAAGGATGCCATTAATTAATCACTGATATCCTTTATTTTTCTCATTTTGATCACTTGTTTACTTATATGAATAAAAGATTTTCTAGGAAATAATACTGGAAATATTTTCATCAATCTAATGCAAACAAAAGTGAAAATCTATTGCCCCATTATGAATATAAAATGCATTGATAAACATCCAAAAAGAATATTAATAAAATTACAAAAAAAAAAAAAATGTCTGATAATAATTAAATCAAGGTGTTGAAGTTAGAACACAAAACCTTCAACTCCTCTATTTTTGGCAACTCCAATTCCTCTTTACGTAATTAAAGTGATTATGGCTTACAAATAAAACCTTGATTTTTTATAATCTATTTATAAGGTGTGGATATTGTATAACTTATGGAGGCGCATGGTCTAATGGTTAGAGTCATAGGAAATGGACTCATCCACCCGAGTTCAATTCCTGGACGAAGCTGTTAGTATTCCACGTGTTGCTAATACCCTTGGAAAAGGTATGAATCTAATTCTCCTTCCAGCTATGGGCAAATAGCAGGGCAGACTGGACTCTTTAACCATGGCTAGGTAACCAGTCTAGGAAAAGAAAACACATCCAGCTCGTGTGGAGGGTTGACATTTTTTCCCCTACCTCTTACCAATACACACACACACACACAACCTTAAGGTTCATTTCCGCGTCGTCCTTTGCAAAAAAAAAAAATTTATACACACACACACAACCACACACCTAAAAAAAAAAATGCACAATGTTTCTTTCGATACACACACATACACCATCCCATACCAACGCCGTAAAATAGAATATTTGATGTCATATTTCAAAACCGTTCTTCTTTCAAACTTCAAAATTTTTAAACTGAATAACACATAACTACCACTCGCTTTTCTCATTATTCTGTGATAAATAATTTATTATCACCTTCCATATACCAACAAATGCCCTGAAGATGATCTAATTAATAGATCAAAACACTGCAGCGTCGGCCAATAAACTCGCCACTTAACCCATTTAAACCTGTGTTTTTTTAATTTTTCCTAATATATTAAATATATATATATATTGTATAACTTTGAAGACTAAAC
Organism: Doryteuthis pealeii; assembly: GCA_023376005.1. Taxonomy (NCBI): domain Eukaryota; kingdom Metazoa; phylum Mollusca; class Cephalopoda; order Myopsida; family Loliginidae; genus Doryteuthis; species Doryteuthis pealeii. The sequence goes on from CM042178.1 coordinate 34,026,548, forward strand.
TAGGGCCATATAAAGTTTAAATTCAACTGTAGTCAGAGTTGGTATAGTTTTACCGACTCAGACTCCAGTGACCACTTAATTCTTCCAACTCCAACTCCACAGCCCTGAATTAAATGACATATAAGACAAGAATTGAGCTTTTCTAGACAGACTGATCCAATTATAACAATGACAACTTGATTTATTTAATTTGATGAATGAAGTTAATAAAATCTCTGGAGTATATAACTCCATAGGGATTGCTACACAGTTAAGTTATTACAGTGAAAGGAATCAATAAATTCTAAATTAATAAAATACAGATTGAAAAATCTGTATCATATAATTTATATATTAATTAATATGTTTCTATATATGCCTATATCTAGATGTTTGTATCGCTAACTCAGCACATGAGTAGTATAGCTTGGATCTGTGCAGTAAAATGGGGGGGGGGCTGAGGCGCTCTACCACAGACGCAAAAACAATCTCCCTGGTATAGCGTTAGTGAAAATTGGGATAGACTCCCTCACCATCTGACATATACTGACAATAGGCCACTCTGCCAACTTTACTTCTTTTTATCTTATATATGTAGGTAACCAGCAAAAATAGCACATCATGGTGAATTTTTTTATATAAGAGCATAACACTTAAAATACTCTTAGAGAATAAAGCAATTCCCTGTCCAATTTGCAAATGAATGGTAATTTTGTAGAGTCTTTGGTTATGTATGTAACGGGTAATTCCATGTCAAATCATCCAGAAAAAAAGGAAAACTGTCACTCAACCTCTTCAATTTTTCTGAAATTTTGTCCATGTGTTAAAGTTAGACAATCACCAAAATTTGAGCTTCCAATTCTAAAAATAGGCAGAGTTATGTTGATTTTTATCTGTCCAAATTTTTGTCTGTAAAATGAGTTCTATAGCTTCCCTACTCCTAAAAATTTTTGCCCAAAGAATCCAAAAAGGCTATCAAAAAAGTCTTAAAGTCAAACAATTTTAAGCTATTGATGATTTCTGATTTTTTCATAGCAAGATCAATATCCTGATGTGGCACTGCATCTATGACAAAAAAATGTTTCTATTATTATTTCCCATATACTGAACATTATTTGTACAAAAAAGATAGTTTGGTTTTGCTCAGAACCGAAGTTACAACATCAGTTAAAATTTTGCAAATCAGAAATCATTAATAACTTAAAATTGGTTTTTTTTTTATAATTTTTGCACTCCTTGGGCAAAAATGTTTTTATAAACCAATTTTTAGAAATAAGGAAACTCTAGAACTCATTTTACGGACAAATTTTTGCCATTTTTCACCCCCGCCCAAATTTAGATAGCTAAAAATCAACATAAGTCGCCAATTTTGGAATTGGAAGCTCAAATTTAGGGGATTGTTTAACCTTAACATAAACCATATACATAATCCACACCTGGATAAAATTTCAGAAAAATTGAAGCGGGTGGGTGACATGGCCTTACCCCAAACCCTCTGCACAACCAGGGTGTGATACAAAAGGTTGATTTTTTAAGCGGAATTCAGAGTTTTACTCCTCCTAAACCAATTGCCATACCAAGGTTAAAGAGCCCAGTCTGCCCTACTATTTACCAATAGCTGGAGGGAGAATAGTTTGATTCATAACTTTGGTTTGTTTGGTTTGGTGGCATATCAATCTCAGTGGGTCATTTAATGCCGATAAAGTTTTGAAATAAATCAATTCTTAATGGATAATACAATTTTTTTATAAATACATTTTTCTATTTAACCCATAAATGGGACCCTAACAGGTACTACCACTCCGGGTCAGAGTGGACCAGGGAGCAATGGTGATGAGGGGTGCTTCACATTCCCCAAACCTCCAAAACTGGAACATCACCATCACATAGATTTTAACATCATTCCCAGGACATGTAGACCCTCAGCCACCGCCTTCTAGCACCCATATGATAAAAAGGGGTTGGGCTTGACATAACAATAGGGTTGGGAAAATCATATAGGTGCTAGATTAATCAGAGGGGCCTCTCCGACCGCCCATCTAGCCCAAGATAGGGCCAAAGTGGAGTATTGCATGTTATGAACTACTCATCACCTGGGCTCTATCCTTAAGCATCACAGGTCGCCACCCACGGCCAACAGGTGGCCCCATTGGGGGAGTCTTACCCCTCTGCAGAGGTGCAGTCGGTGCATTCTAACGCCCCAGCCAACAGGGCGGGATTCATAACTTTCCTAAGGGTATTAGCACTGCTAATGTGAAATGCAAACTGCCTCGTCCAGGAATTGAACTCATGTCCATTTACTACAACAATAACCATTACACACAATGTAGAAGTCATTTTTTTTTTAATCAACTAAATTCCTAACCTAATGGAGATAACTATGAAATGATAACCCCTTTTTTAAAATAGAATCATCAATATCATCAAAGAGAATTATTTGTTTTGCTTACCTTAATATTACATCTACGTTTTTGTTCTGCAGAAATGTGAGACACTCGCCTATGCTCTCTACAGTGTACACGGCTCTGTTTGCTCTTAGGACACGCCCCTTTCTGTTGAGATGATGGCTGTCAATCAGAAAGAGTAAAAAAAAGATTATTGAATGAACAGAAAGAAATACATATGGTGGATCAAAAATGAAACATTTTACTAATCATATTTCATTCCATGGAAAAATTTTTTATTTTTTTAAAGTACAAATATACAGAAATTTTTTTATTTTTTTTATTTCTTGTTTATGAGCATCAGTAACTATGTCAGTGCTCAGCCTGATTGCACCCCCCCCCTCATGTAAATTGTTAAATTTGCATGCTTAATAAAAGTATTGGAAACGACACAGATTTTTATAACAAAAATCTTTTAAAATTTAAAAAAAAAAACAACAAAAAAACCCTGTCCTAATCTTGAAAAAATAACATTAATTTTATTGTGTTAAATTTTGTGTCATTCATAAGAAAGCAGAAAAAAAATATATTAAAAATTATTTATGTTAATATGAAAGATAAAAAAGAAATTTAAAAAAAAAAAGGGGGTAATTTTATATTTGAAAAGTTGTTTACACCATAAAGCGATGTTTACATGAAATAATTTGTAGGTAAGAAAAATGGAAATGAATCTAACAATATATTGAAGAATAATAACAGACTGAAAAATAGGAAATATGAGGATAATTTTAATGATATTTTATTGATATTAACATTAAGTGTCAACATATATACACACACAACACACACACACATACATATATATATATATATATATATATATATATATATTCTAATATCAATAAAATCATCCTGACACTTGCAATTTTTTACTCTCAATATTATTCTTCAACATGAAATAATTTGCATAAATTTTGAATTTCAATTTTAAAAATCAACTAATAATCAGATATTAATCTAATTTCAATAAATTATTCACTACTTATTCATTTATGATCAAATTTACTTATAAATAAGTTATTTTGTCAGAAAAACAAAATTACAAATATTTTTTAAAGAATAAAAATATTTTTAATTTTGTTCTTTTGCCATTTTCTTTTTTTGATTTTTCGAGATTTTTCTGTGTTTCCTCAGATATGTTGTACACCCAGGGTTTCAGCCTCTCCTTGCAGTTACATGGTCTGCAATTCCCATGCACCACCTCAGTTAGCACTCACATGGATCATGTAACATTGAAGTGAAAAAAAGTGACGCATTAGTTACTTCCCTTGCTTTGGGCATTACGGAGTATTAGAGTTATGTACCCTTAGTTTATGAAGTTTTAAATATGGTATAATTTTTTTTAGCTTCGCACCAAACTAAAATAGACACAAGGTCATTTTTAAAGTGGAGTTTAAGAATTGCTAAGAGTCCATCGGTATTATCCAGCTCTTGAACTGATTTATTTAACTAACATGGTAGCAAGGATTCTTCAAGGCAGCCCACCAACCGGATCAAATCTGGCATCAGTGTATTGAATTCAAATTCTAGTTGAGACAATTTATAAAACTGTAAATTAATTCAACCCAGTTTATAAAACTGTAATGTATATAAAACTCATTGAGTTATGCACAATTGAAAATACAGCTAAAGAAATCAATTTAAAAGAACTTGAAGAAAGATTTAGGATACAGAGTATTTCTTTTTAAATCTAAATGTCAATCAAAACATAGAAAAGTATTGAAGTCAACATAAATTTGGTTGGTTGCATTTTACGGCATGTCAACCCTTGTTGGGTTATTTTATGCCAAAGATGTTTTTGTTTTATTCATTCTTGTTGGGTATTCAATTTTTTAAAAACTCATTTTTGATCTGTTTAACCCATAGATGGAACCCTAACAGATACTACCACTCCCGGTCAGAATTGACCTGGGAGTAATGGTGATGCAGGGGTACTCTACACTCCCCAGAGCTCCAGAATTGGAATCTCACTATGAGATGCAGTTTAACGTCATACCCAGGACACTAAAACCCTCAGCCACTGCCTTCTAGCACATATATGATAAAAAGGGTTGGGTGGCATTCTATAAAAGCAATACGGTTGGGACAATCATATAGGTGCTAGGGCTTGATTGATCGGAGTGGCCCTCTTCGATTGCCCGTCTAGCATAAGTAAGGGCCAAAGTGGAGTTGCATGCCACCAGGATTCCATCTTTATGCATCACCCGTGGCCAGCAGGTGGCCCATGGAGGGGAGAGGGAGGATCATATCTGCAGAGGTTCAGTCGGTGTATTCTATAGACCTAAATCTGTTCAGTCAATTTTGGACAAATATTTTTGAAAGAAATATTTAAGTAATGACATTGTAGAGAGACAAAAATAATTGTCTTTCCTTAGATTGTAGTTGTGGCTTCCCAAATTATGTGTCCAATGGTCAGAGAAAGTTTTAAGGGGCTGAATTGTCATATGACAATTCAGCCCCTTAAAACTTTCTCTTTTGTCCCCAGGCCTCAAACAGATAAGATCTATCTGTTTTCAGTACTATCTTGTGAGTGAAAAGGACATATTTCTCAGCTCTGCTCATAGAACAGAATAGAGACAATTAGTCTCCAGGTTAGCTCAGTCGGTAGAGCGTTTGGCTAGAAACCACAAGGTTCCATGTTCGATACCGGCCCTCGCCAACTCAGCGTATGAGTAGCACAGAGATCTGTGTGGTAAAGTAAGGAGCTGATGGTAGGTGTGGCGCTCCACCTCAGACACTAAAATAATCTCCTTGGTCTAGCGCTAGTGAAAAGGGGATAGAATCCTCGCTGCATGGCTGATACCGACATTAGGCCACCCTGACGACTTTACTTACTTTAGCATAGCATTTAGTGTAGCTCACCATAAAACCATGGAAGACACAGTAAGTCTTTTCTAAGCATTCTTTGTTCATGGAAAATATTGTAAATTAACCTTGTTTGTGACATGCGTTATTTTGTTGTTACATGTTATATGTATTAAACATTCAAATGTGCATTGTTCATGCAAGTTGTTTGTCTTTTCCTTGTTTTTGTTCAGTGTTAGAGAATCCATAGATGCATTAATGCATTATAAGTACTGGTTTCAAAAATCTTATAATGAAATAATTGAAAGTAAATATTCTTTATTAATCTTAAAAAGTTTTGGTATTCAATAAAGCTACATTCATTTTTATTAAATCTTGATTGATGATCTGAAAGGATGCAGATTCAATTCTTTAATCCTTTTACTTGCGATAAATTAAACAAATAAAGTGGGGGTTTCCTTGTTTGAAATAGATACACAACAACATTCTGTTAAATCAGTTGCAACTAAAGTTTGGAATTTTTTTTGAAAAACTGTGAAGAAAACTGCATGCATAACTTACAAAAGAGGTGTCCATCTCTTGGCCTGAGGATAATGGACTACCCAATGATAAAGTTGGGCTGTTGGGTGTGGAATTGGGGTCAGGGGGTGAACAAGCAGGATTAGCTAAAATGAAAGAAAAAAAAGAAAATCTTGTTGAAGTTTTCAAGACAAAAAGGCAAATATTATTTACTTGATAAAAATAAATCCTGTTAACAAAAATGAAGACAGTTTAAAACCAGGAAAAAAAAAAGGTTTTGCCTTATAATGTATGAAGTTTACACAAGTTTTAACTTTTCAGGAAATTATGTCATTCTTTTGAAAGGGTCCAAAAATTCAAGGTAATATCAATCCTTTTCAAGTCTATCCAGCAAACGAAATGCAATTCCTTTCCCAACTGAACACGCCAATCTCAATTCAAATAGAAGTCATCAGATTTCACTTGCCGTCCAAACACTTTCTTCCTCACTCACCCTGTCAGCGACAGTCCGTCTTTATTTCTGCTATTTGGCTGCGCTTATGCAAATTCGGATATACTTTATTTGGGTCTCTACTAACAACACCTCAGCTATGAGGAGGTAGTGAGTTTGAGTATCCATAGCCTCTCACCACCTCTTCCCCCTCGCACAGGCCAAACATATCCTGACGCGCTTTGTTTGTGGAGGCTGGGAATCCACTTGTTCATAGGGCTGGCTTTCAGTCTCGTCACAGTCATTTCAACAAATAAAACCCAATAAAAGGATTTACACACAGTGCACACTTATACAGTGTCGTATGGTAATTGCATTCTCTTAGACAAGCAATCATCAACTTTATAGATCGTTTACTATGGACAATATTCACTGAGATGAGAAGTGGAAAATACATCAGAGGTCAACTGGTTAGCTAATACACACTAAATTTTCATTAAGAAAAAAAAATTTCTAAAAAAAATTTAATATAAAGATCCAAAGAAATAAATTCGTTTTTATTTTACAAAGAAAATAAAAGAATATTTATATAATTTGTATTAATGTCCATGACAAGGAAGGTTCAGTTGCTAAATATTTTTCATCTGGGCCTATGCTTTTGGCCCAGTACTCATCCTAGGTTTAATGGTGTATATAATATATATATATATATATATATATATATATACACACACACACAATAATAAGTTTGAAAATCACATAGGCGAGAAACTGTCAGTTACTAAATGCCATTGACTTCTTATCTTCACAACCATATATATATATATATATATATATATATAATATATATTATATATATGCACAATGTTACCTTTCGATACACACACATACACCATCCCATACCCACGCCGTAAATAGAATATTTGACGTCACATTTCAAACCGTCTTCGCTTTTTTCAAACCACAAAATTTTTTAAACAAGATGAATAACAAGAACTACCACTCGCTTTTCTCGTTATTCTGTGATAAAAAATTTCTTATCACCTTCCATATATCAACAAATGCCCTGAAGATGACCTAATTAATAGATCGAAACACTGCAGCATCGGCCAATAACTCTCACACTTAACCCATTTAAACCTGTGTTTTTTCATTTTTCCTAATATACTACATACCGTCAGATTCACTTCCTTTCTTCACACACACATATATATATATATATATATATATATACATACATACATACATACACAAACACACACATCTGATGATTGTGCAGTCAAATGTGCATGTGAAACTCAGAGTTATGGGCAATATTTAATATTGTAAATCTTTTTAAATTTCAGATATTAAATTGACTTTGCTTAATTAAGGCATCAGGCACTTTTTAAAAGATTTTCTCACATTTTGAGTAATCACTTGTCCAAAAAATATATATATATATATATATATATATATATATATATATTTACATTTACATATATATGTGTGTGTGTGTGTGTGTGTGTGTGTGTATGTATAAAATCATTAAATTTAGTAGATCAACTTATGTCAATAAGTTCACTATAAACATCTAAGTTTCTAAATTTATTACGCCAAAGAAAAAATATTTATAAAAAAAAACATTAACATATTACAGCACATAATTCATTACATTCTATTTTATTATGTTTCTATGCAATAGAATGTTATTTTTCTTATTTAAAAAAAAAAAACATAACAAAAAATTAGAGATTTTGGTAGGGTCAAAATAAACTTATAAGACAAAGTAGCACTGTATATTAATTTTTCCAGATAAACATCTCCAGCAACAATGGCTGTCATATATACAACTATAATAATAAAAAAAAATCATATACATATATATATATATATATATATATATATATAATGTGTTTATTCACACTCTACAATTTAAATTCATTTACACAGTATGTATATATATATATATATAGCAGTGTATATTAATTTTTCCAGATAAAGATGCTGATCATATGAAAAGAAATGAAATGATAATAAAAGAAAGAATAGAGATACATACCATGTTTTCCATGAATGAAACCACTGGATGTCTCCTGTGACTGTTGGTTCCTAGAAAAAGTAGGACTCGACACTGCTGGTAAGACACTAGTAGAAAAGTTGGACAAATGAGAACTGCTGCTGCTGCTGCTGCCGCTGCTTGCTTTGCCCAAGACAGATGGCTGACAAGATGAGAAAGAACAAAAAATAAATAATGTTATAATATATTAGTAATTTGAAGGCAAATACAATGCATATGAAAAATAATAAATAAAAACAAAAAGATGTTATTTTTATAACATCTTTTTGTTTCTTTTGTTATTTTTATAACATCTTTTTGTTTTTATTTATTTTTTTTTTTGTTTTTATTTATTTATTTTTCTTTTTGGTTTTTATTTATTATTTTTCATACGCATTGTACTGGCCTTCAAAATATTAATATATTATAACATACTTAACAATGCTTCAAGCAAATTACCAATTACTTTTTAAAATGAATAAATAAATAGAACAGTATAAACATCTTTAAAAGTTATAAAGTAACAAGCATTATTTATTTCGAGAGATGCTGCTCAAAAATTTGGGCAGTTTAAAATATAAAATGGCTTTCTCAAAGGAAAAAAAATACTATACCTGTCCTAGAATAGTATATATATTTGCATATACTAAATATAACCTATTGGATAGAAGTGCTACTGTATATGCAGTATGACATATGTGCATGTGTGAGTATAAACACAGCGAATATTAGAACCATCTTGTCGCCCCAGTGGACTCACCCCTATCCCCCCACAAAAAAAAATATCTGAAGGTACTGTTGCTTATCTGACACACAAACACAAAATATACCAATTCCCTAATCTCATTTTATTCCACAGGAACGCCAATGCCGGGTTAGCTCAGTCAGTAGAGCTTTCAGCTAGAAACCACAAAGTTCCTAGTTCGATACCGACCCTCGCCAACTCAGCATATGAGTAGTACAGGGATCTTTGCAGTAAAGTAAGGAGCTGATGGTAGGTGTGGCGCTCCACCTCAGACGTAAAAACAATCTTCTTGGTCAAGCGCTAGTGAAAAGGGGTTAGACTCCCTTGCTGTCTGGCTGATACCGACTTTAGGCCAACCCGATGCGTTTACTTACTTTACTATACGCATAAATCCCCAAATGGGTTAAAAGGGGCTCCTTAGCCTTGGTTGGCAACCCATCACTCCAGGAAAAATCTGACACAAAACCTTTGCTGCCTTCAAGGAAAGGCTAGGGGAGTAAATTCCAAAACCAAATCAGGAGCTGGAGTCCCTAAGGTGGCCCAGTGCTACTCCTGCGACACTACCATTGCCAAACTGCATTGATTCCTTACCTTTCCTTTGGATCACAGTGGCAGTGTGGAGAGGGGGGATTTGCTGCATGGGCAACAGTTTATCCTCCATATAAACCCGCCCGGGCTATGTAGTTCAAGTTTTTAAAAAACAAAAATCTTTGATACTACTCCATCGTCTCTCTTGGATGGAAGGCTGCCAACCATAACCCTTTATACTTTTAAATCAACTTAGTTGAAATGTTGATCATACAGGGAACCCCAATCCAAAATCTTGCTGCTTTTTCTTTTTGTCTTCCTTCTTTTCTTGTTTTTCAAATTATCCATCAGATGAGCCACTAATAGTCAAACAGACCTCATGTGATTATAAAACTGGTGTTGATTAGCCAACAGAAGACAGTTATGATGACATAGAGTCACACTGAAGACAAAGAAAACCAAGTCAAATATAACCATGGGAAGATGACATCCAAATTTTCAAGATAAAAATGTAGATTTTGTGCAAAGTTTTAAGGTTACAGTTGTGTTTTTGGTTTAATGTAAAAGCTCTTCCCATGTATTTACCAACCCCACTGCACAAGCAGGATGTGACACTAGGTCAATTTTTAAAAGTTTTCTTTCACCAAGACCAGTTGCTATACCAAGGATCCCAGTCTTTCCTACTATTTACCCATAGGAGAATAGTTGGATTCATACCTTTCCCACACTTTGTGAAATGTAAACAGCCCTGTCCAGGGATTGAACTTGTGTTACAGTGTCCATTTCCTATGATAATAACCATTAAACCACTTCCTCATGTAGATACTATTAAACTGAACACATCATATTATGAAGAGTCTGTGGCTAATCAATCTATATATTAATACTCTTGTTCCTTAATCTTCTGACAGTTATCATCTCGCAAAATCTTCTGGTTAAAAATGAGACTACCCAAATGGTCCAAGGTGAAATGCAAAAATGTAAATCCTGATTATCAAGTGTTGCTTATCCGCCGAATTCTTGTTTCTTATGAGTGTGGTCACCTTGGCTAAATAATGGACCATTCCATGCTACACAGAAAAAATATAATAAGTAAGAAAGAAAGCATAGGAGAAAGATAAAGAGAGGGGGTGAGCGGGCAGATGTGATAATTCTAATCTCTTTTAAATTGAACATAATTCAAAAAGATTAAAAAAAAGGAAAGAAAAAAAAGAGAGAGAGTTAAATCAAGATTATTAAACTTTTTTACATATTGAACTATTTTGCAATAGCATATCAATTGTTGTAATAATCAAATTATTTCTCTGAATGTCTGAAATAAGGCTTGATGATTAGTATTATCTGCGTTATTTGGACTATTGTCCTCATCTTCATTGTTATCTGTACAACGTTTCGGCCGATGTGCCCTCTGGCCTTCTTCAGGTATTTCTTGTCGGATTCGGGAACCTTCTTTTGGACTCGGGAACCTTCTTTTCTGAGTCAGGAACCTTCAAAGTTCCGTGAATGCTCCCGATTACGACAAGAAGGTTCCCGAGTCTGAGAAGGTTCCCGAGTCCAACAAGATATACCTGAAGGAGTCCGGAGGACAGATCAGCTGAAACGTTGTACAGATAACAATGAAGATGAGGACAATAATCCGAATAACGCAGATAATACTAATTGAATTATTATACTGTGATATGTCCACAGGTCCTACTAGTATAAATAAACATGGTTAGTCTTGTTTATAGTATCTACAATAATAGGAACTAAATTGAAAATATTTGTATGGATAATTAGCAAAGGACTGGTCAGCCAAATCCCATTCTAACAATTTACAGTCAACTACAGAATTCAAGTTACCCATTTTAAACTCAGAATTCAAAGAATTGGTAGATATATGAGACTTTAAAACAACCCTGACTTTGTACTTTTCATAGTACATATTTTCAACAAAAATTAAAGTATTGGTAGTGGGTAGCCATAAGGGCAATAGGGTCAGGGGAAAATAATATTGGTGCCAGGGCATATTCCTGTCCTGGTCTGTTCCGTTACACACTTTGTCTTAGCTTTAATAATAAAAGATTTAATAGTATTTGATAATTTGCTTTTGAAGCATTGTTAAGTAAAGTATATTATTATTTATATTTTGAAGCCAATTACAATGCGTATAAAATAAAATAAAATATTGTCCAATGTCTAATCAATTTCGAAGTATCTTCATCTTCAGAGACTGTTTTTGAAATGGACGCGGTCTTGTGTGTTTCTTGTTTTGGACTGGGTTGTTAGAATGCCACTCTGAAGAGACTTAATTTCCATTGTTCAATCAATTTCAATTTCATTCTTTATTTTTTTAAATTTTTATGTGTGTATTTATGGAATGTGTATGTTAGCTAATTATATATTCAGTGTTTAATTCTAACCAACTGTTTATGTGAGGGTGTAACTTATCTATTAATAAACTTTCTCTAATTCTGAGATTTAAAAATCCTCACTTACCTGTGTGAAGTTGATGGAAATACTGGTTGGTGAAGTACTGGCCAAAGTAACAGGATTTGTAGATGTACACTGAGTGGGAGATGTAGAAGAATCTTGTGCTGGCTGGATTCGAGGATAAGCTGAGGTCACGGTAGTTGTAGTAGCCAGGGACACTGTTGAGATTATACATGGTTTCCAGTTTGGTTCATGCTTCACATCCGTACTTGCACCATGGTACTTGCCTATAAAAGAAACAATATATATATATATATATAGGCACAGCACTAAAAAGACTTATATAGTATCACACCGATATATATATATTTAGCAACTGCTCCGCACGAGCAGGATGCGAGACAAGGTCAATTTCTTAAGCGTAGTTTAAGAGGTTTGAAATCAGAGTTTTCCTTCTCCTAGACTGGTTACATAGCCATGGTTAAAGAGCCCAGTCTGCCCTGCTATTTACCCATAGCTGGAGGGAGAATTGGATTCATACCTTTCCCAAGGGTATAAGCGATATGTGAAATGCAAACAGCTTCGTCCAGGAATTGAACTCGCATTAGACCACGCGCCTCCATAAACATATATAATACCGATATAAGGGCATAGGATTAAAGAAACATAGGTAGTTTGCTGCTTCTTTCATTTGGTATCAGTTTGTTATCAGTTTTGGGCTATGTCAAAAGCCCCTCTGTTCTTTTATTTTAAATTTAATTTTTTTTAAAATTGAAATCGATCACTAAGTAGGCCTGAGTCTATTCTAGTAATGACCAGATTTGAATTCAGAGTTTTTCTTTTCCTAAACTGGTTGCCAAACCAAAGTTAAAGAGCCTAGTCTGTTCAACTATTTACACATAACTGGAGGGAGAATAGTTGGATTCATACCTTTCCCAAGGGTATTAGTGCTATGTGAACTGTGGCTTTGTCTAGGAATTGAACTCGGATCGACAAGTCAATTTCCTACGACTCTAACCAGTACACCACCGTGCTTTCTGTGTTTGGAAAGTGGATGCTGAGGGTTTGCAAAGCACAGCTTGACCCAGTACTCAGTTTTTCTTTTGCCTGAAGAGTAAATTGTCCCTTTTCTGGATAACAGAGAATTGCTTTAGCATGCTAATATCTATCTTACACAAACGCCACAAATTTTACTTCACTGTAAGTTTTATTTTGTATATATATTCAGAAAATGAGACAAAGAGAGTCTTAAATATTTCTTAATTATGATCTTCTTGCAATAGCAAACTTTACTCTTCGCTAGTCGAATTCACTTGTCTTCTGACTAATTTCTGATGGTCTGACAAGTCTCTGTCATGGCTACCTTTGACAGTCAAAGCCTTTTTCTGTCTCTCTGGATTGAATGGGTCTAACTTTTTAAAACAAATTTCAATCTCGAATCTCCTAACTGTTTATGGTCTTGTCCTGTCTCCTGTAATGATGATTGACTATCTTTAATTCTACAAAGTAATTTAATAAATGTATTTTAACCCAACCAAAAGAAAGTCATATGACTTTCGTTTCCGCTCTTAACAACACAGATTATAAACAAGCTCTGATGACGATTTTCATAAAATCGAAATATTGTTCAATATCAGCTATCTTATAAAATGTTTTCACTTTAACAGCATTTTGTGGTGTTTTCATATCTTTTTATATATACTCATACCGTTGGATTCATTTCCTTTCTTTTAACTTATATATATATATATATATTATATGTGTGTGTGTGTGTGTGTCTGTGTGTGTGTGTGTATGGGACAGTAGATTTAGCCATTTTCAATTCTAATTTAGTGTTCACGTGAGATAGTTTTTGCGACAGATAAGTCCAGGTTAAAAAATCCAGGTCTTAAGTTTATCGTTTTGGTGTGTGCTATGATTGCTGATTTGTATAGGCGTCTCAGCCTTTTTCATTACTGAAATCAAATGTATGGTTGTAGTCTGCAGTGTGGATGAATAAGGCATTCAGATTATCATTTGTTCTTATCGATCTCTTATGCTAGTAGACCCGTTGGGTGAAACTGCGTTGGGTTTCTCCAATGTAGCATTTGTTGCAAGATATGGTGTAGATGCCGGCTTTGGGAGTGTCTGGGGTGTTGGGAGCATTTGTACATGTAGAGGAGTTGGTGAGTTCCTTGATTGTTTGGGAAGTAGTTTGTATGACTTTTATTCCTTATATATATATATATATATATATATATATATATATATAAACAGGATTTGGTATTAAATAACTTACAAGAGTTGATATGCCATTAAAGAAACAACCAACCAAAGCATGAATAGTGTGTGATACTATGGTTGAAGACGAACATGGTCAGAACAAATAAATAAATAAATAAATGAATAAGAAAGAGAATAGGTTAAAGCCAGGCATAAGTAAAAGGGGTGGGTGGCTGACCCTTTTACGAATCCAAAGATTAGGTCGTAAAGTTTAAAGAGACCTGTATGCCACCACTTGATGATAATATCTTAGGCACCCAGGTATTAAAAGCAAAAGGGATTTTTAGGAGAAATTCTCTTTTGAAAAAAATTAATGATCAACGTATTGAAGACGTATTGTCTGAAAAAATATTTAAGTACTTTAATTTTAAGGGTTAATGACGACTAGAAGTCTGTGATTTATTTTAAGTACTAGCCATCTGTGTGGTCCGGAGAAGATGGTTGGGGGGAGGGGAATTTGACATAAATACAGTTAAACTCGAGCACTAAGCAGTTACAACTCGGCCGTTGGGGTGTTAAGGTCGCCGGTAGGGATAGTCAGTAGCAGCCAGCGAAGTATCAAACACACCCTTCTTCCATCCGCGTCTTGTTTACAACCATTTGTAGTTGTTGTTTTGTTTTTAATCCTTGTGAGCCTGTTTTTCTGACTCGTGCCTTAAATTCGGCCAGCACATAATTCACAATGCTTGGGGAACTAGACAAAGTACATCGAAAGTGCAGAGTGCAGAACAGGTTGTCTCACAAGTGAAATGAGAACAGTCTACCCATGTAGATTAAATGAAGGTTTCAGTTTCAAATTGTTTGGTGGTTATTGAGGCAAAAGAGAACCTGAAGAATACAGAAGTTGAAATCTTTTGAGTATAACAATCAAGATGAGGACAATTTATCTGAAATGCGTCATGTTGGGATCTTACCTGTAGTGAGCAACTGGGCAAGAAATGTGTTGGATGAGGAAGCTGACGACGATGATGAGGTCTCTGTTCTAGCAATAGATGGTGTGGATGCTGTCACTGTTCGATATTTGCTCCTAATAATGGGGGTGGACTGAAAGAAAAACAAAAATAAGTTATAAACTCTACAATGTTATCAGAAACAAAAATAAGTCTTAATATCATTTATTTCAAAGTAATTTTTTCTTTCATCTCTGTAATTTTACAAAAGAGGGCAAAACAGAATGTTGTTAACAAATCCAGTGCAAACGTCCATTCTTTCTTTGGCTCTTCTTTCCTTCGTTTTTTTGCTTATTCATCTTTTCTCTTTGATTATTCCGTCCGTTTGCATGCCAGGAAAATATTTTTTTGACTGACAGAAATCCAATGTTTTACGGCACTCTTGCCAGAAATGCACACTGACTATTGGTCAAGGAACTGACCAACATGTGTGGAGATAGTGGATGACCTTTTCATATACAACCAGCATTTCTCCCATTTTGCAAGTCCTCCACCATCACCACATGACATTTCACCGCATGTCCTGATGAAGGTTTCATAAATTGAAATATAACATCGACTTAAAAAAAAAAAAAGTCTGATTTAATTCCCTATTTTACTCCCCTGGTAATTTTTGTAAATGAAATGATGGTATTTATTGGGTTAAAGATCGTCTTTAAATTAGTGAAACTTTTTTTCTTTTTAAGCACCAGTCTTCCATTTTTTTTTTTTTTTTGCATGTGTATTCAACTGATAATGTCACAAATGTACAATCACATGAGCATGCGAAAAATGTTGTGTTTTTGGAGAAGCCTTTTGTTATTGCAGGATTAACTAAATCTTTCATCTTAACAGATCTAGTTATTTTTATATATGCAAATCAGTCCAATGAGTACAGTGGCAGACTCCAAACATTTATTTGTAAACCAAAGGTAAGGAGTTCAATCCACAGACTCACCAGACACACACATACATAACACACCTTCAGATTGAAAGACCAACAACAAATCATGACAACTAATACAAAGAAATGATTAAGACTGAATTAAAAGATGGATTTATTGTTGATAATTAACAATGGATTGATCTAATACAGGGCAAAGCTAATTCTTCAATCAAAGCAGTCACTTTAAACTTTGTGGAGGACCAAATAAAGTGTAATGTCAATCCATTTGTCACACTTGATCCTTCTCCTTAATCACAACGCACAATATATCTCTGTGAAAATGCTCTGCACATTTTCTCTCAAGTGCATATTTTGAATATTTAATTTACTGAAAAGAGAGTCCCACATTTCTCACTCAAGTAAATTTTCATATGTCTTTTCAAATCAAACCAGAAACCTAAAATAATTATGATTAATTTCCTGTCAGCATTCCATATGTCTTTTCAAATCAAACCAGAAACCTAAAATAATTATGATTAATTTCCTGTCAGCATTCCCATATGTCTTTTCAAATCAAACCAAGCAAATAATTATGATTAATTTCCTGTCAGTGAAACCTAAAATAATTATGATTAATTTCCTGTCAGCATTCCCATATGTCTTTTCAAATCAAACCAGAAACCTAAAAAAATTATGATTAATTTCCTGTCAGCATTCCCATATGTCTTTTCAAATCAAACCAGAAACCTAAAAAATTAATCAGCATTCCCATATGTCTTTTCAAATCAAACCAGATGATTAATTTCCTGTCAGCATTCCCATATGTCTTTTCAAATCAAACCAGAAACCTAAAATAATTATGATTAATTTCCTGTCAGCATTCCCATATGTCTTTTCAAATCAAACCAGAAACCTAAAAAAATTATGATTAATTTCCTGTCAGCATTCCCATATGTCTTTTCAAATCAAACCAGAAACCTAAAAAAATTATGATTAATTTCCTGTCAGCATTCCCATATGTCTTTTCAAATCAAACCAGAAACCTAAAATAATTATGATTAATTTCCTGTCAGCATTCCATATGTCTTTTCAAATCAAACCAGAAACCTGATTAATTTCCTGTCAGCATTCCCATATGTCTTTTCAAATCAAACCAGAAACCTAAAATAATTATGATTAATTTCCTGTCAGCATTCCCATATGTCTTTTTAAAAGGACATGATTCTGAATATTTCAATGCACATACTAGAGAAGAAAATAGTTCCAGTCTTATGTATTTTTCCAAAGGATTTTATATATCATATATGGTAAAAATATTGATCCAAAAAGAAACAGTTTCAATGAAGTACATTTCAATCAATCCACATGAGTGAGTATTGCACGAGACAAAAACCACTCCAACTTGCTTAATCTGCTTGGGCAATGCTTCACTACAATCTCATTTTCTTGTTTTACATTTTATTAAACAAGCTGCATAGATTTAATATAAAAAAAGTAGACTTTAAACTCTTATCACATTATCTTGAGAGCCTGTTTGACATGGATGGTATTTTACTAATTTGGCCATGGAAACCCACGGATAAATAAAATTTCAGTTGCTTTTTATCAAAATTTTCAGAATATTATTCTAGAATATTCTAGTAAGGAGCATGAAATAAAAAATAAGCCTTTGAACTCTCATCCCACATCCTGACTCCCATGGATGGCAACTATGTGGTATATTGGTAAATAAGCACTGTTTCAGCCAGTTTTGATAAGAAACGGAAACACTGTTTCTGCCATTTTTCAGTTGTGGTAATAAAAAGGTGGAAGTGGTTATTCCACCAGATGACGTTCAACTGGATTACTTGTTGTGTTATTTATTCGATAAGCAAGCTATGACACCTTACCAATTTGACCATGGACACCTATGAGCTGATGAAATTCAAATTAAGTCATCTTATTTTTATAGACTGTAAAATAAACTGAGATTAAGAAAAAAAACAAAAAAACAACGGAACACAATAAAAGATTCCTTTAAAACAATGAGATTTTATTTTATTTGAGAAATTTAGACAAAATGAAACAAAAAAAAAAGTTTGCATTAAATAAAATAGATTATACAATTTAAAAAAAAAAAAGAAAAAAAAGAAAGAAAATAATGCCATTGACACATTTCTTTTAGAAAATTTTTTTTTTTTTTTTTTTTTCATTTAAAAATAATGTTTATCTTTTATTTAAAAGGAAATCCAAAATTCTGATGCAAAACAATTCAGATATCAAAAATAGATTTTAGCTATGAAAAACAAAGAAAAACTCAATAAAAACTATTCTATTTATTTTTCTACATAGTATTCCTAAAATCTGGTGGCAGTTTGAAAATTTAAAATTTAATAACTCACTTTGTACAAATAATAAAATCATTCATTAAAAACCACATGAAAGTTCAATTCTTGATGTACTTTTGTTATTATTGCACTTCAATATAACTGTCACCATTGTTGATAGATTTGAAAATTGCAATAGGACTTCATGAACAACCTGTATAACAATTACAGGTTATTTATGCATTCAATAAATAAGGTGAATTGTATTTAATGAAATAGCAATAGGAAGCACTGTTTATAATAGCACCTTTTTCAAGGAAATCAATAGTGATGGACCCTTTCATGTCATTGAAGACTGACCTTTTTTACCAACTGCTGCACCCTCAACTTTTTCTTTATTGGAGAGTCAGTGTGTTTTCACTCAATGGACTGTCTTTTTAGTCGAATTTTGCCTAAGGAGTTGACATTAAGAAGCACTGTTTACAATTACACCTTCTCCAAGGAATCCATAGCAATGGGTCCTTTCATTTCCCAGAATGTCAGCATGACCTTCTTTATTGACAGCTGCACCCAGAACTTTTTCTTTACTGGAGATTCAGCATGGACTGTCTTTTTTTACTCAGTTTTGTCATAGCAAACTCATGTTTAGCCTGTAAACATTCTTTTAACTAAAACATGTTTCTATGTACACATAACACATTCTTCTGTAAATTTCATATAGTCTACACATCTCAACCACCAAAAATCTGATGACAAACCTCTGTTCAAGCACTGATTTGCTACCATTTTGAATAGCAATTTTTTTTAATTTAAAGAATAGAATAGCACCTCTTATATACATACATATATATATATAGCATACAAAACATAGACATATACACTTATTACTTACTGTAGGTATAATGAAGCCTTGGTTCCGGCCAGATGAAGAAGCTGTTTTGCTGAAAGAGTGCCTTTTACGACCAGATACAACTCCACCCTGGAAAAGGTCACCCGTTGGTGATGATCTGTTCCCGACACTATCATTAGAAGGAGGAGGAGGAGAGTCATCAAGTGTTACCACCCTAGTATTGCCGCCCTCAGGAGAGGCAGCCCCTAATCCAAGAGAATTAGCAACTGTTGTCTGAGGCAGAATTTGTTCTGCCTGGTGCAGCACTCTTGCAGTTTGTGCAACAGCAAGCATTGGTAGAGAATTGCCAGTTGCTCCCCCAACTGGAGTGAGGTCCCTTTGGTGTACAGATGACAACTGTGGCTGAGGGGTATGGGCAGGTGCAGGTAGGGGGGCTGAAGGGGCCAAAGGTTGTTGTCCAGGTTGTTTTGAAGGAGTCAGTGGGTCCTTGTAAGTAGTGTTATAGATAGTTTTAAACATCAATTCAATATCTTTGGAGTAAGAATCATCTTTAGAGGTTGGAGCTGCTCCTGCTGCGGCAGCAGGGGTAACTGCTGTTGCTCGGGAAGAGAGGGCACTTTGCTGCTGTTGGGGTTGCTGTACAGGCTGGGTCTGTTGGTTGAGACTGTGTGATGTACCCTGGGCTAAGGGTTGGGTATTTGATGGCTGCATTAGGATTTTGCTTAGCAGATGAGTACCATCTGACTGGGGAACGGGGATTGGGGTTTCTGCAGGCAAAGGAACAACAACTGCATCTCCCAATGAAGTAACAGGACTACAAAGAGAGAAATGGTTGAATACAGACAACGTGGCAGAATCATCTTGTCGTTGTTGTTGTGTGTTCGGACCTGTGTGTACTTCTGTTTGCAAAGTGGAGGAAGAACCAACTCCAGGTGATGGTTGCAAAATACCAAGTTGCTGTTCTTTCTCTCGTAGTTGCTGGTTATTTAGACTGATTACAGGTGACGCTGAGTCCATTCTCACCTGTAATGATGGTGCAAGATCATTATCCATTGCAATGAGTAAGTTCTCAGGTAATGACTGCAATAAAATAGAAAAAATACAATTATTTACTTGTACAAAAGTTATAATTAAATATCAAAGTTAGTTTTTGTTTAAAATTTGTATTCCAAATAGAATAAAAATGTAGATAAACTTCCTTACTATTATACATTGATTCTTTTGGACCAATATCCTCATCTTTATAGTCTTAATCATAATATTTCTATGTTTCCTAGATTTAATTCCTGATAAATGTGTTACATACTGAGGTTTTCACGGTACCAAATCTATATAATGTTGTATACCCTTCATTACTTCTTACTTCGGGTCGTATTTTCTTCTGGACGGCTTTGCTATTCTGATCGTCTTTGGTCTGGAATCTTCTAAGGTCTTCTGTTGCTATGTTCCTGCTGGCTGGTCTTCCTGGATTCATTTCTTAGTCTTGTTACCAAGACATTCATCAACCACAAGAACATTTTACTTATATAAACTTTTATTTCCTTAACTATACATTTCCCGTAACTAAAAATCTGACTAACATAGCGCGCGTGAGTTCCAGTTTTAGGCAGAGCATAAAATGGCCGCTGCTCTGCCTGATGTCTAACTGCAAACTGGGGACTCTGAAAAAGGTCCCACGTGACTTCACATATTTGGCAGGCTTCTGTAATTTTCCATAGAAGGACCCGGCCATAGTATGAAAGGGTTCATCCCCTCAGAATTACAGGGAATTGACAATAATCTTATGTAATCACATAGATTATGTAACAAATGTTCTTAGTGTAATGTAATTCTTTTAAACCATTTTCTTCATCTTTGTTGTCTTTATTATATTTTAAACATCAGAAATGAAGAAATTGTTAAAAAAAAAAAATTTTTTAAATTACAAAATTAAAAAAGATAATCAGTGTATATTAGTAAAAAAAGACATAATAGAAATCCAAATAAGAATTTAATATAAATTAACTCTTTGCCTACTTTAAACCACTCACAGTGGTTCTCCCACCACTGCACTAGATTAACCCACTACTTCATTTTAAAAGAAGAACCTCCACCTAAATGTTCATGTGGAAACCGATACACAATAAAAACATATTCTGATTGAATGTACACACCTCTCCCAAACTCGAAGAAAGTTCTACAATGTTGACAGCATAGACAAACTATTTGAAAAAAAATAGATCCCAAGGGGATATTAAACTTTTTGAAAAGAACCGGCCTCTTATCAAGTATGTAAGTTCATAGACCTACAAAAATCATCCACTCACTCTCTTGATGTTCAAATTCTCAAAAGAAAACTTGATTACAGCAAATAAACCCCTATACATTTTTGAACACCTAATTACCAATAAAAGTATTCAGCATAAAATAACCCAGGGGGTTGACATGCCGTAAAACCCAACCAACCAAACCAAACCCACCACTGCAATCCTACCATAAACTACTGATGGTTAGGTCATTATAATTGAGCAGAAGGACTCCGATTACAATAATAATAGGATTTTATTTGAATAGAATGAGTTCGGAGGTGAATATATGGTGAACTTTGAAATATCCCATCATACAGGTAAAAACTATCAAGAAAAATTTGGTGAGGTGTGGTGGAAATTTAGTAGGCAAAGAGTTAAACAAAATGCAACAAAATGAAAGTCATAAATATATTTTTTATTATTGATTGCCAATATATTTTACTTTTGTTCTTAACAACCAACCAGTATTGGTTACTATCGCAGGTATTCTATACATACTACTCTTAACAAAGGGCCGGGTTAGCTCAGTCGGTAGAGCGTTCAGCTAGAGACCACAAGGTTCCTAGTTCGATACTGGCCTTTGCCAACTCAGTATATGAGTAGCACATGGATCTGTGTGGTAAAGTAAGGAGCTGATGGTAGGTGTGTCGCTCCACCTCAGACGCAAAAACAATCTCCTTGGTCTAGCGCTAGTGAAAAGGGGATAGACTCCCTCACTGTATGGCTCATACCGACATTAGGCCGCCCCAATAACTTTACTTTTTACTTTATATTAGCCTCTCCTGTGAAAATGCAAAGTAATTGTATGGTCTGAAGGAATCTTCCCCACCAGGCAGACCTCTTTCCTAAAAGTGGTGAGGGCCAGGTTTATTAGCTGGTTCCTGATGCACCCCTGAAGGGGGATGCCACACATTTTTTGTAAAGGATACGCATGAAGTTTTGGTTTGTGAATAGCTCTTCACTATAAAATGACTTTATATCAATCCTGACTTGGTGGGAAATCAGGAAAATGCATATGACTAAGAATTACCCATACATTTCTCCACCGACTTTATTTTTATCATGTCAAATTCAATCATTTAGCTTTTACTAATGACCACAGGTAGGATGTGACACAAGGTCATAAGTATGGTGCATCCAACAAGGATTGAACTTGCTATTCAGTTGGAATGGATCTGTGAGACTAGCTTGCTAATAATTACATCACAATGAGATCAATATTCAAACACTTATGTCTTATACTATGAAGTGTTAAGAAAATCAACTATAGAGGCTGAAGTTGTATTTACCAAGACAGAAATAAACAATGAAGAAAACTTTAATTTTCTTTGAAATATTCTTCTTGGCATTCCACAGAGTTTTCTATTGGTTAAAGCACCTTTTTTCATTTGGTGTAAACTTGCACTGTCATAGTTATCTTAATGTCATCCACATACTCAAATCTCTTACTTTTGAGATGAAAGGAAATGATGGAAGAAAAGAAACAATGACATAACATTTTCTGAACAATTGTAGAAATTTTATTCTCATAGTCTCGCTGAGAATATGGATTAAAAGTCTTCAGTTCATCTGAGTGGAGGGGGGGGGATTTCTATTAATTATTAATTCTAAAGCTCAGTTAGTAGAGCACCCGTCTGGGAATCACTTAGGTTCCTGGTTCACTACCGTTTGCCAACTCAGAACATAAGGAGCATAGATTAGGTTATCTAATGTGTGGTAAGTGGAGAGCTGACAGTTGTTTGGTGCTCCATTTCAGGAAAAATAACCTCCCTGGTCTAGCATTAGCAAAAAGAGGATAGACTCCCTTGCTGTCTGGCTGATATTGACAATAGGCCACTCTGCCAAATATAAAGTCTCTCTAAAAAAAATTAATTCTATCCCTGAGTAGAATGTCTATCATCCGATATCTTTGTGTGTTTTGCTCTTTTCTGGGTGGTAAGACTTTCATTATCTTTTCTCTCAGTCTGTGAATGAGTCTCTCTCTAAACATATGCTCATTTGATTGCTAGTATGAGATAATTCATTTACCCTCCATCTTCTCAAGTGTCTTCGAATGATATTGACACCTGACAACATCAGGGTCATTTCCAGGTCATTACATTAAAATTACCTACAAACATAATTGCATTACCTATATCATGTTTCTTTATTATTATCCCTCCTTGTGAGTTTTTCACATTAGCATTCACTGGAATCTGAATGACAACAAATCTCCTCAGATCTCCAGGACTCTTCTGAGTATTCTAGCTGTGGTATACTAAGAAATGGAAGCACCATTTCAGCCATCTTTTTGAATTGTGAATAAAAGGCGGAAGTGATCATTTCTCGTGGTTAACGTCGGCTGGACTACCTGTGTTATTATTTCGCTAAGCATGGTTACAACACTAGCTAATCTCAACATTGCTGTTGTTTGGACGGTCTCAATTCTTCCTCGGATTTCCAATTCCTCTAGTCTCTTTTCCAAACCCTTTGGGACCATTCCAAGGGCACCAACCATAATCAGTACCACTTTCATCCTCATGTTGTATAGTTTTTTTCAGTTCTCTGACAAGGTCCAAGTATTTGTCTATCTTTTTTGTTTTTTTCCTTTTCACTCTGTGGTCTGCTGGGACGGAAAAATCAACTAGATGGCAAATCTTCTTTTTTTTTTGTTAATTAACAGTAGGTCTGGTCTTTTAACTGGGATTAGGTGATCCGTCTGTATCTCAAAGTCCCAGAGAATTTTATGCATCTCATTCTCTAGGACAGTTCTGGTTTGTGCCTGTACCATTTTGTAGCACAGTCAAAGTTTAGTTTCTTGCACAATTCCCAGTGGATCTGCTTTCCCACCCAGTCATGCTAGTCACATACTCTTTTTGTGCCAGCTTGCTGCGTTCACATATTATGTGATTAACAGTTCCATCTTAATCTCCACACATCCTACATTCAGTGTCTTATCTATTTTTACTTTTAACTGGCCCTTGTACTCCCATTATTAGTGATTCAGTCTCTCTCTCTCTCTCTCTCTCTCTCTCTCTCTCTCTCTCTCTTTCTCTTAACCATGTCCAGGTCTTTTCATGTGCAATACTCCAGTTTATCGCTTGAAATATCCATATAGTTATTTTTATTTCCCATTTCTGTTTTCTAGTTTTGTTTGTCCATAGGTTGCATTTGCTGTTATTGGCTGCTGCAATTAGTCTTTCTTTGCTCTTTTTAGTGTATTCTTCGAGTCTTAAAATTATTATTATTATTATAATTATAATAATTATTATAATAACAAGTTAGAGAACCAAAGTTTTACATAACATTCATTTATACCCAAAAAGGCATGAAACAAGTCATTGAAAACAATAAAACTCAACAATTAAGAAGAGTTTTGTAAATAGTTACATGGTAGGAATTTGAAATAGGACTGGCCTGTGATGGAAAGCATTGGGGCCTTGAAGTAGACAGCATGTCTGAGATCACTGAAAATAGATAAAAATAAATAAAGACATAAATAGATGTTTTTTTTTATAGAAATAAAATGCTTAAATAAAAAAGAAATAAAAAAAGAATATATTATTTGCAGCCATATTCCCACAACTGGGAGAGAGAAGAGATAAATTCATGGCATTCCAAAGGTCAGGGGTCAAGGATTATTTCTTGTTGCTGGTACCATGTAACCCAGTAAAACCTGTTACATATCACTTGGAGAAGAAATAAGCATCACCAAGATCTTCCATGATTGTCCTGATGATAAGAAGGGAATTATTCATCTCCAATGATCCAAGGGGTTAAAGTAAACATCGAAACATTTTAAGCCCATAAGCCTGATATTTCAGGCTGAGCACTATTTTACTATACACAGTAAACCTGTTGGGCTCAGCATGCAGTTGGGTCACACCATCCACATGCCTACAGACAGACTCTCCCCGTAAAATACTTTATGGTGAACTCGCAGAACAAGAGGCCCCAAAAGCAGTTCAAAGACCATATGAAGATGACGCTGAAGAAATGCGCCATCACACCCTCAAGCCTGGAAGATCTGGCCTCCAGCAGACAGGATTGACCAGACACGTGCCACACAGGAGCTGAGTGGCTCAATATCGAGATTAACAGGGCTGCAGAGCGACAACATCTTCGTCGTCATGAACCATCAAATGCAGATTCACTTGCTAAGTGTGTGACCGCATCTGCAAGTTCAAAATTGGACTAACTAGCCACCAGAGTGTCCACAACTGTTGAACGACATGGAGTGACATCATCGTTGTCTGCGACAGACTTTTAAAAAGGAAAGGCACTGTTTTACAATATACCATAGGCCCAATATTTCCTAGTTCAGGGAAGTCATGTCAGATATTAATAATGAAAGGCTTAATATAGTGACTATTCACTGCCTTTCTTATGATAAAATGATGCAATTGCTTAAAAACAAAGATGTTTATGGCCTGTTGCAAATTTTAATGTGTTTTATGTTTTTCTTACAACCTCATGCAGAGATTTATCTGAAGGTTAAATGTTAAACATTATCTAATAATAAAAACAGAAACTTTTTGGATTAGACAAAGAAAAAATAGCTGAAATAAAAACTGTAGGTAGATAAAATATTCTTACTTTGAATCGGCTCCAATGTGTCCATGTAATCATCTAAATTTGGCTGAAGCTGTGTAAGAACTGGCTGGATAAGTTCAGCATAGCCTGTCTGACCTGGTGGGAAGGGAAAAACAAAATACAATTGTCAATAGATTTAGGAAAATCTGGTGATAAAAGGCATAAAAATGACTAAAGACTTTTTTTTAAATTCAAATATTTCTGTTTATTTTCTTCTTTTTAATAACTATTATAATGAATCTTGTATTATTTAGATTTTTTGAGGACTGTTGCCTTCATCTTTATTGTTATATACATGTTTCGGCCAATGTACACTCCTGCCTTCTTCGGGTATTTCTGTCACAATCGATAAACTAGAAATAGTTCAGTAGAAAAAATCATCATCATCATCATCATCATCAGGTCATACTGACAGCTTGGATTCTCATGATTCTCTCTCACCACCTATCCCTATTAGTCATTGCCCCTGGTAGGTCTTCTGCACAACATCCAGAATCTGCACAGAGCTGATTAATGTAGGTTTTTTTTTTTCTGGTTGGCCAACACTGGTGTGTCCATATGTAGGTGTCCACAGAAGAAAATTATTCTATTTTATGTTCAATGATTGCAACAGACAAGATAGTTTGTAGGGGTTTTACAGATTGAATTGATGACTAATTTTATTGGTTGTTATTATTGTACTAAATGTTGTGCTGGAAAAATATCTTCAATTTTTTTATTTTAGAGGGGGGGGGGTAGTGGTGTAAATCAAAGTGGGTGAAAAAAAAAGAAAAACATAAGGGTTGAAGAGCCATGGATTTAGATCTTGAAAAATCAAAGGATAAATGACAACAAGAAACCAGCTTCTAAAAAAACAAAAAAACAATGTAACCCCAGACAACCATAATGGCCTGTATATATATATATATATATATATATATATATATTAATATTAAGATATTAAATTCTATAAAACATCCATCAATTTCTTCACCCCTTAATACATCCTGATGAAGGTTTAAAGAAACCAAAACGTTTAAGCGTCGATAAATAAATTCATCTCATTTTTGGAACACTTGTTTTTTCAAATTTCTTCATATTGTCGGATTTATTTCCATATTTACTCCCATATATATATATATATATATATATATATATATATATAAAAAGGTCATCCCTTCAATTGATAGCCATTTCTGACTAAGGAAAGTTCGAAGAGTCAAGAATTGATTTAACATTATATGTATTTTGAATTCATGGTTATGAATTATCCAAAGATTTGAATATGATCTAAGGGGAATAACTCCCTTTACTTTATTTTTGAATGTATATCTGCTAGAGCTCTCACACATTGAAGGAACTTTTTTTTTTTTCAAATACAAACATATACAGTAAATTCAAATATCAACATAGGCTTAAATATCCTCCACACTCAGAAGGTGGTGAAATCTCAGCAGGGTTACCCCAATACACCCAATCATTACATGCTGAGAAGTTTCATTAAATGTTTTTAACCCA
The DNA here is from genome assembly GCA_023376005.1 of Doryteuthis pealeii. Lineage (NCBI taxonomy): Eukaryota > Metazoa > Mollusca > Cephalopoda > Myopsida > Loliginidae > Doryteuthis > Doryteuthis pealeii. The sequence continues at coordinate 34,054,038 of CM042178.1, forward strand.
ATAGCTAGCCAAACATTTAGCAAATCCTATCTAAAAAGCCACTTATCCATTTTGAAGAACCTATTACTTATAAACTACTTAAAATAGAGGTAAAAGTGAAGCCATAATTTGTTTGCTTGGATAGAAAACTACAGGATTCTCCAATCTTTTTAGATATCTTCTTAATTAACAAAGTTATAAAGTGCCAGAATTGGCAAAATCATTTGATGCTGAGTTGATATTTTTTTAAATATAGTAAATTTCAATTTATCAAAATTTCAACTGTTTGTTTAATCAAGTTAAAATTTTAAGGGTTGATTTGTTGTAGAAAAAGATGTCATCTACTGAAATTTCATGAAAATCTAAAATGATGTTCATTAGGCTATTAGGTAAGATGATTTGGAATAACCCAAAAGTTTTTATTAGAAACGTCTTGCTGAATGAACCAACCAAGGATAAATGACCTTCATTGCTTTAACTCCCAGTTCCACTCATGTTGGGCAGGAATAGCCTGGTAAAACCCATCCTTGACTTTTGGTTTTGTCAATTTCTTAAGCAGGGTTTAACAGGTTTGAATTTAGAGTTTTCCTTCTCCTGGACTGGTTATCATACCCAGTCTGCCTTATTATTTTCCCATAGCTGGTGGGTGAATAGTTGGATTTGTACCTTTCCCAAAGGTATTAGCGTCATGTGAAATGCAAATTGCCTCAATCAAGATCTGAACTTGGGTAGCCATATCCACTTCCTATGACAATAACCATTACACTACAAGCACCTCCATTGGATAGTACTGAATATTAAATGTTTCTTTTCCTATCCATACGCAACTATGATAAGACCACTCATACAGATCATTCTGGAAAATTCCCTGGTAAAATAAATAGTTAAATAAATAACAGCATATCTAGTCTTGTTTTCTTAAAGAAAATGGTACTATGTATTAAAATAAATATAATACTAAAAGTGGAGGAATCATATGTATATAGGGGGTAATATTTTATTATAAAATAAAATATAAAATAAAGGGAATACGAAGGCCTTTTCGACCGGTACTTTTTCATGTATACACACCGGCGACAAATAAAAGTCAGATTGTGTAAGAAAACCTTTAAGAACGAATGAAGGTGAGCCAGAGGGGGACAAAAGAAAAGAAAAAAAAGGGGGGGTATGTATGAACCCTAGGTCGAAACAGGGTTAGAAATGTCACCCATTAAATAAAGGTAGTGTTTTGGTGTTTGTTTGCACAGAGTAGTAAAAATAAATATGTAAATAAATGGTATATGATGAACTTAGATGGCATTCATTGGGGTATTAGATAAGATGAATTAGAATAACCAAAAAGTTTTTAATACAAAAGTTTAGCTGAATGAGCCAACCAAGGAGAATTGATTCCATGGATGATTAAGTCCTACAATATAGAGAAGAGCTTTTTTTGGTTCCACTTGTTAATTAATACTACCTGTCCCATAATGGTTGGTACATAAGTAGATGAAACTTATATTTAAATGTAGCAACTCTTATCGGACATAAGTAGTAGATTTTAGAAAGAGTTACATCGATACTCAAATCCTAATGGTATATCTGCAATCCAAGAATATAGAAAAATAAGTAAAAAAGACTTACTCAGCTCCCGAGGATTTGGAAATGGAAACGGCTGATTCAAAGAGAAAAGGGTGTCAGAAAATTCTATGTCTTCCATACTGAATGGGAGATCGGCACCTTCCTGGTTACCTGTCTTTCCCTGATAAGACCACTCGTATAGATCATTCTGGAAACTTCCCTGGTAAATAAATTTAAAAAAGACAAATAACAACATATCTGGGTTTTTTCTCTTAAAGGAAATGGTACATGGTATTTAAAAAAAAATAATGAATTACAGTAGTTCCCCACTGTGATATGTTTCAAGTATTAAATACTGTACATCAAATAAGGTTTCTTTTCTTATACATAAAAATTATGATAAAGTTAAATTCATAAAGTTTGCATAATGATAAATTAACAATAATAATTAATAATAAAATAGAATAATTAAAACAGTATAAAATGATAATGTAATGATAATATATGAATATAGATAATAATATAATGAATAGAAGAATTGTTCTAGATTTTAATAATGAAAAAGAAAAAGAAAATTTGGAAGAGTCAAATAAACGTTTTGCAAGCATTTTGGGAATCATTAAATCATGCAAATGATTTTATTAGTAAAAAAATAAATCTACATTAATGGGGAAGAGAAACATAATAAAACATCTGAATTGACTAATTATGAAAATAAAACAAACAAATTTTAGTCAATTTTATTCATTTTTTTTGTTGTTTTAGAACACTGTTTTTCTGGATCAAAACACTTTCTATACAATGGCATTATAATAAATTAGGTTTTCTTTTTTTTATTAGAACATTGTTTTTCTGGATCAAAATTAACCCTTTATCTACTACTGCTATCCGCAACAGTGTGGTGAAATGGTTGACAAGATCCTTTACTACAGAATAGAAATGTATTCATTTCATTCATTCTCTCTTTTTTTTTTTTTTTTTAACTCTAAACAATTTTTTAAGAGCTCACAATCTTGCTGTTTTCGGGGGTTCAAGCATTTTTATCATCAGACAGTTTGGGGTACTCTGGTAGATAAAGGGTTAATTGGATGGGGATTACTGACAATCCCAAAGAATATGCAGGACTCATTGTTGAATGCTATGCAGGTATTTTATTGTTATAAGACCAAAATGTACATCTGCCCCACTTCTTCTGACATGAAATTCTATAACAATCATAGAATTTACACCCGCAATGCTGTGACATCATCTTAAGAATAAACACAACCATGCCTTTCCTGGTCTTGAGGGTGTTACATACCTGCTTCTCCGATACGGTGAGTACTTCCTTCTACACCAGCTCTCTTCTTTCAATTCTGTTTTAACTACTACTCCAGAGCAGTAGAAAACTGCAAGTGTAATTCCTCTATTCAAAAAGGGTGACCGCACGTTGCCTGTCAATTATTGTTGAGTCAGGCTTACTAGTGGCATTGCCAAACTGATAGAATCCTGTGTCAGAGAAACATTTTGGAACTTCTGGAATTCTCACAGTCTGATTCGGTCCTTGCAATTTAGACTTATCCCTAACACCAGCTGCTGTGATCAAGTTTCTTGAAGACATCACCCAGATCCCTGATGACAGTTCATGGGTGGATGTTGTTTACCTTGACTTTGCTAAGGCAAATTCTGTGCTGCACAAAAGGCTTATGACAAAATTCTTTGTAATAGGTTTCACACCTAGAAGATCTTTTTAACTGGTGTAAGTCCTTCATTTTCAGTCAAAGAGAGGTAGCATCCCTTACTGTATGAGAGATGTCATCTGGTATACCACAGGGATATGTTTTTGGTCCCCTTTTGTTTTGCATATATTATTAATGACATAGATGTCAATTTAAAGAATGCCACAGTACTGAAATATGTAGTTGACATCTAGCTATACCTTGTGATAAAAAGGACTGATCCTGAACACTGCAGATCTTTCTTACAATCAGACCTGGACACAATGGATCATGGATTGGCAACTCAAGCTGTCTGTGGACAAATGTACCACCATGCATTTGGGAGGAAAAACCCAGCGTACACATACTCCCTCCAAACAACACTAAAAAGTGACCTGGGCACTGTCAGCAGCGATTTGCATTGGATGAAGCACATTTCTGAAATTCTCAAGAAAGCTGAGGGTGTTTTAGTATCCCTCAGCAAGTCCTTTGTCAGCCACTCTCCAGCAATCTATTTAAAGCTGTATATAGCTATAGTGTGGACACACTTGCTTCTCTGGGCATGGATACATTGAAACTCTGACATCAAGCAACTAACTAGGTAAACACCCACAAGATTATTAACCATCTTGCCAACAACAACCCTGAGCACCTTTTTGATTTCCATGTGTCTAATATACATGGGTAAACTTACAAAGTCAGAAAACAGCACAGCTCCCATGACTTTCAGAAACATTTTGTCACACTCAGAGTTGCTAAAGCATGGAACAAACTAACAGCATCTATTGTTAGCTGCAAAGATACTGCATCATTTAAAACCTATGTGCTTCATTAAATTCACCAATATCCTGATATCCCCCTTCTATACACATGCACATATATATATATATATATATATATATATATATATATATATATCATGACTGTTCATTTTCTTGACATTTGTACATAATTCTATGTACTATATATGCATCTTTGGAGGCACATGGTGTAATGGTTATAATCATAGGAAAGGGACTCAGTAGTAGCAATGAAGGGGTACTCCACACTTTTCAGAGCTCCAGATTTGGAACTTCACTATCAGATGCAGTTTAGTGTCATACCCAGGACACTAAGATCTTCACCCACCACCTTCTAGCACATATATGATAAAAAGGGTTGGAGGTTTGGCATATGAGCAAGAGGGTTGGGATGATCATATAGGTGCTATGGCTTGACGTGATCAACTACTGATCAGAGTGGGCCTCTCAGACCACCTCTCTAGCTAAGTAAGGGCCAAAGTGGAGTATTGCATGTTATAGACTGCTCAGCCACTAGGATCGTATCCATAAGCGTCATGGGTCTCCACCAACAGCCAGTAGAGGGCTCCCATTGGAGGGATGAGGTGCACTTGGCATATTCTATTGCCCCAGTTACAGGGCAATGCTCCACCAAGAGCAACAACTACAAAATATACTTAGTGTTATTATTTATGGTGAGAGAGGTAGTACATTTAATGAGTGAGGACAAAAATAGTCTCTAAAAGAGAGGAGCAAGTGGTGATGATAGTGATAATGATAATAATAATAATCAATCTCTGTATGTACATTTCGGCCTATTAGGCCACATCAGCAGAGCTATAGACAGGAAGACCGCTTTGTGTGTGATTCGAAAAATATATATATATATATTAGTAGAAAGAGTTATGGGTCTAGAACGGTTTCAATCTATACGATTTGGCTAGTGATAATAATAAACACTAGTTTTCACTTACAGTATCCATAAATTGACACCCATTCAATACTGAATAGATACAATGTTGCTTAACTTTGATGTTACTAATTTATGGAGGTGCGTGGTGTAATGGTTATTGTCATAGGAAATGGACTCAGCAACCAGAGTTCAAATCCTGGATGAGACTGTTTGCATTTCACATATAAATGAATGGCCAATATTTGTATATTAAAAAAAATGATTCCACTTATTTCCATCCTTATTGAAAACATAATTGTCAATCAATATTTGATTGTTATATAGTGTTGTGCCAAGACAATTCTTCCAAGCTGTAGTTGTATCATTGCTACTGTACAGCTGCACCACTTGGACCTTAACAAAGTGCCTAGAGAATAACCTAGATGTGATATATGGATAATATGAGATGAAGAGAAATAAAAAGACACAACTGTTTCGAAGTATAGATGGAGACTTTATTGATCAGACCGTTAACTCTGGACGCCAGAGTCCAGACGCCAATAACTTTTTATTTATTTTATTTAATTCAATTTTAATTTAAATCCCCACAGATGTACTGTCTTAAATAAATCATGGAAACAGTACTCCACAAGAAAGCAGCTGTACAGCCACTTGCCGCTTATCAAAAAAAAACATTTGAGTAGGACGAACAAGACATGCTGGACACTGCTGGAGAAGCAGGGACAAACTCATAAATGATGTTCTCCTGTGGAAACCTGCATATGAGCATGCCAGTGTGGACTGTCCAGCAAGAACCTACATTGATCAGCTCTGTACAGATTCTGGATACTGCACAGATGATCTCCCGGGGGTGATGACCAGTAGGGACGGTTGGTGAGTAATTGTCATGTATATCCGTGCTGCCAGCATTGTGCCAAGCAAATTAGTCTAATGGATTTATTTCTTAAAGTTGTAACATTGTAACATGTCACAACACAGAATGACATGTATTTCTGTTGTATCCGAGATGTAGGATATACAGAAATGATAAAACAGAGAATATGTTAACAATAACAATATTTGTTCTATTTATTTTTCACTGACAGGGAATACAGTGGATGGGTTTGGATTAGAGTTCTGGCTAGATGTTAGGATATACGTGTGTCCTGCTTGGTTCTGCTCTGCTGTGCAGTCTTTTTCCCCCTCCTCTTCAGAGAGTCCGGTTCGAATTGTTATGGGGAGATAACTCTCCCTAACAATTTCATTTTACAATTTTTTAAAATCTTTTAAGGTTGATCATATCTGTCTACCCCTGTACTCATTTTGGATAGGGCTTATTGAAGTCACTCAGTCAGTCAGTATACTGTTGGTTTGGACAACAGCAACTGGCTAAGCACAACTGAACTAGTACCCAAAACAGCTGGTACTTATGGGACTCAAGAATAGTCCATTCATGTATTTTGGTGATTCCATTCCTTGAGTCCTGATTGGCTGCCTGGTTTCTATGATCTTATGAAGCTTCTACAATACTCTGGTATTCTGCAGTAGGATTGCAGCAAGGTTAGAGTTACAGCTACTTGTTGCATTGTCTTACCAATTCGATGGTAATTGGAACTTAGTATGATTATTCTACACACCCAGCAGGATTAAGTGTGGAAAATTGAAGAAAGTTGTATATATTGGCTTGTTTTACACTTGAATGAGAAGCCAACAGATATAAGTCAAGGGAGTAAAGATTTCAGTACTATGTGCTTTTCTCTACTTATCAAAGGAGGGGGTGGAAAATTCCCAACCCACCACCCAGGGGGGTGGGGGGTTGCATAATTTGGATCTACTTAATACTGCTGAAGTGGATTGGTCCAGTTAGTATTTTTTTTCTCCCATATAAAAAGGGCCAGGTTAGTTCAGTTGGTAGAGCGTTCAGCTAGAAACCACAAGGTTCTTAGTTCGATACCGGCCCTTGCAAAGTCAGCGTATGAGTAGCATAGGGATCTGTGCGGTAAGGTGAGGAGCTGATAGTAGGTGTGGCGCTCCACCTTAGACGCTAAAAACAATCTCCTTGATCTAGCACTAGTGAAAAGGGGATAGACTCCCTCGCTGATTGGCTGATACTGACTTTAGGTCACACCAGCGATTTTTTCTTTACCACTAAAGCTACAGTAGTGAATGGCAACATAGGACCCGAGGGATCTCTGGATAATAACCAGGCTGCGAGGGCAATCCTTCAATATCGGAACACACCCATTCAAAAGATTGGAACTTTAATTATTCTTCATCTCCCCTTCCTTCCACCCTCCCCCATTGCGCGGGCGTAGCGGCCTTTGAGGTGAAATTAGTTCCTTTCGACCCGGTCGATTACAGGGGAGTAATCTTGATAATGCATGGGGTATTTTTGATGGCATTGGCTTAGGGGTTGGAGTGACACTGAGTGAGGCTTGGTCCCTAGTTGAAGTTACCATTCTTTTGGTTTGTGGAACATCCTCAAATATTGGTTTAGGGGGCCCAGGCAAAGCACTAGGAATAGGTTTCAGGGGCCACTGGTGCTTGGCGATTCTGCAATGTGATCCTACCTGATCCATCAAACCTGATTCGGTATTGGTGATTGGGGAGTGTTTCGACAACTCTGCCTGTTATGTCCCACCGACGGTTGTTTAGACGTTGTACAGACACTGTGTCTCCCTTTTGAAGTGGATACAGTGTATGTGCTGTGCAATTGTATCTCTCTATTAGCAGTGCATTCCGCTGAGATAGGCTAATTTCGCGGTTCTGAGCCGCTGTTATCCACTTAGCATGAGGTTTATATAGTGCCGGTTGGGATGGTATGAAGTCACGCAGTCGTCGGTGGAGAAGGAGTTGTGCAGGGGATAGTCTGATCTTTTTTAAATGCTGTTTTGGAAAACTTTTCCATGAGCCAATTCTTAAGCCTGCTAATGTTTTCCTCTATTGCAGGAAAGGGTGGTTTTAGGGGACGACTTGGCAGTTGATACAGCAGGTAGTGTAAGCAACTTTGAGACCTTTGTTTATCAAAATGATTTGATTCGGTATTAAATGACTTGAAAAAGTGTTGATATGCTGTAAAGTAAAACCAACCAACCAACCATATAAAAATAAATTTCTATTTTACTCATTGGTGATACAACACAAAAGTTGATGAATGAAATCAGCGAAGATGCCTGGCATCTCACCACTAACCATGTTGTCTCTTCCTTTGAAAACACTGACAGGGCAACCCTTAAGTAAAAGGTGCAGGAGGAAGAACCACAACACAATGCCATCAAACTCTGTCCAGATCTTCATATGCAGTCACTGCTACAATGCCTGCCTGTCCTGTATTGGCCTTATCAGCTACAAACACACACCTGCAGTCAACATGAACCACCCCCTTCATCTTCGTTCACAAAGCCAAGCCACGGTGATAATCATTAACAACATCAAAAATACAAATTTCAATTGTCTAAAGAGTTTCTGGTTTGAGCAGGACACTTCTCTACGTTACTGATAATAAAAAAACTAGTTGGTTGATAGGATTAGATATATAAAACTTTCATTTTGAAAATGTATATTGTTCTATTTGAAATATCAATCAACATAACCAGATCAATAATGGAATTGGCTGGTTGGTTGGTTTTTACGGCATCTCAACCCTTGGGTTATTTTATGCCAAAGACGTTTTTATTTTATTCATTCTTGAGGGTACTCCATTTTTTAATAAACTCACTTTTTGTAAACACATTTTTCTTTAAAACTAATTTTTTTCTCTATTTAACACATAGATGGGACCGTATCAGGTACTACCACTCCGGGTCAGAGTGGACCAGGGAGTAATGGTGATGAAGGGTTATTTATTTGTTTTATTCATTTTTATGGGGTATTCAATTTTTTCATTTAAAAAAAATCATTTTTGGTCCCATAGATGGGACCCTAACAGGTACTACCACTCCGGGTCAGAGTGGACTTGGGAGCAATGAAGGGATAATCCACATTTCCCAGAGCTCCAGAATTGGAACTTCGCCACTAGAAATAATGGAATTAATACAGAAAAATATCTTCCATTTTAAAATGGTCGCTACATGAATAATTGATTAAATAGTGATTTTTTTGAAAACTAAAAAGCATCATTATTAATTCAAAGTAGTTATTAAACTGAAAAACAATATATATGCCTTACTAAAATTCCCATTAGGTTTTCTATATATGTAATAGTAATCCATGTTTTGCAATATGATCCATTAAACTATTGACCATCATATTAAAAAGATAATGTTGTTTTTTTTTAAACAACAAGTCAGAATGCAGAGAGAGTAGAGAGAGAGAGAGAGAGGGGTGGACAAACATAGATTGAAACTAACTTTTGATGCTGTAGAATTGCGTCTCGCTTGAGCGATGAGGTCCTTGGAGAATTTACGCCAACTTTTGTACTCGCCAGTGACCGACTCAATTCTGCGTTTCCAGTACTTGCCCTCCATGACCACCGCCTACAAAGAATCCATAGTGATTTCAAAGATGAGATTTTAGAACATTTTACTGACTGCACAGATGGGATACTAATAGAAAAATAAAATTGCACAGGTGCTTCAATTTTACTCAAAATGTACAGATAATACTAGGGTGAGTCAAAAGTTTTGCAATATTTTGGTACGTGTCAGTTTGTGGTGTGTATATTATGTGATCGAAGCAGGTATCCATAGTGGTTGATAGTATCGTGATAGTTGGTGCGCTGACAAATTGTGCATTGTTTCATTTTGTATGTCTGTGATTTGAAAGCCACAAATGAAAACATGCTATCTAGCCTAATTCAGGATCTCCTGCTTCATGAGGTCAAACTGGGCCACAACGCTGTGAAAGCAACCAAAACATTTGTTGTGCAAAGGTGAAGTTGATCACAGTACAGTAACTAGATGGTTCAACAAATTCCGTTTGGATTGCAAGAACCTCGATGATCAGGGCAAGGTCAGGTAGGCCTAAAACCATGGATTCTGAGGTCATGCAGGCAAACTTGGAGAGTATCAGGAGAGCTCAGGATCTTACTGTCCAGTGTGGCTTGACAACTTCATAACTTTGGCAAAAGCATCCAGAACTGCTGAATTGTGCCTCATGATAGCAAAATATTGCAAAACTTTTGACTCACCCTAGTATAACTGGATTACAGTAAATTATCATTCATATATATATATATATATATATATATATATATATATAGATAGATAGATAGATAGATAGATAAGAGTTTAGATCCAAAACAAGGGATGTATCACTAATATTCAAACTCCACATTAATACACTGGATATCCTCATTGGGATTTTAACTAGTATTTACCCCCACCTACCCAGGTTATAAGAATAAGTCAATTTTTAAGTAGAATTCCAGCTGGCTTGAATTCAGTTTTCTTTCTCCTAGACTGGTGGCTGTACTACTTACTCCCTAGCATACACATAAAAATTATCATCCTTCTTCAGGCTGTTGCAATTCTTTTTTCCATATATATAACACTCACATAAGTTTTTAAAAATACCCCCCCCACCGCCAACAGCGAGGGTTTGAATCTCAATGAAGTTGACCAGACAAATTAAAGAAATTTCAAATAACAGCTATGATATATCAGAATATTATAGCCATGATATATTATTTTGGATGAATACATAGTTCAATAAATTTAAATTGTTCTGTGAACTTTTTGCAATCTTTTAGTTTATAGGATTAAAAGAGACTGATTAAAAAATTCCCATGGTATTATAACTATAAACACAATATTAAATTACTCTAATTTTCCTAAACCCCATGGTTAAAAAAACACAGCAATGATAAGGAATATCATATTATTCTGGATAAATACATAGTTCAGTAAATTTAAACAGTGTATTCAAGCTGATTGTTCTGTGAACATTTTGCGGTGTTGTGAGCCAGTATGCAAACAGCCCCAAAAGAACTATTTTGATGGAAATAGAGGAAACAGTGTAACGGTAAGCATACATAAACAAATATTATATATATCATATATATACATAGTTATCACAAGCTCATTAGGTGAGTTAAAGGTGGACCAAGTTTCTTAGCAGTATTATTAGTGGAGTGCTCAATATCAGTGAGAGAGCTGTTATAGGAATTTTTGTGACCCTGGGTTTACATTTGTCTGACGGATGCACTACTGCATGAAACCCAGAATCACAAAAAATCCTTTGTATTATATATATATATGTGTGTTGAAAGGAAAAATAAAGGAAAGAAAATGTTGAATGGATAAAATAGGATTTATTTTATTCTATTTTACTGACACATGTTTCGGCCAGGAGTTTATCCATGCATACACGTATTCTATCTATTATTATTTTAAATATAAAATAAAATAACAATAACATTAATAGAAAAAAACTACAGAAATTTTTTAGTATACAAAGAAATAACGGCCTTCGTCAAAGTAAATCCTTATTGTTTTAAATGAAATCATTTGAAATACAGAGAATTTCCAATATGTTAAAAAAAAAATACGCACACACACACACTGGTTTAGCTCAGTCAGTAGAACGTTCAGCTAGAAACCACAAGGTTCCGTGTTCGATACCGGCCCTCGCCAACTCAGCTTATGAGTAGCACAGGGATCTGTGCAGTAAAGTGAGGAGCTGATGGTAGGTGTGGCGCTCCACCTCAGACACTCAAATAATCTCCTTGGTCTAGTGCTAGCAAAAAGGGGGATAGACTCCCTTGCTGCCAGGCTGATACCGACATCAGGCCGCCCCAACGACTTTACTTTACTTTATATACACATACAAGTGGTGACAATCTTTAATCAAGCAAAAATGGAATATGAAACACCATTGACAAATAATAGTTACAAGGCTGATTTTTACCTATGTTGCATACCCTTCTCATTACTTATTTGCTTACTTTCTTCTATTCATCTGCTGTTCATCTTAGCGTCTTTGACATCTTAAGTTCTTCTAGGTCTTTTCTAATATCTGGACTTTCTTGGGGACTTCGGGTCTGGTCTTCTATTGGGGATTTCTCTTTATCAGAAGCCCTGTGTCATTGTTAGTTTTTAGAGGTAATAACACAAGACTCCGATTTGCTTTGATCTTACTTTATTTTTAAATCCCCAACCAGACATCTGCGCAGATTAAGACGGGAGCGTGTATAACGCGACTTACCCTTCTGTCAAGCTCGGCTGCTAGTCTCTAACTGACTGAAACTTACTTACTATCTAAACCGGAAGAGAGGGTCCTCTCTACCGGTTCTCACGGCTATCCCTGGAAGGTAGGGTTAGGACTGAGGTCAAGCTTGTTACTCAATCTTCAAGGCCGTCAGCTGCACTTAAAACGCCATCTTCTTTCTACACTAATGTACATAAATATTAGGAATCTAATAATTATGTAACACCTATTCCAATTATTCAAGTTTGTGTGTCTCTGTGTGTGTGTGTGTGTGTGTGTGTGTGTGTGTGTCTGTGTCTGTCTTTGTGTGTGCACACGCACATAGACAAGATGCTACACAAAATTTTGGTGACATTAAACAGCATGTACAAAGGAAAATAATGCAGACTTTCAATCTTAACCTTTGTAAAAAATCGGTACCAAAAAGAAGTACTTGAAAGACAGAGACAATTAGCTGTATGTATATGCACACAAACACATTTAAAAAAAAAAATATTTTCCTCAGGTCAAATTTTCTGACCTTTTAGGTAGCATCTACTAAATATACAAGAGTCAGAATTATATACATATCTATCGTAGATATCAAGCACTCAGTAGATACTGAAAATTTTAAACAATAATATATATATATATCAAACCCGGCCAGGGGTAGCTGTTAAGGTATAACTGCACTGATGAGAGGTGATACCTCGAAAGACGTGTCTGTGGATTACTTATTTATTATATATATACTCCCACTTTGGTAGAGTTCTCTAAATAGGGATTTAATTGAAAAGTTCACCGTTCTGGTGTGTAGCTAACCCTCGCTTTGTTTACAAAAAAGTTTGAGGACTTTAGTGAATTCATTTCCGCTTAGAAATGTAGCAATTAAATATTCTCCTATATTTGACAGCTGCCTCTGGCCGCATGGGTAAGAGGCTTGGCGAATGAAAGTAACCCAACAAAAATGCCACATCATCAAGAGATTTTTATGAGCAAATTGTCTGGTTTAGAGAATAAAGCAAGCTCCAGTCCAATTTGAAAGTGAATGATAATTTTGTAGTGTCTACATCTGTACACAGAATATTAGATTTAAACAAAATGGACAAGATTTATGTTTATTTCCTATCAGTCTAACATGATAAAAGGGGAACCACTCTTGATTTGGTTTGTTTTGTTTTACGGCATATCAACCTCAGTGGGTTATTTAATGCTGATAAAGTTTTGAAATAAATCAATTCTTAATGGATAATACAATTTTGTTTATCAACTCATGTTTTTCTATTTAACCCACAGATGGGAGGGAACCACTCTTGACTGATAAATTATTTATTTATTTTCCCATTAAACTAACCTTAACACTAACCCTATCAGTCAAAATAAAGTTCTAAACATAGAAATAGAAGAAAATTGAAAAAAAAAAAAAAGAAAGAAAGAAGAGAAAAAGGATTTGTGAGAGATGAAAGAAAGAAAACAGTATAGAGGATAAGAGAAAGAAAGAAAAAAGAAAAAAAAAAAGAAAGAAAGAAAGAAAAAAGGGGGAAAGAGGAGAAAATACAGAAATAAAAGGAAGATTAAAAAATAAATCAATAGATAGATAGATAGATAAAGAAAGAAAGAAAGAGAGAGAGAGAAAGAAAGAAAAGGGGGAAAATAGGAGAAAATACAGAAATAAAAGTAAAATTAAAAAATAATTTAATAGATAGATTGATAGATAAAGAAAGAAAGAAAGAAAGAAAGACAGACAAACAGAAAGAAAGAGAGAAAGAAAGAAAGAAGGAAATAACCAGATTTATTTATTCAAGAAAGATGAATGGATTGACTTTTAAAAGTCATGTTTTTTCCCAATTAAGCCACTGTCATAAACCTTATTAGTACAAGACTGATGAAAAGGGGGTTTCCTTCTGGGCAAGCTCTTCTTCATCCTCACCCTAATAGGAAAGCTCTACATGTTTTCTCCTCTTTCCTTCCACCCTTCAATCTATCCACAAGAATAACAATACACCCCCACCCCACCTTATTTTAAACAAAGATTTGAAATTTTTATCACATTCACCAAATGATCTTATGTTGATACTACGTTCTGTGATATTTCTCTCTCTGTTTAGCGACTTTGCTTAAGTGTCAGAATCCATCAAACTCTCCCCTGGTATCCAACCATCAAAGACAAACATGGATGCCAGGGAAGGGGACAGTAGAGTAAGGGTGACAGTTGCTTGATGCTTTGACAAAATAACCCAGAGTAGCAAAAGCCACCAACAGTTTTATAAACACCCTGTGGCTTATCAGTCAATCACATGGTCCAACACTTCAGTTATCTCGATTACCTCCCTTGGATTCAGTGGTCACTAAACACCCCACCACAACCATTAACAAACACAAGATATTAAATGTAGTTGTTTTCACATTTGGGAGTATCCAAAGAAATTTACTTTAAGTACAATCTAATGGGAAGGAAGTTGGGGTAAAAAGAAAAACTTATTTTGTTTTTTAAGAGTTTAAGATTAGAAAGAAAAAAAGAAAGAAAAGAATTAAAAAAAAGGAGAAAAAAAAATAAAACCTCTTTCTAGACGGAACACTCAGATCATTCAATAGATTGTGACTGAATTGGATAATTGGATGTAGAAAGGTATACAGCATATATATATATATATATATATATATATATATGGAAAGAGAAAAAACAGACAAAACTTAGCCTTCTATTTTAAAACTGTGATGAAATCTTATATATATATATATATTTATATATATATATATATTATATAATTTCAAACACAAACTACATCACAGTTTTAAAATAGAAAGCTAAGTTTTGTCTGTTTTTTCTTTTTCCATATTTATATTGAATATTATACATCACTTATTACTAATGCCCTAGTGGTGGTTTAATACACAAACTGAAACATTTGAACATTGGCCAATTCTTCTAATTATGATAAAATCATCATCTGAAGACATTGTTTATATATATGTATATATATATATATATATATATATATGAATATATATATATTTGTGTGCATGTGTGTGTGTTTGTTTCAAATTTAAATTTGACTTATTTTAAGCAGGTAAAATTAAAGCCTCAAGTTCCAATATTACTTTGATTTCATAATCACCTTTCTCCATCTTCCTGTTGTTTTTATCATTACACTCAGGACTTCATTGTTACTATTATTATTTTATTACTATGGCTTACCACTTTAACAAAACACTTGGAGAAGAAAAGCTAGATGGGGAACTACACAAGGATACTGTGTACTTGCTGTCTTAAACAAATCCTGGAAGCAGCACCCCACAAAAAAACAGCCGCTGTACGGCCATTTACCCCTATCACACAGACTGCCCAAGTAACATTGATTTCAAACCTTCTAAACTCCACTAAAGGAACTGACCTTGTGTTACATCCTGCTTGTGCAAAGCGATTGTTAAATACACACATACATTATATATATATATATATATATATATATATACACACATATAATGTGTGTGTGTATGTGTATGTATATATATATAATATATATATTATATATATATATATATTATATATATATGGGAGAAATATGAGGAGGTTAATCCGACAATATATGGAGAAAAGTAGACAAACACGGGATGTTAGGGAAACTGGATGTTTATTGTCGACGATGCAACGTTTCAGTCTATTAGACCTTCTTCAGGACTTGGATATAGTTCTTGCTTCAATGATGGACATTCTCAAAATGGGTATTATGCATTTAAACGTTTAAACGTTATATATTGCAACATTTCGGTCTAATAGACCGAAACGTTGCATCATTGCCAATAAACATCCAGTTTCCATAACATACCGTGTTTGTCTACTTTTCTCCATATATATATATATATATATATATAATATATATATATATATAAAATGTGTGTGTATGTGTGTGTGTGTGTGTTGTGTGTGTGTGTGTGTGGTGTGTATATATATATATATATAGTATGTTCTCCATTCTCTGCATGCAAGGGGCACCTTCACTGGTTTGGGCATGTCAGGAGAATGGAAAAGATCTTTTGTATGGCGAATTAGTAAAAGGCTACCAATTGGTAGGTAGACCACGCCTACAATTTAAAGATATCTGCAGAAGAGACCTCAGGATATGCAACATTGACACAAACACGTAGGAGATAGATGCAAATAGAGCGACCTGGTACCTAAATGTTAAGCCTACCCCAGCTATGGTTAGTGGAATGAGAACAGGATACACCCATGGAATGAATAAAGGTATAGGTTCAAAGGTATAGGTTCCCGATTACGACAAGAAGGTTCCCGAGTTCAACAAGAAATACCTGAAGAAGGCCGGAGGGCTCATCGGCCGAAATGTTGTACAGATAACAATGAAGATGAGGACAATACCAATCAATCAAACTGCCACTGAATTTCTATGGGTTCAGCTAGTAGTGATTAATAATAATAAAAAGAAACTAATTCTGCTCATAGACTCTTACAGGTTTCCATTATGACATCACCCAAGTAATTATATATCGATTACCAGTCAAAGAACGAAGCTTTTAACCAAATTGACCTTTATAATGACTTTCTTTCTAATAAATCATTTTATGAGTACATAATGAGATGAGTGAATTTGTAATCAAGTTCAAATTACAAGAGAACAGATGTCCACCCACATGGAACATTGGGGTTGTTGAATGAATGTGATCGAGTCATGACAATCAAGAAATATGAATAAATAAAGCAAACAGTTGGCAGGGAAAATAGAAAACATTTCCTGGCTTAAAAAAACTTAACAAATAAAGAAAATTATCCTGACAGGAAGGAAGGAGAAAGAAATAGATACATTTATAGGGTTCAGCTCAGTCGGTAGAGCATCCACCTAAGAATCGCATGGTTCCGGTTTCTGATAACGGTCCTCACCAACTCAGCACATGAGTAGCACAGTTTGAGTAATCTGATTTGGGTTATTTCCTTTGTTCCCCTTTGTTTATGTTAGACTTATGTCTAACATAAACAAAGGGGAACCAATTTAACTGATAAATTATTTATGTTCCCATTAAACTAACCCTAAACCTAACCCTAAACCCTAACCCTGTTTTCTTTTTTCTTAGTAGATCAATGAATAAATAAATAATTTATCAGTCAAGAGTGGTTCCCCTTTGTTTATGTTAGACTTATAAATAACCCTGATTTGTGCAGTAAAGCTTCTGGGAGATGGTAGGTGAGACACTCCACCTTAGCAAAATAAACTCTCTGGTTTAGAGCAAGTGAAAGGGGGATAGACTCCCTTGTTGTTCAGCTGATATTGACAATAGGTCACTCTGCTGACTTTATCATTTTTTTTTTTACTATATGGTAAATGAAATTCACTTGAAATTACTGTTAGATTTTAGAAGTATTTGGAAGTTTTACCCATCATTTCCAGGGTTATTTCAAATCTACTTATTTCTATTAATAAATGTTAGTTGTGTTTACGTGCTGATAACAAATAAAAACAACAAGACCTATTGACATCATTTTTGGTATATAATAACAGATTCTACTTAAAAGACATATTATGTGAAGTGGTCGCACATACAGGTGTGTCCAAATTGTCCACACAGTATCAGCTATGTTTGGCTGGGGCCATAGAATACACCGACTGCACCTCTGCAGAGGGGTAAAGCACCCAGCACCACCAATGGGGCCACCTACTGGCGATTAGTGGTGATCTATGATGCTTTAGAATGGAATGCTGGTGGCTGAGCAGTCCATGACATGCAACACTCCATGTTGGCCCTTACTTGGATTAAAGGGGTAGTCAGAGAGACCTCCTATGATCAATCGGCTGGTCACATCAAGCCCTATCACCTATATGATTGTCACCCCGAGGTTCAATTCCTGGACGTGGCAATTGCATTTCACTTAGCGCTAATACCCTTGGGAAAGGTATGAATCCTACTCTCCTTCCAGCTATGGGCAAATAGTAGGGCAGACTGGGCTATTTAACCTTGGTTAGGCAACCGGTCTAGGAGAAGGAAAACTCTGAATTCAAACCTGTTAAACTCCGCTTAAGAAATTGACCTTGTGTCGCATTCCTGCTCGTGCGGAGGGGTTGGTAAATATATATATGATTGTCCCAACCTTATTGATCTTTTGGCAAACCTCCAACCCTTTTTATCATATATGTACTAGAAGGCAGTGGCTGAGGGTCTTAGTGTCCTAGGTATGGCACTAAACTGCATTAAGTGGTGAGGTTCCAGTACTGGAACTCTGGGGAGTGTGGAGTACCCCTTTATTGCCATTACTCCCTAGGTCCACACAGACCCGCAGTGATAGTACTGCTTAGGGTGCAGTCTATGGATTAAATAGATAAGAAATGAGTTTAAAAAATTGAGTACCCAACAAGAATGAATAAAACAAAATGTCTTTGGCATAAAATAACCCAACAAGGGTTGACATGCCGTAAAATCCAACCAACCAACCAATCAAACAATATTGAGACTGAAGTTGTATTTATCAAGACAGAAACATTGATTTTCTTCAAAATGGCCACCTTGACATTCAACATACTTATTCCAGCCAATCTCCCATTGGTAGAAGCACCTTTGAAAGTCCTCTTCCTATATGGTGTGGAGCTGCAGTCATATTTGTTTTAATATTCTCCATTTCCTCAAATCTTACCCTTGAAATGAATTTTCAGTTTAGGGAACAAGAAAGTCTCACAGAGCTGAGGGTCTGATAAGTACAGAGTGAGTTGCACTTGCACAACCCTGTGTTTTGCCAAAAAACTGCTGACTTATAAGGATTGAAAAGTGGCACTGGTTTGTGTAAAGTTTCAATAGCAGTCGAAAATGATAAACATCAACATTTTATCATTTGCTCAGCTATACACACATCTTTAGAATAGAATAAACATACAGTCTTGATATTTTTATGCGTATGTGCATATATATACACACATACACACTCTCTCCTACTTTTTGTATATATATATATATATATATGTGTGTGTGTGTGTGTGTGTGTGTGTGTGTGCACACTCGCTCATCTGTTTTATTTTGAAAGATTTCTAACACTGTTCAAACAACACTTTTTCCATCCTAATGTCCTGATGAAGGTTTAATAAAAACCAAAATGTTTTAATATTGACTTTACCATCTATAATCAGTTCATCTTTTTGGGAATACTTTGTTTTTTTCTATTTTCTACACATACACACATAAATATATATAATATAATTTATATAATAGTGTTGGCTATATTTACAAGTAAAGAGTGCTCAATATCATTGATAGAGCAAGTACATCTAAGATAGGGTAGTGAAGACATGAAGTCAATGGTGCTTGGTAAGGGACTGTTTTATGCTTATATTCTGCAATATTTATCCCATACATGTGTATAATATTGTCTATTATCTATTATTTTGAGAAGAGTTATTATTTGTTGTTCAGACTATCAAATTCATTCTTTGTGCGGCTTTTGTTGTTCCCAAACTATTCTGGCCCATCTATTCTACATCTACCTTCTATAATTTTGAGAAGAGTCATTATCATTTCAACAACTGTTCAGACTATTCAACATTCTTTATATTGCTTTTTACCAAAATGTTTTGGCCCATCTATTCTACATCTACCTTCTATAATTCTAAGTGTCATTATCATTTAAACAGTTCTCAGTTGTGTTGTTTTTTTATGTTAGCATGATGTTTTGGTACATCTAAGAATTGTACTCCCTTTATTCATTCAAGAAAAAGTCTTTGAGCATAAAAGAAATATTGGCTAATATACATCACAGACTAACTCAGTTAATTTACCATAACGGTTTAGCTCAGTCAGTAGAGCATTCGGCTAGGAACCACAAGGCTCCTGGTTTGATACCGGCCCTCGCCAACTCAGTTTATGAGTAGCACAGGGATCTGTGTCATAAAGTGAGGAGCTGATGGTAGGTGTGGCACTCCACCTCACATGCTAAAATAATCTCATTGGTCTAGCGTTAGTGAAAAGGGGATAGACTCCCTTGCTGTTTGGCTGATACTGATATTAGGCCGCCCCGACGACTTTACTTACTTTTACTTATAACCATATAAATTATACCATTTAAATAGCATTCCCAGTTGATTTTTTTTATTTGAGGTTATTGTTATTTAATCACATTAGTTATATAGAGCTTTGTAAATGGAGTTCAAAACTGTTTGAATTATACAAATATCTCTAGTGGTTGAAAAGTTATGAGAATTTAAAGCCCCAAAATTGGGGTAAAAAAGTGGACATGATTTTGATAAAAAAATCTGTCAACTCATGGACCAATTCAGAACAAGAAATTCAGTAATTTCTTCACCATTTCTTTATTTTTGAAGCAATTTTGTATTAAATTTTAATAGAAAAGGACAACTGTTGAAACATATAAACTATGAATCATTTTTTCAAGTATTCTTTCTTATCAGTTTCAAGCAATTTGAAATGTTTCTCTATTTTTCACCATTTCTGTTTCTTCTGAGGATCCATGTAAGGTAGAATAATGGATCAAATGAATAAAAATGATTTTGTGGATTCAATGTCAGCTCACGACAAGGATTGGTTTTCACCAATTGCAGTCTAACAGGTATCATGATTGACAGGTGCAATAAACGAGAGAAACAAGACACTAATTGCTTTGCAAAAAAAATCATAAAAACAAAAACAAAACAAAAAAACGAGGAGGATGCTGAGAGCAACAAAGAAGACATATTTATCAAGGAAAAGAGAATATAATTTCATTGCAATATGACAATCAATTGCAACATTCATGGGTCTTTAAAAAATGAATCCAGTTAATATTATTGGTTTCTGTGGTTTTTGCAATGTAAAATTCTGAATAGAAATGGATTATATAACATGGTTTTTTTTAAAGTTATTAGTTTTAAGAGAAAGAAATATTGAGTTTTGATTACTTTATAATTTGACATCACAATGTATAACTGTGATATTATCTATAACAGTGACAACAATATATTATCTATGATATTGATGATGAGACTCCAATGAATTATCTATAGCAGTGATAAGAGGCCACAATATATTATCTACAATAATGGTGAGATCCTAATGCATTATCTATAACAGTGATGAGACCCTAATATATTATCTATAATGGTGATGAGATCACAACGTATTATGAATATTAGTGGTGAGAACCCAATGTATTATGAATAACGGTGGCTAGACCCTAACGTATTATGAATATCTGTGGCTAGACCCTAACGTATTATGAATAACAGTGGTGAGACCCTAACATATTATGAATAACTGTGGCTAGACCCTAACATATTATGAATATCTGTGGCTAGACCCTAACGTATTATGAATAACAGTGGTGAGACTCTAACGTATAATGAATAACAGTGGTGAGACCCTAACATATTATGAATAACAGTGGTGAGACCCTAACGTATTATGAATAACAGTGGTGAGACCCTAACATATTATGAATAACAGTGGTGAGACCCTAACGCATTATGAATAACAGTGGTGAGACCCCAATGTATTATGAATAACAGTGGTGAGACCCTAATGTATAATGAATAACAGTGGTGAGACCCTAACGTATTATGAATAACAGTGGTGAGACCCTAACATATTATGAATAACAGTGGTGAGACCCTAACGTATTATGAATAACAGTGGTGAGACCCCAATGTATTATGAATAACAGTGGTGAGACCCTAACGTATTATGATAACAGTGGTGAGACTCTAACGTATTATGAATAACAGTGGTGAGACCCTAACGTATGAATAACAGTGGTGAGACCCCAATGTATTATGAATAACAGTGGTGAGACCCCAATGTATTATGAATAACAGTGGTGAGACCCTAACGTATTATGAATAACAGTGGTGAGACCCTAATGTATTATGAATAACAGTGGTGAGACCCTAACGTATAATGAATAACAGTGGTGAGACCCGAATGTATTATCTATAATGGTGATGAGACCCTAATATATTATCTATATGGTCGAGAATGTTTTTCAACCATCGGACTTCACAGTCACAGAAGACGCTGTAACTTCAGAGGCACATAAAAACTTTATCATAGTCTTCCGAGACTGAAATGCCAATGATATTATCTATAATGGTGATGAGACCACAACGTATTATGAATAACACTCAGAGACTACAATGTATTATTTATATCTTGCCAATAGACGATGGGTAGCAGTATCCTGACTGAACTGGTTGTTGACTTATGAGGTTCTTCCACCCAGCATCTGGTGGAGTGTGCTGTTAACCCACTATAGGGGTTCATCCACCATGCTGCATCCCATGATTTCCAATGTATGTTGCATATAATACTCCCAGAATCTGTTATCCAGTGACAAGCTGAAGAAAGATCACTGAATGATTATGGAAGCGACATGTTTGTTTAACACAGAGTTTGACCTTTCTGGTTTGAATGTAGTTTTATTGCCGCAGAGTTATGCAACTTCGATTGTTTTCTTAATGTAAGTTTTCCTTCTTGGTGGGAAAAAAAAAAATAAACAAAGAAAAAACAAAAACACACCCACAACACACACACACAAAAATCAAACTAAAAGAAAAAAAAACTTTTTTTCCTCACCTTTTCGTTCTAAGTTTTACCTTCTTAAAATCTAATTATCCTATTTTAATTTGAATCAAAGACTGTAGTTTATTATTTCATACGCCTTTAAAATTCCTAAGTTTAACTTAACCAAAGTCCATATGCATCTTTTTCATTAATTGAATTGTGAGTTTTAGTTGTATATCCTTATTTCTGCTGCTACTTTTTTTTATTAATTTTTTTTTCATTATATACTTAATGCTGTTCCTTTAATAAATTTGAGATATTCACTAAATAAATACAATGGAAATTTTTGCGCATTTTCAAAGTAAATTAAAAGAAAATAGAAACCTTTATCAGAATATTAATGGCATTATTTTTAATTTGACCATTTATCTAAAAATATAGAGATATACACACAGAGTGCATGATATTACGATATTGTTTTGTATATTTTACAAAGCAAAGAGAGAAAATTCTTGAAAAGTTATTAGCAGCATAATTTTACCATGACCATTTACCTAAAATTATATATATATATATATATATATAATATATATATATATATATATATATACATAATCATTTTTTTTTTTTTAAGCCAAAATAAAAGCATCCCTACGTAATAAAAAAAGTCAAACACAGCAACTCAAGAAAGCTCAGATAGAACTAACTAAATCATACAAAAAAGAACAACTAGAATACTACATCCAAAGCCAAATATACAAAATCAGAAATTCTGTAAATGCTAGACAATCAATTAACATGGTTAGTGTAGGAAAAGCACCTCGAGATCAAAGCTAAAAAGCTGCTAGCCAAGAGGATAGACTTCTAAAGTGGACAGAACATTTCAAGAATCTGTTTGGAAACCCTCCTAAAATCACAAATCATTAATAACCAAGTAGAAATCAAGCTAGGACACGTTATGGGGGATGAACTTTATGAAGTGATAAAAACAATCAAAGGCAAAAAAAACTGCAGGTCTCAATGAAATAACTCCTGAAGTTTGGAAGATAAGGAAATTTGACAACATTCTTCTTGAATTATGTAATGCAGTGTATAAACAAAATATAATAGAGAAGTAGACAAAGGGATGTGTCCTCAGAATCACTAAGAACTACAGAGGTAAACCTTTTTTGTACCATAGCTGCTAAGGTTTATAATGCCCTTCTTCTAAATTGCATCCGACCTGAAGTACAGAAAATTCTTAGAAAAAATCAAAATAGATTTTGGAGAAATTGATCCACAACTTTTAGGATTCTGACTATTCATCTAATTGTAAAAAGGGTTTGAGCAAAAAATCTCAAGGCAACACCTTTGTTTATAGATTTCTCCAAAGCATTTGATTCCATACACAGAGGAAAGATGGAGCAAATACTACTAGCATATGGTCTCCCCAAAGAAACTGTTACTACTATAATGATGCTCTATAAAGATACAAAAGCAATGGTTCCTTCACCAGATTGGTGATACAGATTTTGTTGATATTGTTGTTGGGAGTCCTACAAGGAGATAGATTAGCACTATGCCTAGACTATGTACTAACCATGTGAACTCAGATAGAAACATCTCCTTATGGGATGGCAAGACTCTGAAATTAGATAACCAGCTAACATATCTAGGTAGCATTATTTCATCTACAGAAAGTGATGTCAATACACATATAAGAAAGGCAGTATTGATCATATGGAAATCTGATCTCTTGGATAAGATAAAACAAGAATTCTTCCCTGTTGTAGCCAAATTAGAACTACTGTATCGCTGCACCACTTGGATCTGACAAAATACTTAAAGAAAAAGCTAGATGGCAACTACACAAGGATGCTGAGTGTTGTCCTGAACATATCCTGGAAGTAGCACCCCACAAAAAAGCTACTATTACGCCACCTATCTCCTATCACACAAACCATCCAAGTAAGACGAACAAGCCACGCTGGACACTGCTGGAGAAGTAAGGATGAACTCCTAAGTGTTCTTCTCCTGTGGACACCTACACATAAACACACCAGTGTAGGCTGACCAGAAAACAAAACTTATATAGATCAACTCTGTGCACATACTAGATGCCATGTAGAGGATTTGCCAGGACTGATAGGGATAGATGGTGAGAGAGTCATAGGAATCCATGCTATCAGCATGACTCGATGATGATGATGATATATAACACATTGAAAGTAAAGAGAAATGTCTGTATCTTATGCTTCCAAGGAGGAGTTCAAATCCTGGATGAGGATGTGTTTCATATATCGCTAATACCCTTGGGAAAGGTATGCATCCAAATATTCTCCCTCTAGCTAGGGGCAGATTGGACTATAACTTTGGTTAGGCAACTAGTCTAGGAGAAGGAAAACTGAATTCAAATCTGTTAAACTCCATTTAAAAAATTGTCCATGTGTCATATCCTACTCATATGGAGGGGTTGATATAAATCTTATATGCTACATTTGTGCATTCTTTATTCAATTAATTCATGATTTTCAATTCAAATTCAAAATCTTTAATTTACTGAATGAAGAACATTAAATTCTACAAACACAAACTGAATAATCTCACTTTACTGAATTATTTCCAACCAATTTGATTGGGTAGAGCTCATGTGTAATTTTCTTTGATGAATGTGAACTATTAGTTAAAATGGGTTAAGACAGTATAAAATATATTAAGGAACCTTAAAATTTCAGATTATTTACCTGTGCAAGCAGACAAGTAAATTATAGTCTTTCAAATTGAAAACAGTGAAAAATAGATTTGTTCTCAAGGCACAGTGGATGGCATTACCAATTATTTTGACAAGTCTTACCTCTGTTCTCTTGTGGATGTCATCTGGAAGAGGGTTGGCAAATTGGCATACAATTGGTTTCTTGTTTTGAATATCTGAAAATAAAAAAGAAACAATATTAATATTCATCATCTATATATGGATAAAATTCTCACATTGTGTGTGTGTGTATATATATATATATATGTAAAAAATGGAAAAGGAATTGAATCCGACAATATGAGGAAAAATGAGTAAAGAAAAGAAATGTAAATGGATAAAATGAATTTAATCGATATCACATTAATCAATATCACTTACACATGTGTTTCGGTCAGTTTATGTGTGTGAAAATATTTCGCACACATACAAGAATCGACCTTCATCAGAGTGAACATTTATTTTTATAAAATAAAAAATAAATGTTCACTCTGATGAAGGTTGATTCTTGTATGTGTGTGAAATATTTTCACACACATAAACTGACCGAAACACATGTGTAAGTGATATTGATTAATGTGATATCGATTAAATTCATTTTATCCATTTACATTTCTTTTCTTTACTCATTTTTCCTCATATATATATATATATATATATATATATATATATTTGGGAGAATATGTACTTAATTGAAGTCATACCTAATTTGAAAATTAATTAGTTGATAATTAATGAATTAGGCGAATATATCTGTTTAAATGTGAAGTGTAAACAAATCGAGAAAAAGTGATTATCTGAATGTATATTTTGGCCTATTATGCCTCATCAGCAGAGTTATAGACTGGAAGCCATTTTGTGTGTGATTCGATTCTATAACTCTGCTGATGAGGCCTAATAGGCCAAAATGTACATTCAGAGAATGACTTTTTCTCGATTTGTTTACACTTCACATTTAAACAGATATATTCGCCTAATTCATTAATTATCAACTAATTAATTTTCAAATTAGGTATGACTTCAATTAAGCACATATTCTCCCAAAAATTGTCGGCATAGCCATATCAAACAAACTGTTTGCGTACTTTCATATATATATATATATATATATATTTGGACTCTCTCGTTGATTTTCGATGCATGAGTGTTCATCCAATGAACAACCAACACAGTGGTAAAGGCTTGTATTGGACTATTCCGCACTTTTTGGCATAGTCGATAGGAAAGAATTAGTGCACACAGAATGCCACAAACCCAATCAACGACTAACCTCAGGATTTTTTAATTCAGAGTTTTCCTTCTCCTAGACTGGTTACCTACCCAAGGTTAAAGAGCCCAATCTGTCCTACTATTTTACCCATAGCTGGAGGGAGAATATATGGATTCATACCTTTCCCAAAGGTATTAGCGCTATGTGAAATGCAAACATCCTTGTCTAGGATTTGAACTCGGGTTGACAAGTCCATTTCCCATTATTCTAACTTTTATGCCATATAATATATATATATATATATATATATATATATATATATATATATTCTATTACTTTTAGGATATCACCACATTTTAAAATGGAGCACTATTAATGATAATAGAAGACTAAGAATTTTTTCATATTCGTTTCATTTTTCATTTGAAAATAACCTCCTAGATAAAGCTTCATAACATTGCCCTAAAGATGTTTTAACATTAAAAAGAAACAAAAAACATTTGAATGTTGGCGTAACTATTAATTCATAAATAAATACATCCTCTGAATATTTGTTTTTTTCATATTTTTTAATTACACACACACACACACACACATATACAAGTTAGGGTAGCGTGAACATGAAGTCAGTGGCGTTTGGTTACTAATAGTTTCTCGCCTGTGAGATTCCCAAATGAAATGTTTGGTTTGAAATTCGTGTAGGTGAGGAACTGTCAGTAACCAAGCGCTGTTGACTCCATGTCCACATTACCTTAACTTAGATATACATGCTCTATCCAACATATTGAGTACTATCTATACATATATAAAGGGCAGTTGTGTGTATGTGTATGTCCAGAGGAAACTTCAAAAATAAAACAATTAACGACAAAGTAAATATATATACACATTAAATATCACCCGGGCTTGGTTTTTGAGCAAAAATAATAGAGATTTGATTTATATTCGTAAAAATAATTAAAAAAAAAAAATTAAATGATAACAGCACGGATTTTTATTTTTCATTTGATATTTTAGATAGTAGACATTAACATTTCTTTTCAGAGTAGCTGGATCAATGCATGGTCTATTTTTTTACATATGGATTTAAATGGGGCATTCCACGAGGATTCAACTCACGATTCAGCAATAATGGATCTGCGGGACTAACTTAAAAAAAAAAAACACTACCCAGGCGACACCGGGTAGCCGCTGCTAGTTTACTAATAAATATAGCACACTATATTCTCTCTCTCTCTCTCTCTATATATATATATATATATATATATATATATATATATATATATAGAGAGAGAGAGAGAGAGAGAGAGAGAGAGAGAAAGAATATAGTATATATATATATATATATGTTTTCTTATGTTGAAGTTGGGCGTTATTATGAAGCATTTAAAAATAAATGAAGGAACTCGATGTTATGGAGTACTGTATTCACTTATTTTTTATTATTTGTTATCATAAATTTTCGGGATCGTTAGATTCCCTTTTTCAAATGAATGTCGCTACTGTTCAACGGATCCTTTGTCTTTGTTGTTTTTGACAGCGGCAGCGTCTGTAAACTATTTGTAATAACGGAGTATTCCAATATCGGCGTTCAGTCCCCTCACGTGAGTTCGTAGTTTTAAAATCCATCTGTGCTACTCATACGCTGAGTTGGCGAGGTCCGGAATCAAACCAGGAACCTCGAGGTTCCCAGCCGGACACTCTACCGACTGAGCTAAGCTGGCCAGGACTGGGGTGGTAAGTCACATTTAATATCTATATCTTACTGTCATAAAACAAAGGGCAATAAAAAGGATTTTAGAAGCTGTTGCCTTGTAATTAAAAAATTGCATGGAAGTGACTGACGATTTTTATGTTTTAAAGATTGTCAGATGTAGATATATAAAAGCTAACTTCAGACTTATTAAACTGATATTGCTTTTTTAAAATGTCTGTTAAGCAAAATAAACAAAGATAACGCTGGAAATCCCCAGGGTGCATATTAAGAAGTCACGTATCCATTATCATGCACTACACACCCACCAATATCTTTAGTACACACTTAGTGATTTTCAAACTTGGGTGTCCGATCAATGGGGTTATTTCCTAGTTGAGTAACATGAGTGACCCAGAAAAAATAGAACCCAAATTATTTATTTATTTTCCCATTAAACTAACCCTAACCATAATCCTAACCCTAACCCTTGTTGGACTTAAACTTTAAAGAAAAAAAAAATTAACAGTTTTATTACAAAATTTGTGGGTTCTGTTTTTTCTTGGTCACCCTGTAATATTATGTTACTCATATGCTGAGTTGGTGAAGGCCAGTATCAAACTAGGAACCTTGTGGTTTCTAGCCGAATGCTCTACCGGCTGAGCTAGCCCGGCTCTTACTTTTTAAGTTAGTTACACAGAGATTTTTAAAAAACCTGGCTTAATTTTAGTCAGATAATGGGTAAATAATAGGACAGATTGAGTTTTTTTAGCCTTGCTGAGACAACCAGTCTAGAAGAAGGAAAACTTTAAATTCAAACCAACTTTACACCCCTTAAGAATTAACCTTATCTTACATCCTGCCTGTGGTGGTTGTTTTTTTCTTTTCTTAATAGCATATCAACTTTCATAGGTTATTTAATGCCAAAGACATCCTTGTAATAGAACAATAGTAGTACTATCTAACCTGTAGCTGGGGGAGGGGGGATAAGCAGTTGAAGGAGGTGTGGGTGGCAGAATGATTATTGTTGTAAGAAATCAACTAGGCAAGCCAAATTCAAATACTGGACAAGACTGATTGCATTTCACTTTTGATAAATGTCCTTGATGAGCATGAATCCATTTCTTCTCCCCTCACCTATGGGTAAAGTAAAAAAAGTAATATAGTATACGCCAGACATCGAGGGAGTCTATCCCCTTTTCAATAGTGCTAGACCAAGGAGATTATTTTAGCGTCTGATGTGGAGCGCCACACCTACCATCAGCTTCTCACTTTACCACACAGATCCCTGTGCTATTCATACGCTGAATTGGCGAGGGTCAGTATCGAGCCAGGAACCTTGTGATTCCTAGCTGAAAGCTCTACCGACTGAGCTAAACCGGCCCTGAATTCAATTCTATCCCAGGCTTGGATATATATATTTACCAATCTCTCCACACAAGGATATTAGCGCTATATGAAATGCAAACGTCCTCATCCAGGATTTGAATTTGCATTGCAGAGTCCATTTCCTATGATGATAACCATTGCACCAGGAATGCCTCCAATAGCTTGGATAGAGCCAGTATTCAGCTACAAGACACTATTTTTCTCTATTAGTCACTACTATTGGCTCTGCATTTCTAGAGAAAAAAATAGTGTTTTGTAGCTGAAAACTTGCACTATCCAATGGTATTATTATTATTATTATGTAAAAATAAATAGGAAACTTTAATTTCAGAAAACCATTTATATTTTTTAAATCTCTACTGATTCAGTTGTTGCTATTGTACATTTTTCTATCAAATATAGAAAACACAGAAATGTTTCAATCTGTTGAAATTCAAGCATCAAGGTTTTCGTTTTGAATTCATATGACTTTCGTCTCCTCTCTTGATAGTACAGAGTATAAACAAGCTCTGAAGATGATTTTTATAAAATCGAAACATTCTTCAATATTAACTATGAATATGTTATAAAATGTTTTCACTTTAACAGCATATTGTGTTGTTTTCATATCCTTTTATCTATACTCTCTCTCTATATATATATATATATGAGTATAGATAAAAGGATATGAAAAAATATTCCGGTACTGATCGAGAGCGTTCTGTGCCTCGTGATTAATGATATATTTATTTCGTCTTTCCATTTACAATGTTGCTTTGATAAAGACATCTTCATAATGTCGAAACAGATTTCTGTCAGCAAAACTTTTAACATCTTGTTGATTTTTCTACAAAACTTTCTACATATATATATATATACACACACGGTTCTTGACATGGCTCTATTATAAAAGTTTATCATTATAGCTAGGAAATTGAAAAAGGGATTTCTAACAATAATCGTTAGTGTCTTTGGTTAAAAACTGAGCAGCTATAAGAGAAAAGGGTGTTGGCTCACATCTAAGAAGAAAGGGCTTTTTTTTAGGTGTGTGTGATGAAGTCTTCCTTTTTTTTTCTAGTTCAACAAGTCAGTGAATATTAGTCATGACTTTCTCCACCCCCCCCCCACCCTCTCACTCCATAGAAGCATTACATCAAAGTTTGGTTGAAGGTCACCATTATTTGGCCCACTCAGGAAACAAACTACTGACTGTAAACAATTATTTTCCTTCGCCAAAAAGAGAAAGCTTCCTGTTAAAATGGAGAGAGAGAGTAAATGTGTGTATGTGTGCTGGAAAAAGGGGGAACAGGATGTGAATGTAAGAGAAAGAAAATTGATATTAGTGTGTAAAAAGCAGGAGAAAAAAAGAGGAGAGAGAGAGAGAGAGAGAGTAAAGCAAAAAGCAAGAGAAAGTTCAAAGATTATATATATATATATATATAATATATATATATATATATATATATATATTATCAACTAATTAATTTTCAAATTAGGTATGACCTCAGTTAAGCACATATTCTCCCAAAAATTGTTGGCTATTGCCATCTCAAACAGATTATTTGTTTACTTTCATATATATATATATATATATATATATATATATATATATATATTAGAGAGAGAGAGAGAGTAGAAAGAAGTGGTGAAAGAGAAAATGCAAGAGAAGAGAAAAATGAAGGAAAGATACAAACAAGAAAGATGGTTTAGTTTCCTGGTTGAATGGCATATCAACTTTCATGGGTTATTTAATACCAAAGCCACCCTTGTAGAAGAACAATAGTGGTACTATTTGACTCATAGCTGGTGGACAGTGGGGGGTCAATATCTTTCCCAGGGGTATGAATGAGAAAGAGGGGAAAATCATGTAAATAGGAAGAAAGATGAGAGAAGAGAAGGGAAAACATTATTGGAAATCAGGGGAGGAAGAAGAGGAGGAGAAAGATGGGGAGCGGGCAGAGGAGGAGAAGAAAGATGGAAGGATGAGGAGATGAAAAATGGGAGAAGAGAAAAAAGAAGAAAGATAGGAGAAGAAGAAAAGAATATATGAAGAGAGGAGGAGGAGAAAAGCGATGGGAGGATGAGGAGACGAAATATGAGAGAAGGGGGAGAGAGATAATGAGACAGACAGGAAAGAAGTATAGTGATAGAGGAAAGAATTGGAGAGACAATGAGGGAAGAGGAAGTGGGAAAAGAGAGAAGAGGAAGGGAAATGAAGAAAGAGCTGCGGAACAAGTAAAGATTTTTTGGGGGGGAGGGGAGTCGAAAAGAAAAAAAGTCGGGGAACAAGGAGGAAAAGAGATCCTTTTTACCATAGCAGACCATCTGAGTCTAAAAGAAAACAATTCAGTCTCTTTCCTCCGATATACAGTAGTAACAAGAAGTTTTATTGTAACCATTACAAGGTTTTACAAAAATGTACCATTCTCCTACAAACTTTTATAACATTATCAAAGTGGTGGTAATCCTTAACTTTTTCCTCGTAAATTCCTACCATATAATAAACTGAACCCTCATTTTATGTCCGTGTTTTTGCAATAAATGTTTTATTTTTCTTGCACCCGTTATTTTACAATACTAAATATATATTTTTTTTTATTTTAATATTCACTTCAATGTGTATATTCTAAAAGTTTTAAAATAACAGGTGCAAGAAAAATAAAACATTTATTGCAAAAACACGGACATAAAATGAGGGTTCAGTTTATTTTATGGCAGGAATTTACGAGGAACAAGTTAAGGATTACCAAAGTGGTTTACACTAAAACATTGAAGCTACCAATTTTGTAGAGGAACTTATTGTTGTTGAATATTTCCATTCTGGAATGGTATAGAATGTATATTGGTGTAAGTTGGGGAGGAAGAAATTCAAGAAAATTCCGTGTGTATGAAGGAGTTTGTTTGCTGATACATATGTATATGTGGAGGCATTCATGAAGTAATGGTTATCATCGTAGGAAATGAATATGATGACTAGAGTTCAAATCCATGATTGCCTTCCACATAGCACTAATACCCTTGGAAAGGGTATGCATTCTCCCTCCAGCTATAGGTAAATAGTAGGTCATATTATGCTCTTTAACTTTGATATGGTAACCAGTCTAGAAGGAAAACTCTGAATTCAAACCAGTTAAACTCTTAAAAACTCTTAAAAAATTGACCTTGCTTCCCATCCTACTCATGTTGGGTAAATACATACACTATCAACCAAAAATTTGGGACTACCCAGAAAGGCTAATTTTGAATATCTGGATAAATAAATTTGTCTATTGTGTACATGCAAACCTTTATATAAAATTCAGATAAGATAATGATTCAAAACACAGCTCAAAACTGAATTTATAATGTGCATCAAAAGTACTTTTATTTTTCAATCCACTATGTTTCTGTGAGCAGCTTCGCAGTATTGAGACCCAGTTTAATGACTTAGAATTGCCAGAAACTCAACACTTGTATCTTCTATTATAATATCTGAAACAAAATACAGTTAAATATTATTGATAATGAAGTTAAATATACAATGAAAATATCAATAATATAATTGTGTACATAGATAATTTAAATACACTACCGACCAAAAATTTGGGACTACCCAGAATTGTTTCTCTAAGTTCACAATAATGGCTAATTTTGAATATTTGGAAAAATAAATTTGCCTATTGTGTACATTTAAGGGCCAGGTTACCCGCCCTCGCCAACTCAGCGTATGAGTAGCACAGGGATCTGTGCGGTAAAGTAAGGAGCTGATGGTAGGTGTGGCGCTCCACCTCAGATGCTAAAAATAATCTCCTTGGTCTAGCACTAGTGAAAAGGGGATAGACTCCCTCACTGCATGGCTGATACCGACATTAGGCCGTCCCGACGACTTTACTTTTTTTACTTATTGTGTACATGCAAACCTTTATATAGAATTCAACCAAAATATTCTATAAGCATTATGATTTTATTTGCATAAGCTTTGGAAATTTTGTTACAACCTGATACCTTTTCTGAACTGTAGAGAAGTTCAGAAAATCTAGAGGAAAAAAATCAATGTGATCCAAAATGTTTGGTTGGTAGTGTATGTATATATGAAGTTACTAAATTTGAAAAGAATTCCTTTTATTGTTAGTTGTGTATGTCCAGAGTTATATATGAAAGCTTTAAGTGAGTGTACACTGACATTGAGCCAGACCCCACTATTTTGATCCTAAAGCAAGAAGTCCTTGCAAGATGTTATCTTTATTCTTCTGCACAAAGCATAAAAAGACCACAATCAATATGTGAAGAATTGATTTGCAAGGGCAGATAATCCAACAGTGAAGAAAGTCAGTATTGTTTGTTGTCATTTTTCACTGTTAGATTATCTACAAATAATTTGACAGAAAGCAAGGGTAGGTTTTTGTAGAGAGGAAAGAGATGATAGAGACAACTAGGAAGAGGTTTGGTTTGGTTTATTTGTTTAACAGTTTACCTTTACGTTTAACAACCTCTTATATCTTAATTTATGCTGGAATGGATACAAAAATCCTACACAGGTATATAGTATTAAGTATTTCTATCTAATACTAATAATTTTCTAATAAATCTCTTTCTTGACCTATAGATGAGACCCTAACATACAACCACTTCAAGTGCGAGTGGACATGAGAGCAATATGGCAATGAAGGGATACTCTAAATTCCCCTTGGCTCCATCAGATGCAGTTTAGTGTCATACCCAAGACACACTCTTTTTTTGGGGGGTGGGGTTGTAAACCCTGCTGACATGGCTGGAGAAAAGAGGTGGTGGAGACAGAAAAAAAGGATAATGACGACAGAAGATATAAATAAAGTAAAAAGATTTGTTTTTCTGACCACAAATTCCAAATGCAAAGCTAACCAAATTTTTTGTGCATAACTAAAGTTTGTGGTTAACCACAATATTCTAATAATTCCTTATTGCAAACAGAGAAACTTTCAACAATGATATCAGGAATAACAACTTTACAGATAAAATATATAGGAATATTTGCAATGGGGATGCCATGTGCCCATATTCATATGTGCTCTTTACCATGAAGGGTATAGTTTACCAGATAAGTAACGGTACCTTATCCCTAATCTCATTTCATTTCTCAAGAACAATGATAGTAGTAGGACTGGGGTACTTACTCCTCACATAAATCCCCAAATGGGTTAAAAGGGGCTCCTTAGCCTTGGTCAGCAACCCATCAAAGTCAAGGAAAAGTCTGACACAAAACCTCAGCTGCCTTTCAAGGAAAGGCAAGGGGAGTAAAACCCAAAAACAAATCAGGAGCTGGAGTCCCTAAGGTGATGTGATGCTAAAATCCAGTGCTACCCATCAACTCCTGTGACACTACCGTTGCCAAAACACATTGGTACCTTATCCCTGCAGCAGTGTGGAGAGGTGGGGATTTGCTGCATGGGCAACAGCTTATCCTCCATATGAATCTGCCCAGGCTATGTGGTTCAAGGTAAAAAAAAGGGACCATATGACCATTAGGCACCCCATTTGCGATCTCGGTTTTTCCATTTACACCGTCAAAATCCGGTTAATTGTTAACAGACGATTTTTAGAGATTTTTTTTTAAATTATACAACTAACTCCTAACCCCTAACAAACAACTGGATTTTGACGGTGTAAATGAGAAAAGTGTCCTTGTGGGTCAGGATCGCGGAAGGGGTGCCTTTATGGTAAAAAAAAAAAGAAACTTTGACACTACTCCATCGTCTCTCGTAGACAGAAGGCTGTTTATCATGAACTATAAGTGTTTTTCTCATACCTCTCTTGATTTTATGCAATTTTCTAGTATCATTTCTTCAAAGAAAATATATTTGAGAATTTTCTACAATATTTCTTAGATCAATTGCACCCCCACCATTTTTTTAAAGGGGAGGTAACAACGTTTTTTCCCAGAAAAGACCAAGAAGTCAGTAGTCTATATGTATCAAATTTGGTGGAAATTGGTTGATCAATTTAAAAAAAAATTTTTATTGCATACTGATTGGCTAGAATATAAGCTGTGATATCTATTAGCCTTTCTTTCTTTCTCCTTCCATCCTTTAGCAAATCTAGTATGTACTTAAAAAAAAGAAAAGAGCTGCTGGCTTGTTTCACGATATATTTTAATTCTTTCAAAATCTATATACCTTTATTCAAAACATTTTATTCAAATCTTAATTTAAATTCATGAGTACATTTTTTAGATGGAGCTGAAAAGTTCTAGGCACAACCAAGAAATGAATGACTTTTTGGGGGGGGGATGTTAGTGGATTTTTAATGTCTTTTCTTTAAAAGTTTTTTAAAACACTAAGAACTGGTATGCCAGGTGAGTTGAACTTTGTGATAAATATGTGAAATTTCATTTAAAATTCAGTTCAAATGGCAACTTTTCAGTAACCCTTGTATTATCATCAAGTTGTGCTGAGAGCATGGATTCCCATGACTCTCTCTCATCACCTATCCCTATCAGTCATTGCTCCTGGAAAGTCCTCAGCACAGCATCCAGTGTCTACACAGTGCTGATGAATGTAAGTTTTTGCTGGTCAGCCAACACTTGTGTGTCCAAATGTAGGAGGTGTCCACAACAGAAGAACTCCTATTATAAAAGGACAATAAGTTTTAAATAAAAATACCTGGTTAAGCACATTACTAATAAAGGAGATTATGTTGAAAAGAAAATATTTGGTTTGGTTTGGTTTGTTTTACAGCATATCAACCTCAGTGGGTCATTTAATGCTGATAAAGTTTTGAAATAAATTCATTCTTAATGGAGACTCAATTTTTTTTATATAAACACAATTTTTCTATTTAACGCATAGATGGGACCCTAACAGGTTCTACCACTCCGGGTCAGAGTCGACCAGGGAGCAATGGTGATGAAGGGTTGCTCCACAATCCCCAAACCTCCAGAACTGGAACCTCACCATCAGATAGAGTTTAACATCATTCCCAGGACATGACCAAACCAAACAGTGTGTACAGAATCTGAAAATGACTTTTAAAAGCGGATTTATTTTGGACATTTGATTCATCTCCTAAAAAAGATTTTTTTTTCTTTACTTAGAAACCAGCTAAGAAGATTGTAGAAAGTCTGACAAAAAGTAGAGTACAAAATAAAACAGGATGTGGGAGGGGGGGTGTCTCTCGTTTTGTTTTGTCCTCTATTTCGTGTCAGACTTTCTAAAATCTTCTTAGCTGATTTTAGAAAATTTTCTCAAAAGAAGAATCAAATGCTCATGATGTACCTTAATATATCTATCATTCTATTATTCTGTTTACAAAAGTGACCAAACCAACAGTAATAAGTAAATATTATATTCTGTCTTCTCATTTGTGCAAAGGAATTGGGAAGTAGCTTAACCGAACACCAACAAAAGAATATAAAACAGTAAAAATGATAGAAAGAAAACTCAAGATATGTAAGTATAATATAAAAAAAAAGTGATGTATTATTAAATAAGGGGCCGGTTTAGCTCAGTCGGTAGAGCATTCGGCTAGAAACCGCAAGGTTCTTAGTTCGATACCGGCCCTCGCCAACTCAGTGTATGAGTAGCACAGGGATCTGTGCAGTAAAGTAAGGAGCTGATGGTAGGTGTGGCACTCCATCTCAGACACAAAAACAATCTCCTTGGTCTAGCCCTAGTGAAAAGGGGATAAACTTCCTCGCTGATTGGCTGGTACCGACATTAGGCCGCCCCGACGATTTACTTTATTATTAAACAAATATACACATTTAAGGAAGAAAAGGAAAAAATAACAAAGAGTTTAATATTCTCCCATAGCCTCGGTAAAAAAAAAGATTATTAGAATGTCTCTTTCAAGAGTTGCGTTACACATCTGGATCATGTGGCAAATCGAGGAAACTGGTAAAGTCTTAAAGAAACTGCCAATTTGATGATGTGGATGCCAGGTGATCTAAGGATCGTCCCTCTACTGCTAAGCAGTTTTTGACCTATCAGTCTTAGGGGCCTGTGACCTTGATGGACGGGGATGGAGAGGCATCTGTGGGAGGGAAGAAGAACCTTAAATGAAGGCTGAACATACTACATAAGTATTTTGGATTCTAAAAATGATGACATCACTTAAAATAGAATGAGCTCTTTTTAAGCTTTAAGCCAGTGGTTCTCAAACTTTGTACAGTCTGGGCGCACTTACAGTACTACATATACTTGATAGTGCACTGTATACAAAATAGGACTAATATGTTATTAAGTCAGTGGTTCTTAAACTAAACAGTCTGGGCGTACTTACAGTACTACAGATACTTGATAGCGCACTGTATACAAAATAGGACTAATATGTTATTAAGTTAACTGTTAAATATATAAAAAATAACACATTTAACAAAAGCAAACTTAACATACCTCTATGAAGTTTATTCAATCCTGTGTTAATGAGAAACATGAGTTTGATCAGACCTTGCGATTTCTTCAATGTTTGAGAGACAAACTCTCATTTCCGCATCAATGCATTGAAGAGTTCCTCTCTTTTTGCATTTAATTGTTGTGAGGGTTAAAAATCCCAGTTTACATAAATATGAGGTAGAAAATTGCAATAAAATAATTTCTCAATAAAACTGTTTAAAACTGGTGTTTTTATTTAGTTACAAGAAAAGTAACTATCATAATAATGTCGCAACGAAACAAGCAGAGTGTTCGTAAAGAAATGGTATAATATAGTAACTTAGTATACATTTGCTTTTCATATCTGGATAGATTTTTTAGGAATACTACAGAGTGCACCTGAAAAAGCTCTGGGGCACACTGTTTGAGAACCACTGCTTTAAGCTGAGGGAGGTGGGAGATTATTTCAAATTTTGTTACAATTCCAAATAAAAAGAAACTTTTATCATTTTGTTTAGAAATCCCCTACATTAGAGTCAAACCAGCACACACAAAAAAAAAAAAACAACAGAAAAAAAAAGAAAAGTATTTTAACTTTTTAAAGAAAGACTAATGGACAGTCTATATTCTTGCCAGTCAGTAAGCAATACCAAA
>CM042178.1:34097540-34185040 GCA_023376005.1 Doryteuthis pealeii
ATTTAAGAGAAAATATTATTGAATTTAACCAATACAATATATATAAGTTACTTTGATAGGATTCAACCAAAATTGAGAACTCAAATGTACATATAAAGATTTGTGTATATATTTCTATATATACGGAGTATTATAAATAAATAAATAAATAAAAGAATATATACCTTTTAGAATATAGATTTATTTCGACATTATTGTCACTTCTATTTTGTTGGGGTTTTTTTTGTCTTTGATATTTCACTGTCGGTTTTACTGGTGTGTCAGTAAGATCGACGGTGAAATATTAAAGACAAAAAAAAAAAAAAAATAGAACTGAAGAGACAATAGTTGAAATAAATTTATATTCTAAAAGATATATATATATATATATATATGTTTATGAAGATTGGGTGACTTACAGAGAAGGTAAAATATTGAGTGAGTCATAACTTTGATTGTCGATAAAATAATTAACCGAATAAGTTGGGGTTATTAATGGATATAAAAGGCTCAATACATTTATATATATATATATAGCCAAAATTTATTAAATATTCTGGGTAAAATAGTATTTTTTAACCTTTAATTCTATTTTCAAACAAAATATAAAAGTCTGCTATCCAAACAATTCCTTCTACTCTTCTTTTCGAAATCAGTATTATGTTTTATAAGTATTTCAAATTATTTAAGGGGGGGGGGGAGGGGCGAGTGAATGTTGTTGTGAAGTATACTTACCAAGTTTGTAACATAATTCATGAGCAACAGCTTACAAAAGATAACGTTATGTGATTATTAATCTGTGAATGTATATATTATTTAAAAGGCTTATTTGTTTATCAGTCCCAAAATTTCTTAGAGGATAAAGCTTAGTTACCATTGTAAAGTTCTTGGACTGATAACTTTTAGGTGTGCTGTCAACAGTAGCCTGACTGCAACAGTCTTGTCTTTTACTAACTTACTTTTTCTTTTTTGTCTTCTCTCATCTGCTTACCGTATTAAAGATATTGGTTTCTTTTTTTATATCCCTCAAATTGTGATGTGTCCATGAACTGTGGGGGTTTTTAATCGAGATTTGGCGGCAGTTAGCCTGGCTTTTTAGAATTTATCAAATGTGCATTTTACGACTTGGAAATTTTTAGAAAAAAAATTTTTTTTTTTTTTTATCAGTTTTTGGTTAAATTCTATGTGTCATACTTGTGACCTTGTGTCGCATCCTACCCACGGCAAATGGGTTGGGTAAATATCTATATTCATCCCATGTAGAAAGCGCATGGTGTAATGGTTAAAGTCATGGGAAATGGACTCGTCGCCCCGAGTTCAAATCCTGGGAGTGGTAATTGCATTTCACTTAGTGCTAATACCCTTGGGAAAAGTATGAATCCTACTCTCCTCCAGCTATGGGTAAATAGCAGGGCAGACTAGGTTCTTTAACCATGACTAGGTAACCAGTCTAGGAGAAGGAAAACTCTAAATTCAAACCTGTTAAACTCCGCTTAAGAAATTGACCTTGTGTCACATCCTGCTCGTGCTGAGGGGTTGGTAAATAGATATATTCATCCCAAGTTCAATATACTTGGTATATTATTTCTCAATTTTTCATAAATTTTAAATTCTTTCCTTTTAAGTTAGGTCAAAACTTTTCAATACCATATATATATAACAGAAAAATTACAGAAACACGCATAACCTATGTATATATATATATGTGTATATATATATATATGTATATCAATATATGTATTGATCAAAGCCTGAAGAAGATACCAGAATATCTGAAACACGTGTTGCGTATGTGAAATAAAAAGAATAAAACATTTTTTCTGAGAACGATACATTTTGCGGACCTTCTTCTTTCTTTTTTTTATAAAATATATATATATATATACAGATACATAGGAACCATTACAAACCCTTTCACTTTTTTGAAAGCCATGAGTTGTTTTTAGTGTTTCCTGTGATATGTTTGAGGACCATATATGCCTCTCAAACCACATATAAAATAAAGGATAACATTTTCTGAAAATGTGTGAGTAGACACCTCTAATTTGCCTTGAAGAATTAAAAAATACATGATTTTTTTTTTTTATCAGCCATGAAAATTAAATGTATCAAACAAAACTTGTTACAATCATGAACCAAAAAAAAAAAAAATAAGAAATAATTACAAATCAAATATTTAGAGAAAGAAAAAAATGATAAACTTACATTGCATGAACCATTCTCGCCAAATAATGTTGTTCAGACGAACAATCTCTTTGCCCCTCAACCGCATACCTTTGAATGGCTTCCATTTTGGGGAGATGATTTTCCCACTGAAAGAAAAAAAACAATACATAAATCAATATGAGGATAGTATTAGTATAGATTTTGTTTAAGAAAATACAGTTATTACATCATACAATTATTAGTATACAATTCTACTTTGACTTACAAGTTTTATTCATTCCCCTCATAACTCAATTTCCTTGTATATCAAATCAATTTTCCCCATTGACATAAACTGAAATGAAATACCATTAATCTGTTCCAGCAGCCGCCTCCCAAAACACACTAATTTTTTTATATTTTTTGTTACATTTCTTTAAATAAGAAAAATAGCAGTGCATTGTATAAAAACACAATAAAATAGAATGTAATGAATTGTGTTGTAATATGTTTGAATGTTTATTCTTTTATGAATAATATTTTTCTTTGGAGTTATAAGTTTGGAAACTTAAATGTTTTTAGTGAACTTATTAAAAAAGTATGAATGATGAGGTTAAGCAATGATGAGCCTGTTTAATACTTAATTGGGTGACCACTGTTGCTTGAGTCCTTTGTTTATCAAAATGATTTGAATTGGTATTAGATGATTCAAAAAGAGGATGACATGCTGTTAAACCAGCCAACCAACCAACCACCAACCAACTGTATTGCATAAAAAACATAATAAAACAAAATGTAATGAATTATGTGCTGTAATATGTTTTAATGTTTATTTTTTTTATAAACCATATTTTCTTTGGCGTAATAAATTTGGAAACTTAAATGTTTTCAGTGAACTTATTAAAAAAGTATGAATGATGAGGTTAAGTAATGATGAGCCTGTTTAATACTTAATTGAATGACCACTGTTGCTTGAGTCCTTTTTTTATCAAAATGATTTGAATTGGTATTAGATGACACAAAAAGAGAATGACATGCTAACCAACCAATCAACTAACTGCATTGTATAAAAACATAATAAACTAGAATGTAATGAATTATATGCTGTAATATGTTTTAATGCTTATTTTTTTATTCTTTGTCATTATAAATTTGGAAACTTAAAAATGTTTTTAGTAAACTTATTAACATAAGCGTATCTGAAGCTTTCTTGAACCTCAAATTTTATAACTCAAAGCTTGTAACTCGGAAAACTCATACGTTCGGATACTCGTGAATCCCTGTGATTTTAAAATGGTACCACTGTAATTGTTGTTATTTCTTATGGGATTATTTACATATGGATTAGCACTTCTGCTCGGGATTAAAGTGTAGTATCCGTGTCACACCTAATCCCTTCTGTTAGAGATTGGAGTAGAGAGTCTGTGCCTAAGAGCAGAGTGAAGAGTCTATGTGCTTTGTCTAGAATCAAAGTTTCACTCCTCATCACTTCCTCTTAAGATCAGAGTGTAGTACCTGAACTCAATTATTATAAAAACTATAAGATCCAAAACATAAAAAATAACAGTATGTCCCATAGCAGTTACATTTGAATATAAATGTTTTAAATTAAATGTAATGTAAGATTTAAAGTGATATATACTTGAAGATACAAACTCCGACAAAGGTTGATAGACAAACATTTAATATGGTACAGCACATGGATAAACAGGGTACATAATACAAGGTGTACATGAACATACATACAAAAGTAGAGATAAAGACACATTCATGAATGGTACAAAGATAAACATAAAAGCCACAGACATGAGACTAGGAATAGTCCATGCTGTGTGAATCACTTACAGTGATTAGTCCAGCGTTGAGGGCCGAAGCCCCAACGAGGAGGGGGTAGACCAGAGTCTAACCCATGTGTCTCGTAGGTCGAGGAACAGGAAAAAGAGAAAGAGACGTTCAAACCAGCTGCTTAAATAATCAAAGGCCCCCTAGCGGGAACCAGCAAACTAAACGGGCAGACAACTCTCCAGGCAAAATACGAAAGTAACGCCACAGTAACAACTATTATGAGACAAAGTAATTAAAAGCCCACAATACAAAATTTCAGAAATAACAAATCTATATAATTATAAGAACAACAACAACATCACCGATGACTTTGAGACAGATCACCTTATTCCAGCCAGAAGACTAGACCTATTAGTGATTAACAAAAAATGAGAATTTGTCAACTGATAGATTTTGCAGTTCCAGCAGATCACAGGGTGAAGATGAAGGAGAAAAAAAAAATAGTCAAATACCTGGACCTTAATAGAGAATTGAAAAAGCTGTGGAATATGAGGGTGAAAGTAATACTAATTATAGTTGGTGCACTTAGAACGGTCCTAGAAAGCTTGGAAAAGAGACTGGAGGATCTGGAAATCAGAGGAAGAATTGAGACCATCGAGACAACAGCCTTGCTAAAATCAGCTAGAATACTCAGAAGAGTCCTGGTGACCTGAGGAAACTTGTTGTCACTCAGAATCCAGTGATAGACCATCAGCTAACACTGGTGTAAAAAAACTTATAATAATGATGATAATAATAATAGCAACTGTAGTAGCGTAAAACACACATTCTATTCCATACATTCATCACAAGTTGGACGTCCAATCATGGTATAATGGTTAGCAAGCTAGTCTCGCAAATCTATTAGTATTGAAAAGTAAGTTCAATTCTTTCTGGATACCCTGTGCTT
The DNA here is from genome assembly GCA_023376005.1 of Doryteuthis pealeii. Lineage (NCBI taxonomy): Eukaryota > Metazoa > Mollusca > Cephalopoda > Myopsida > Loliginidae > Doryteuthis > Doryteuthis pealeii. The sequence continues at coordinate 34,102,399 of CM042178.1, forward strand.
GTGTCCTTGTGCCATATCCTACCCTTTGAGAACGAGTTGGATATGATTTAAGGGCATCCCATTGTTGTGTAATGGTTAATAAGCAAGTCTTGCAGGTCCATTACTACTGAATAGTGAGTTCTAGTTGGATGCTCCATACTTGTGACCTTGTGTCACATCCTACCCACAGCAAATGGGTTGGGTAAATACCTATATTCATCCCAAGTTCAATATACTTGGTATATTATTTCTCAAATTTTTATTTACTTTTCAAAACAAAATTTTTAATTCTTCCCTTTTAAGTTAGGTCAAGAACTTTTCAATAATATATATATATATATATATATATATATATATAGTATGAATATATATATATATATATATATATAGATGGCATGATTAATACTGAGTACAGCTAATGACATTAAAAAGTAAACAAAGGGACTTTGTAGCAGATTAGAATTTCAGAAATATTGAATTCAAGGTTGGAAAACCTGCAGTCAAATTTTGCTTTTTATATCAAGTTTGGTCTTCCATAGTCTTATTGAAAAAAAACAATCAAAATGTTATGTACCTTTAAAATCTAATGTCCCAATGCTTCCTCAAAAAAATCATAAAAATGTTAGTAAAGTTTTTAATTTCTTTCAAATAATATATAAGGGGGATGGGCTGGAAAGTTCATAGGCTGATGACATCATATCTGCTGTTGATGACCTTTTTCACCAATAGGATACAAGCACTGCAACACCAATGGAAGAAGTGTGTGGACCACATGGGGAACTATGTTGGAAACTAAACCTCATTTGCTCACATTCCATGAGAGTATCTTGGTCAGTCTATGAACTTTTCAACTGGCCCTCGTATATCAAATAAGTTTGAACTAAGCTATTAACTAAAAGTTTAAACTTAAGATTTTGTAAATATATGAAAAATATATTGAATTTAAACTTATTAGTAGACAATAATTTAACCTTTGGAATAACTTTTCTGGTAACAATTTTGAATCAGATATCATGAATAAATTGTCTGATTGTTTTGAAAATAATTTTTTTAAATAAATAAATAAATAAAGAAGTCAAATCAGAACAGCCCATTCGAGGAAGAAAAAAGAAGTGAAATTGGAAGAACTGCATATTTAAAGAAGAAGAAAAAGTGTAATCAGAAGAACTGCCTATTGACAAAGAAAAAAAGAAATGAAACCAGAAGAACTGCCAATTTGAGGAAGAAAAAAATGAAAGCAATAAAGACAAGAAAAGTAAAGAAATGCAGATAGAGAAGTGCTAAAATATTCTTGACCCAATCAAGAAAGGAATAACATAGAACTATAAAGTATACATGCTGTAACTTTTTAAATAATTGAAGCAGTTTCTCTTTGTTTTAAGTTATCTCCCCTTAAGTTGGGAACTCTTTTTGGCAAGATTTAAGGAAGAAAATAAGAAGAAAAAGAAGTAGAGAAGCATAAAAGGTTTTGTCCCTTTTGCAGCGGCCGTAGCCAACAAGTTTTTATGGTTGATAAACCAGTAAAACAGAAGAAAACAATTTGCATCTGTTTGTGTCAGGAAACATAAAAATACATGTTATTCTACATATTCATCTCTAACCATTAAAAAAAATTAATAACGATTTCAAAGATTAAAAGGGGAGGAGAGAAAGAAGGTAATTTCCTTCTTGGTGGGGCTGAGAATATTTCAGCACTCCCTTGTATGTCTTTTATATCAATAAATCATAAAGTCTTTGATGGAAAGTGTAATCGCCTTTATTTCTATGTAAGCCCACTGATTAAAAAACAAAAAAAACTTGTGTACCAACATTTGAAACTAGGAAAATAACATTCAACTTGTTATTTTTAGCCTCTTAGCCTCCAATAATACCTGATAAGTGGAAACATTGAAAATTTTGGTTAAATTATTTTAAATTCTTATAGCTCAAAATCTAAATCACGTCAAAATCGGCCAATTTTCACTATCGGCCAAGTAAAAAAACAAAAAAAACTGTTGAAAGCTTTAAAACTTATAAACTAATGTTCTAACTGTTGTTTCTTGAAGGGATTCATGGCGTTGCATCATGCCTGAAAGCTGATACGTTCGAAACCTTTAGGAAATTGTTGAAAACTTATTTTGCAAAATTACAGGTCCAACGCCAGACTTTATTTCAATGTAATTGCGCTAATTAAAAAACAAAAAAAACTTGTGTACCAACATTTGAAACTAGGAAAATAACATTGAACTTGTTATTTTTAGCCTCTTAGCCTCCAATAATACTTGATAGGTGGAAATATTGAAAATTTTGGTTAGATTTGAAAAACATTTGTATACCTGAAAATCAAATGAAAACACATCCTGTGTTCACTATGTTTTTACACAAGTAAATTTATTTTCCTACAATAATCTTTCTCAACACACAAAATCCAGTGGTAAATATTTGTCACATTAACAGAAGAATTATACAATGAAAATTTCAAATGAAAATTCAGTGTTAGGTTTAGGAGGGGCTCATGGTGTAATGGTTATTTTTGTAGGAAATGGATATGGTGAACTGAGTTCAAATACTGAACAAGGATGTTTCCTTTCACATAACACTAATACCATTGGGAAAAGCACGAAATCAACTATTCTCTCTCCAGCTATGTATGAATAGTAGGTTAGACTGGGCTCTTTAACCATGGATAGGCAACCAGTCTAAAAGGAAAATTCTGAATCTAAACCTGTTAAACTCCACTTAAAAATTAACTTTGCGTCACATCCTGCTTGTGTGGAGGAGTTGGGTAAATCTATAACTGTGATAGGATACAGACTTATTGTTCCACACATGATAAAAGACATGCTCTACATTTACACAGAGAAAAAGTATAAATAAAAAATTTAAAAGAAACATGAACTGAAAAAAAAAAAAAGAAAAAAAAAGGAGCTTATCTCCTATTGGTCATAAGATTTATTCTCTCTCCCTCTCTCTCCTCTGTGTGTGTGTGTGAGAGAGAGAGAGAGAGAGCACTTATGTTGATAGTGAAATCCTTGCTTGAGTACACCCACTCTTAGAGCCAAGTGGCCTCAAGGAAAATAATATGAGCAAATCAAGTTTAATGAATTCGGCCAATACACTTGGGAGAATCACCGACCAATGGTCAGTTGGTAATTAGTAGAATTTAAGTAGACACTTGGGTCATCGTACTACGTGACCAAGTAGAATGATTGCAATATTCATTTACCTCCCTAAGTTAAAAATAAGAAAGGAAAAGGAAAGCAAAGTGAGAAAGAGAAATTTCAAACAGGAAAATGAGAAAGAATAAGAATAAAAAAAAAAAACAATTAAAAAGTATAATGGAGATTTGAGTGTTTGTACAGAATAGCCCCACCCCCGAAAATTTAAGTTTTGTTTTAATGAATGAAAATGATTATATAGAAATAGCAATACAATGGTACCTAGACTTAAGAGTAACCCAATTTACGAATTTTTAGAGTTACGAGCTGCCACTCGGTTGATTTTTTGCTTTGTGTTGTGAGCTAAAATTTAAGGAATAATGCTGATAGCTTTTTGATTTAGTGCATCCTGGGACGCACATATTTGCTTTGAATGAGTCCTCGGGAAAAATCTATGGGTCCCAACTAAAGTTTCTTAATAAATTGTAGGATTTTTATTTATGATCTGGGGAAATAAATAAAGCCATTTAACTCCTACCTTGTAACCTATCCTGTGTAATTCATTTATAAAAAAATATTGAAATGTATTTACAGTTAGCTTAAAATTGTGAGGGAAGAAAAAGAAAAACACTGAGATGCATGGATAAGATTTTACTGTGTCCTTTTAGATTTTTACCTATCAGCATCTCTGTATGAGTGAGCTTCAAATAAGCTTATGTTAATAAGTTCATTAAAAACATTTAAGTTTCTAAATTTATCACACCAAAGACAAATATTATTTGTAAAAAAATAAACATTAAAACATTTTACAGCATCTAATTCATTACATTCTATCTTATTATGTTATTATATAAAAAAAAATGTAAAAATCGTCGGGGCAGCCTAATGTCAGTATGAGCCATACAGTGAGGGAGTCTATCCCCTTTTATTAGCGCTAGACCAAGGAGATGTTTTTGTTCTTTTTGCATCTGAGGTGGAGCGCCACACCCACCATCAGCTCCTTACTTTACAGCACAGGTCCCTGTGCTACTCATACGCTGAGTTGACGAGGGCCGGTATCAAAGTAGGAACCTTGTGGTTGCTATCTAAACACCCTAATGTTTTTATATAATACACTGCTATTTTTCTTATTTAAAAAATAGCACAAAAAATTAGGTGGATTTTTGCATAGAATGTCTGGAAAGGTATTTCATTTTATTTCAATGGGGAAAATTGATTTGATATATGAAGAAATTGAATTCCAAGTGAAACAAATCAAACTCATAAGTCAAGTTAGTACTGTACTCATAGCCAGATTAGAATAAACTTTAACTTAATTTTTTTTACTTAACACTTAGGTATGCGTCCTGCATCGCTGAAGCACAAAAATCTAAAAGGGAGCAATAAAATCATATCCATGCGTACCAGCGTTTTTTTTTTTTTTTTTCTACTCTCACCATTTCAAACTAACTGTAAATACATTTCAATAGTTTCTTAGAAATGAATTACACAGGATAGACTACAAGGTAGGAGTTAGACAGCTTTAGTTGGAAACCATAAATTTTCCCAGGGACACATTCAAAGCAAATATGTGCATCCCAGGAGGTACTAAATCAAATAGTTATCAACATCACTACACTTACACTTAAATCTCAAAATTACAAATTGATCACCGGATATAACTTGTAGGTGAGATATCACTCCTTCATTATGGATCAGAAAGAGAGAAAGACTAAAGAAATATGGGTTATTTCCTATAAGTCTAACATGATCAAAGGGGAACCACTCTTGACTGATAAATTATTTATTTATTTTCCCATTAAACTAACCCTAACACTAACCTTAACCCTAAACCCTAACCCTAACTTCTTTTTTCCTAGTAGATCAATAAATAAATAAATAATCTATCAGTCAAGAGTGGTTCCCTTTTGATCATGTTAGACTTCTAGGAAAGAACCGAAATATGTCTAATGGCCAAATTGTAGCGGAATACATAATTTTGGGATTTAACTATTTAATATGAAGCAAATGATTTATCTATTTTGTGGATGTAAGAATTACATTTCTATATAAGTTTTTGTAGATTAAAACAAAATTAACAAAGTTTTATAGGGCGGGCTATTCTGTACAAGAATCAAGATTAGTGAGTGGGGCAGTTGAAATAAAAATAGAAAAATTAATAAAACTAAATGTGAAAAAACAAGTAAATGGGAAGAATGAGTTGAAAAATAAAAAGGTACAGAAATACAAAGGCAGTGAAAAGAAAAAAAACCTAAAGTATGAAAACAACTTTTTTCTTCTCTCTTTTCTTTTTTACTCTACGGTGAGGTGTGTAAATAAAGAACATACATTAAAAATCAAGGTAAGATCAGTCAAGATTACAGACAAGGGCGGTAACATAAAAATAGATGGGAAATATATACAGGTGTACAAAAACTATTTTTAGTAACAGGTATCCACATGTAGCTAAAGTCAGTTAGGTAGAATTGTTTAACTTTGACACTGCCCTAGAATTATTCATCAATTTTACAGTATTGCTCATAAATAAGTAAATGTATACTTATTATTTCTTTTTTTTTTTTTTTTTCTAAATAAAAAGTTAATTTTTCTTCTTTATTTTATTTAATGCCAAAGCCCTTCTTGTTGAAGAACAGTAGTGGTATTATTTAACCCATAGCTGAGGGAGTTCATACCTTTCCCAAGGGTATTAGTACAAAAGTGAACTGGAGTTCAAACTTGTATACTAAAATGTTGCAGCCCACTACTTTAGCCACTACACTATGATGTACCCCCTACCCTGTTTATTAGATTTTAGTTATTACCAAACACAAATAACTATAGCACTGTAATATGTCTATAACTAAAAATGAAATAGCATAAATACATATAAGATATATACGCAGATGTTTTGCATTGCTACACATACTCATATTTATAGTTACAAAGTGACTTCAGTGACTTTTGATAATATAATGTTCCACTAAGGATAAAATCTTGGTATTTTTGGTTTGGAAGAAAATCAACATTTTAAAAACAAACTGTTAGGCATGCACTTATTTATGGGTGATGCTGTATGTTCAGGGTTTTTTTTTTGTTTGTTTTTTGGAGGGGAGTATGTATAAGCATTTTTTTAATGCAAGTTTTTATAAGAATACTGACACAATAGATATGAATTTTCCTACTAATTCTTTTTTTTTTTTTTTTTTTTTTTAAATATAAAGTTGGTTAAAAATATTCTACAATTAATATTTATTTATATTAAGAAGGCAATTACAATGCGTATAAAAAAAATAATAATAAAGTAATGTCCAGTGTCTTATCAATTTCAAAGAAACTTCATCTTCAGAGACTGTTTTTGAAATGGACCCGTGTGTTTTTTGTTTTGGACGTTATAAACACGCATCTCGTGGTTGTTATAACGCCACCCGTGATATCCGTTGTTCAATCTATTTCAATTTCATTCCTTTATTTATTTATTTTTATTATTATTTTTTTAAATATATATATGTGTATTTATGGAATGTGTATGTTAACTAATTATATATTCAGTGTTTAATTCTAACCAACTAATCATGCGAGGGTGTAATTTTAGTTAATAAACTTTCTCCAATTCTGAGATTACCAATGTTGCGTATTACTGTCTCTATTTTATTCTTTTTATATGCATTGTAATTGCCTTCTTAATATAAATAAATAATAATATACTTAACAATGCTTCAAGCAAATTATCAAATTCTATTATTTAAAATTAAATTTTCAAAAACATATTTTTATAATCAACTCAACAAAGATTCAATATTTTTTGTAGATTATTAAATAATTTAATACAAAATTCCACTTAAGAATAGTTTGCTGAATTTCCATCATATTTCTGCATTTATCACATCATCATATAAGCAGCGATGCTGATAGCTTTTTGATTTAACGCAAATATTTGCTTTGAATGAGTCCCCGGGAAAATTTATGGGTCCCAACTATATCCGTCTGACTCCTACCTTGTAATCTATCCTGCGTAATTCATTCCTAAGAAACTATTAAAATGTATTTATAGTTAGCTTAAAATTGTGAGGGAAGAAAAAAGAAAAACAGTGGGATGCATGGATATGATTTTACTGCTGTCCTTTTAGATTTTTGTGCAGCAGGGACACAGGACACGTACCTATCAGTATCTCTGTGAAAGGATTAAAAAAAAAAAAAAAAAAGAAGAATAGAAATATTTGCTAAAACATTTTTCAGAACAAATTTTTATGACAAAATATTCTTTAGAATAATATTCGTTTATTTCCTATTAATCTAGCATAAACAAAGAGGAACCACTCTTGACTGATGAATTATTTATTTATTTATTGATCTACTAAGAAAAAAGAAGACAGGGTTAGGGTTGGGGTTTAGGGTTAGCTTAATGGGAAAATAAATAAATTATTTATCAGTCAAGAGTGGTTCCCCTTTGTTTATGTTAGACTTATAGGAAATTACCTAATATTCTATAGTGGATTTTGATTTGATTAAAATTGATTGAGTTTTACAAAAAGTTATTGCTTTGTGCAAAACACTGACTATTAAAGCCACTGTAGTATCACATACAATTGATTAGAACATTTAAAAAGCAAAAAGAATATATATACATTGAAGAGAGAGAGAGAGGGGAGAGAGAAGAAGGGAGAGAGAGAGAGAGAATTGATTGATTCTAATGGTATGTGAACACGTCTAGGGTTATTTTATGCCAAGAGGTTAGGGAATATTTGCATCTTATATTGCATAATAGATATTACCTATTATATAACCCTTACCTCTAATTGTTTACCTTTCACCTGGTATCCAATACCTTTTAAACATCTCCATTTACCTTTTACTTTCTTATTTATCTATTCACTGTAGATAACTGAGCCATTAAGAAGAAAAAGAAAAAAAATACCCTGACAGTATAAACCACTTTATGTATAAATTATCATAGAAAACTAGTCTTACATAAAAGGAGTATTTGATTTTCAAATCGAATAACACTATGTCTAGGGTTATTCTATGTCTAGAGGTTAATGTTGTTGTTTTCATTTTACGGCATATCAACCCTATTCGGGTCATTTAATGCTGAATCAAGTAATTTTGATATCAGGTTGCTTACAGTACCTGCTGTTGGTCACCCATCTAAGTACTGAACAGGCTCATCCATGCTTAACTTCAGTGATCTAGTGGGAACTGGTGCTGTCAGTGTGATTTGGCTGTAAACCCTAGAGGTTAGGGAATCACATTCATTATATGTTCATAAAGGGTCGGGTCAGGTCAGCTCAGCTCAGTCAGTAGAGCATTCGTCTAGAAACCACAAGGTTCCTGGTTCGATACCGGTCCTCGCCAACTCAGCGTATGAGTAGCACAGGGATCTGTGCCGTAAAGTAAGGAGCTGAAGGTAGGTGTGGCGCTCTACTTCAGATGCAAAAAACAATCTCCTTGGTCTATTGAAAAGGGGATAGACTCCCTCGCTGATTGGCTGATACCGACTTTAGGCCACCCCGACTACTTTACTTTTACTTATACGTTCATATTTACAAATTTTGTGTAGTTGTTTCATAAGAGTTTTTTTTTTTTTTTACACATTTCTATTGAATACAAATAATGTTTAAACAGATCCATTAAGCCCATACATAGGACCCTAACAGGTACTACCACTCTGGTATAGGAGTGGAACTGGGAGTAATGGCAATCAAGGGGTACTCCAGACTCCCCAGAACAGCAGCCTCACCATCAGATACACTTTAGTGTGTCATATCTATAACACCCACTTTTGGGGGGAGTGGGTGTTACCCCTACTGTAGGGGTTACAGTCAGAATATTCTAAGCCCTTGCAAGAAGGAGAGAGAAGACTATTTTCAAATGTTTTCATTAATCTAAAATCCCAACTGTTTCTAAAATTTATAGATAATGTGGTAATTTATGAGAAGTGCGTCCCGGTCTCCTGCCTCGAAAACCGCTACCCGGTGACTATCAAAATAACAACCCCAGCTCGTCGTAATTCTTGTTTATTTTGTCGTAATTTGTCGTAATTCTTGTTTAGATATGAAGATGGATATATAGTTTTGAATAGACTGAGATAGATAGATAAACAAACAAAATAATATAGATAGATACGAACAAATGGAGATAGATAGATAGATATTTTCGACAAGTAAATGTATTTGGGGGGTCGCTTCTTTTTTTGTCGTAATTCTTGTTTATTTAAACTAAAAACAAGACATTAAACAAACATGAATAAAAAAAATCTTAGTGTTTAAAGTGATATAGATAAATATGAAAAAATTGAGATAGATAGATAAATAGATGGATAGTTTTGAATAGACTGAGCTGGGGACGTTATTTTAATAGTCACCAAGCAGCAACTCTTGAGGCAGGAGACCGGGATGCACTTCCTCATAAATTACCGATAATGTTACATTAAGAAATATTAGCAAAGATATTTCTTAAATTAACCACCTGAATGACTAGCATTGGATACAGTAGCCATTTCCTTGCTGTATTGCATTGGACAAGAACTTATCATGGGGGTACATTATGGAGGCACAGGTTGTGCTATGGTTATCACTGTAGGAAATGGACTTGGTAAACCAAGTTCAAATCCTAGGCACGGCTATTTGTTTCACTTTATGCTAATAATGCCTTTCAGTAAGGGTATAAATCTGCGTCTTCCCTCAGCTATGGGTAAATAGTATGAGAAACTGAGCTCCTGGGCTTGGTGGGCAACTGGTCTAGGAGAAGGAAAACTGAATTCAAAACTAGACAAGCTGGAGTTCACAGGACAGTCTGAAGTTATTTACAACATCGTTCACGCAACATTTTGCACCTTGAGTTCCCTGAATTTTTGAACAGCACCTCCCATTTCCATCCAAATCTATGATACTACCTGTTTTTCTATTTGTCCATCTGACACTTTCACACCTCCTAAGGTTTCTTTGTTTAATGGCAGATCAACCTTTGTGGCTTATTTAATGCCAAAGTCATCCTTGTAGAAGAACAGTAGTGGTACTATTCAACCCATAACTGGGGGGAGGGGTCATACCTTTCCCAAGGATATTAGAAAGTGAATGTAATAGTGGGACTGGAATTTTGAACTAGCTTACTAAGATGTTGCAGTCCATCATCTTAGCCACAATGCCATGGAAACTCCTCCACTTCCTGGGTGAAATGCAAAATTCACTTTATTTATTGAATGATCCTCGTAGGTATTTACCCAACCCATTCACCATAGGTAGGATGTGACACAAGGTCATAAGTATGGGGCATCCAGCAAGGATTGAACTTGCTTTCAAGTTTTCCAACCATTGAACTATGAGGGTATACCTTATCCCACCACCTTACCTTCGGTGCCATTATAGTATGTGGCCTACCTTTTTGATTCTGCTATAGTATGTGTCCTACCTCAGCAAGAGTATATTTATAGATATAAGTAGTAGGCAATTTATTGAAACTAATTATTTTTCACATATATTCAGTTTCAAGAAAAATGCAATTCAGTCATAAAGTGTATATAGTAATTAAAAGTAAAATCGTCGGGGCGGCCTAATGTCGGTATCTGCCAATCAGCGAGGGAGTCTATCCCCTTTTCACTAGCGCTAGACCAAGGAGATTGTTTTTGCGTCTGAGGTGGAGTACCACACCTAACATCAGCTCCTTACTTTACCGCATAGATCCTGTGCTACTCATACGCTGAGTTGGCGAGGGCAGGTATCGAACCTGCGGTTTCTAGCCGAACACTCTACCAACTGAGCTAACCCGGCCCCATAAGAATTTATCCATAATTTACATGAATCAGAGATCTATTTAATTCTAAAAATTCTTAAATAGGGTTAGGGTTAGTAGTTATTATTATAACCTTATAATATGCTTTTTATGGTAGGCCACATACTATAAGAGAGACACGATTTCATAGGTCACTTACTATAATGGTACCCCACTTTCTTGTATACTATTAACCACAATGACAAAATATTATAAGCCTTCATCAATATTAACTTGTTTCATATATTGCACATAAAATTCATACACTAAATGTAGCAATTATTCATAAGAAAGAAGAGGTATTACATAAGACTATGTGAGACTCATGTCAGGTGTACATGAAAGGAAAATCATTTTAAAAAGATAAAGTGAAATATTGGGGGGGGGGGCAACGTTAGGGTGGCAAATTATTTTTATTGCAGTGTTGTGGTAAATAGAGCTTGAAGTAGAGATCCATTTAATGTGAAAGGTAGACCAGTGAACTCAGTTTGACATGACTAGATTCCATTTTATAAGTACATATTTACCAACCCTTCTGCAGGAGTAGGATGAGACACAAGTTCAATTTTTTAAGCTGAGTTAAACACGTCTGAATTAAGACTTTTCCTTCTCCTAGATTGGTTGCCTAATCAAAGTTAGCCCAGTATACCCTACTATTTTTACCCATATATTGAAAGAGAATAGTTGGATTCATACCTTTCCTAAGGGTATTGGCACTATATAAAATGCAAACAGCCTTGTCCAGGATTTTTGAACTCATCTCGCTGTGTCTGTTTCCTATGATGATAAAATTACACCACATGCTTTGTCTTTTAAATACTATTCAAAAAATTAGACACTTTCAAAAATTCTGTCATACTCCAGAGATGCTGATAGGTCGGGTCCTGTGTCCCTGACGCACAAAAATCTAAAAGAACACAGTAAAATCATATCCATGCATCCTAGTGTTTTTTCTTTCTTTTTTTTTTTCCTCACCATTTCAAGCTAACTGTAAATACATTTCAATAGTTTCTTAGAAACGAATTACACAGGATAGGTTACAAGGTAGGAGTTAGATGGATATAGTTGGGACCCATAAATTTTCCCGGGGACTCATTCAAAACAACTATGTGCATCCGAGGACGCACTAAATAAAAAAGCTATCAGCATCACTGCATTCTATAAAAAGAGGCACCTGTGATGTAATGGTTATCATCATAGGAAATGGAGACAGCAAACTTGTTTGCATTTCACATAGTGTTTCATGCTTCAATTATTAGTTTTCACTAACATTTGGCTGACAGTATTGTTTTCATATTTATTGACTTTTTCTTTTTAATTTGTTGATCACTTTTATATCAATCCTTTTAAGTTATTTGATACTCAAGTCTTTTTTACAAGCAATTGTATGGTTTCAACTAACTAATATTCCTTTGTAAACAATAAGAGCTTCAAGTAACAGTTCTTAATACAAATAATTTGTATAGAGTTATAGGATTTCAAGTATTCTAATAGTGATCATTTTCAAACAGATAGGAGGGACCCTAACACAGTCAGAGTGGACCTGGGAATGAAGACAACAAATGGGTGACTACACACTCCCCCCAGGGCTCCAAAACTGGGGGCCTTACCACCAGATATAGTTTAGTGTCATACCCAGTACACCCCCTTTTGGTTTGGTTTGGTTTGTTTTGTTTTACGGCATATCAACCTCAGTGGGTCATTTAATGCCGATAAAGTTTTGAAATAAATCAATTCATAATGGATAATACAATTTTTTTTATAAATACATTTTTCTATTTAACCCATAGATGGGACCCTAACAGGTACTACCACTCTGGGTCAGAGTGGACCAGGGAGCAATGGTGATGAAGGGTGCTCCACATTCCCCAAACCTCCAAAACTGGAACCTCCCCTTTTGGTATGCAGTTGGTATATTCTAATCTGCGCTGACAAGGTGATGACATTTTTTATATGGAAAATTTTAACATACTAGGCAAAACAATTCAACAATAAATTTAATTTAATACAGTGCTACCTTGACTTACAAGTTTAATTTGTTCGGCTTGTAACTCAATTTCCTTGTATATCAAATCAATTTTCCCCCTTTAAATAAACTAAAATGCCATCAATACGTCCCCCCGCCCCATAAAAACACACTAATTTTTTTTTTTGTTACATTTTTTTAAATAAGAAAAATAGCATTGTATTATATAAAAACATAAAATAGAAGGTAATGAGATGTGTGCTGTAATATGTTTCAATATTTATTTTTTTTATAAATAATATTTTTCTTTGGTATAATAAATTTGGAAAGATAAGTGTTTTTAGTGAACTTATTAACATAAGCCTATCTGAAGCTCGATGGTATCTCAAATTTTAGCTCTCAACACAAAACCAAAAATTGCCTAAGTGACAGCTCGTAAATTTAGAAGCTCATAAGTTGGGACACTGGTAAGTCAAGGTACCACTGTATAAGTAATATTTATACTTACTAGCAAATATATGCACCCTCCGGGTGCAAGTATTTAAGTTTTAATACAATAAAATATGTTAAATTAGAAAGGCTAATGAAACTGAATAAGAATGCAAATAAAAATATTTGGAACAGAGGGGGTATGATTAAAAAATAGAACAACTTTGAAACTAACTCTTCCATCATTTGCACTTACTACCGTCTTTCATTGGTAATTTTTCCTAATTTAACTATTTAGTTAAAATAGGAAGTAAAGAATAATATTACAGTCATTTCTTCTTGTTAATGGATTTCTTTTAAGATTTATCCCAGAGATTTTTGCTCATATTCATTAATATAAAACCAAACAATTAGAAATCAATAATACTAAGCATATATTTATTAAAATCAAATTTTTAAGATCAAAATGCAAATTAGCCTTCCAATTCACACTGTAAACCGGTATTTTGTTGTATATATAAATACAATTACATGTTATTAGTATGTATATATGGTCAACAGTCTTAATGATGTAACACAATTTTATTAATAATTGATGTTTAAATAAAAATAAAATCATGGAGAATGTGATGTAAATAACAAAGGGAATTGTGACTTGAATAGTAATATAGTTTCGGTTACAGACATACAAACCAACAATCTCCATTATAATAAGATTTGCAGTTGGGTAATGTGTGGGTAGGTTAGAGTAACATTTTATTGATAGTTAACTTAGAGTGACTGATTGTGGTGTTATGTAAATATTAGTGGCGGGCTGTCGGTAAGTCTCTACTTAATGACTGGTGGGCGCAGCCATTTGCATTCTGGACTTGGTACGTCGTACGAGATGGTCGATTCGTGTTACTCTTCTTATAGGTAAATTATATTCATAATGAAGAAACAATAAGTTTAAATGTTGTTTTTGTTTTGATTTTAATTAAAATGTTGTTTAACTGTTTCCACCCCCTTTAAATTTTTGTATAAAAAATTCAATGAAAACAAAAACAATACTGTTAGCTGAGTAAGCTAGAACATGTTCAAAAAGTACATTCCTACTGGGATTACCATTTGTATATTGAACAAAAAAGTTTGAGAAGCCCTGCTCTAGTACACTATAAGACCAACTTCAGTGATTGTACAGAATAACCCGTTTGTGAGAATTTTTTTTAATTCTACATAATGTACAAAAAATTATATAGAAATGCAATATAAACATTCACTATCCAGTTACAGTAATTTGCTTACTTTTTTTAATGAACAGTTAAATCCCAAAAATACATCTTCGACTAGCTACAATTTAGCTCTCAGCCATATTTAAGTCTTTCTCTCCCCCAACCACTAAGAAGGTGTTAGAACGTCAACTACAAGTTATGGCTTATTTGTAATTTTTGCTGAAGGCTTAACTCTAATTGTTCAGTAAAACAACAAAATAAAAAAAATGAAAAAGACATAAAACTTATTCTTATCATCAAGTCTTATCTGAAGGGTGACTGTATTAAATTTCCTTCTTTTTTTTTTTTTTTTTTTGTACATTTCTGCAAAACTGATAACAGTTTTTTTTTTTATGGGTGGGCATGCATTTTCTTTTCTGCTGGTTTTGTTAACAAACCTATAAACTCTACAGTAATTCACCAGTATGCATAATTTAGGGAAAACTGGGGTTGCACCTTGTAAATCTTTACAGCCACTAATTACAGAACTGTCTACTTTTAGAATGATATAGCAATGGACTTAAAATGTTTAGTCTAAAATCAACCATTCACAACCATTTTAAACTTCTTTTGTAATCTGACCTGCATGTCTATTGACCACAAAAATTGCAAAGAAAAATCAGAAGTGGTCAAATTGCTTTCAGTAGAATTGGTCATTACAGTGTGGTGCTGTCAGTAGAACGCAATGGTTAAAATAGGTCAGGACATCATCAACCAGCTCCTACTTTGTTGTAACAGTTACTTGGTAAATAGAACCTCCTCCTCCTCCTCCTCCTCCTACTACTCACACCCTGAGGAACAATGCACTTTAGCTTGACAGGAACTATTGATAATTGTTTTTAGTAGCTGAGCTTTTTTGAAAACTGCCTTTACTGGTAGATTTGTACTAAATAAAAATGGTCGTTTACTGGAATATGAATACTCTACTCATTTTTGTTTAATAAGTAACTCTGAATAAAAAAAAGTCAGTGTAAAGAATTGATCTTGTGTCACATCCTAGGATCTGGGTAAATTCACACACACACACACACACACATATATATATATATATTATATATATATATATGTGTGTGTGTGTGTGTGTGTGTAGGAAGCGCGTGGTGTAATGGTTAAAAGTCATGCGAAATGGACTCATCGCCCCGAGTTAAAATCCTGGACGTGGTAATTGTAATTCACTTAGCGCTAATACCCTTGGGAAAGGTATGAATCCTACTCTCCCTCCAGCTATGGGTAAATAGTAGGGCAACCGGTCTAGGAGAAGGAAAACTCTGAATTCACCCCCTTAAGAAATTGACCTTGTTAGAAACAATAAACTTTTTTTTTTTTAAAGCCATTTGAAGTTTGAAATTCAAAAGACAAAATTCTTAAAAGGGAAAGAAAAACTATTTCTCTGAATTTTTGAGATGAGGCTTGATAATTTGTATTATTTGGATAATTCAGACTATTGTCCTCATCTTTATTGTTATATACACAACGTTTCGGACGATGTGCCCTCCGCCCTTCTTCAGGTGTTTCTTGTTGAACTCAGGAACCTTCTCTTCGAATTCAGGAAACTCCTTGTTGAACTCGGAGGCCTTCATGTCGTAATCAGGAGCCTTTGCAGAACTTTGAACCGAACCTTTTATTCAATCCATGGGGGGTCGATTGTTCTCATTAACCATGACTGGGTACAAGTGTTAAGCTATGTTAAGTATTCTATGTTATTATTGCTCTTGGCCAGGATTGAACCTGCAGCCTAGAGATGATTGTCACTTAGAACTGTATTATATCCGTTATGCCAAATGTCCAACTGGAACATTAATCCTTACAATTGGCCAACACAGATTAATCCTTTGAATTGGCCAACACAGAACATTACAACATGGATCATTGGCATTGTGCAACAAAGGTGCTCAAGTGCAGACTGGGGTATTCTCACATCCTTACAAGTGGCTGGTTATATTCTCAAAAAAAAAAAAAAAAAAAAAGCTGTTTTTTTCTGATTAATGGTTTATGTTGAGAATTTTATATACAAGTTTGGAACGTAAAAGATTTTGTGGTAATTTTTCTTTTCTTTTTTTAAATACTGAGAGAGAGAGAGAGAGAGAGAGAGAGAGAGAGAGGTCTGTTGCTGTCAAAAAAATATTTTTAAAATATTTTTCTGAACTTCTCAATTTTGTTTAAAAATTCAGTTGATTCTTTTCAGGATGATTTCTTTAAAATAAATTTTGGATGGAAAGAAAAACAATCAGAAATTGATAACTTGGGAAAATTTCGATAAAAGAAAGAAAAGAAAAGAAAGAAAACATTAAAAATATAAGTTAAAATTAATGCTGCTGCATTTTCTAAACTAAAAACTTGAAATTTTGTTATAAACATTTTCTTTCCATAAAAAAAAAATTAATTTCAGCAATGTAAATGCTAGAAAAAAATGTGTAAGTCATTTGAGAAGTTTTCTACCAAAGAGCTTCCACTCATGAGTGTTTGATGGTATTGCCATAACAACAGAGAAAATAAAAAGATCTCATTCTTTTAACTTGAAAAATTGGCCTGGAAGTGAGGGCTTATCATTACAAAGAATGCTATAAGTTTACTTTCATACATACAAACAGGTTTAATAATTCTATACAACCAAAATATAAAGAACTCTTCTCAAATATGTAAGTCTCTCACAAACTTTCATTTCACTTAGAAACTTCACACACACACATACATACATACATACATACAATAAGGGACTTTTCTCCATAAACACCTTCATTCAGTCTTTTAGTATATGTTTTCTTTATGTATTTTCTTTTCTATTCATTTGTTCCAGCAACAGAATATGTTGAGCTAATTGTTTTTATATTGGTTCTTGAAGGGAAACTACATTTCTCCAACTAATAATTCTTCTCAGTTTCATACATGTCTTTTTTTAATCATTTGTCAAAGAAAGAAACACAAATAGTACCTAACTAGAGAAAATTATGAGAAAAAGGCAAGTAAAAAGAAAAAAGAAAAGAAAATGTAAAAATATTTTTAAAAAAGGTTAAAAAATTTGAAAAAGTAAAAAAAAGAAGAAAATAAAGAATTTTTTTAAAAAAAGTAAAAAAGGTTAGAAAAAAAAGGGGGAAAATAGATTTTAAATTAAAATACTGGTAATGGCTGATCTAAAAATAAAAAATCTATAAGAAAAATAAAAAACGAGAGATTTTATGAACATTTTCTGCCAGTAACTCATCACTATTGAATGCTAGAAACAGCAAATTGTTCTAAGTCATTTAGAGGGTTTCATACTGAGATAAAAAAAAAAGAAAAGAAAATTAAGAAAAAGAAAAAACACAGTAAATGTTAAACAGCATTTAAAAAATCCAATAATTCATTTCAAGGTGAGGGGAGAGAGAGAGAGAGAGAGAGAGGGGGGGGGTGAAGGAAAACCAGAGATCTTATAAACATTTTTCTATTGAAGCCAATTACAGTAAAGGCTAGGAATAGCAATTCAAATTTTTTTTTAAAGATACACATTTGAGAATCGGAGGAAAAAAATTTAGATTGAAAAAAAATTAAAATATTCAAAAAATAAAAAATAAAAACTAGAAGATTTTTTTCAATAAACATTTTTCTTAGAGATCCAGGAATTTATTCAAACAACTGTTGCTTAAAACTTATCGACCTAACCAGTCGAATAAATTAAAGGTTAATACTACAATTATTAACTACTCTTTATGCATTTGTGACATGTGCTTTCTTGAATTACTTTTTAAAAAACTGTTAATAATACAGGTACAATTGGATTTTATGACAAGCTGGACTATGTATTCAAAGTGTGATCACATATTGAAAAATGATATTTAAAAAATAAAAAAAATCAATTTTATGTAAATGCAATTTTTTTCTTAAGTCTCTTTTGTCCATATGCCATCAAATAACTCAAAGGAAGGCCTGTCAAATCTTTTATGGGTTCCTTAGACGTATTTGATTTAGTTTGCTGCAAACAATTGCCAATGCTTGGAGAGACAACCTACCCCATCCCCCCCAAAAAAAAGTAATAATTGTATCGATGGCATAATTATTTGCCTTGTCTATTGAACCAGGTATTCTTGAGACAGAATAGGACATCAGTTTGAATTTTACAGGCAGTTTATTCTTTATTTTTGTTTCTAATTCAATTTGTATGTTGTAGATGATGACCTGAGAGTAAGTTTCAATAAAAAGCAACTAGAATTAAGAAGATGAAGGATAATACTAGTCAAAATTATCAATAATAATGATTGACAAAGCAACAAGAATTAGGAAGATGAAGGATAATACTAGTCAAAATTATCAATAATAATGATTCATATTGACAAAGCAACTAGAATTAGGAAGATGAAGGATAATAATAGTTAAAATTATTAATAAAAAGCAACTAGAATTAAGAAGATGAAGGATAATACTAGTCAAAATTATCAATAATAATGATTGACAAAGCAACAAGATTAGGAAGATGAAGGATAATACTAGTCAAAATTATCAATAATAATGATTGACAAAGCAACAAGAATTAGGAAGATGAAGGATAATACTAGTCAAGATTATTAAATACACCAATTCATTTTTTTGTTGGAAACTTTTTCATACCACTCTATTTTTTCCCCTTCAAGTTGTTTGGAAAACTCCTACAAATATAGCAAAAAAAAAAGAAAAAACAAAGCAAAAAAAAAAATAGCCCATACAAAATATTTAATCTAGAACAGAGTCCTTCAGTCCAGAATGTTTACCACTGAGATCAATCATAAATTTTCTAATGAAGTTACCTATACTGTTAATTCAAATTTAGATGGTTTCTTTTCATCAACAGGAATAAGTTTATTTGATTCCAACAGATTGATATTTGGAACATCAGAAGCCAAAAAAAAAAGAAAAAGATTCATTTTGATCATTTGGTATTATTAATCCTTATATATTATTAACTTAATCCTCATATTTATAAAGTATGGGATTATGTTTTCTTATTTAAAGAACATTGACATCATTTATCCTTGGCCTAATAAATAAATAACTGGTGTGTGCATATACAATAAAACCTCCTCTAGGTAAATAGATTCCACCTTCAACACCTTCAATCAAGTGGGCAAAATCTTGACATAGTCATTCAAAATTTTTGCAGCAGAAAATTGACACCTTTTTTTTTTTTTTTTTTTTTCAAAAACAAAGTTTCTTAAGTTTCAGTTCAGTGGCTTTTAAACTGTAGTCTGGGGACCATTGAGGTCTATAACGTCAACGGCAGGGACCAGAATGACATTGCAAGTGTGTTTTGAAAATTTATATTATCCGATTAACGATAACTGCAAATTCATATTTCTAGTTACTAGTACACACCTTTGAACCATTTATAATATAACCCCAAAACATGAATCTTAATTTGACATATTCAATCAAATTGCGATAAAATTGATTTGGTATGTGATCTAACTGAGCCTAATTTACTTCATTTTAATTTCATTTATTAATAAATGACAATTTTTTTATTATCTATATAGTAATGTTACTGGGGTTGATTATTTAAATAATAACTCGAATTGTACATGAAAAAGGGATTTATTTTGATAAGGGGTACAAGAATGGGTGACCAGTAGTATATGATTCACTTTGGCAGTTGCATTTTGAATATTACTTTGATAACTTTAATTCTTATCTATATCGGGGGGGGGGGGGTCACAAAAATAGAATGGGATGCCAACTTCAAAAAGTTTTAAAACCACTTGCTTTAGATGATATTTTGTGATATAATGGAAGAAACTTCTCACAACCAACAAGAAATATATTTTACAAAAGCCAAATGAATACTGAAATAAGAATTGTCTGGTTTTAATAGTAATTTATAGTAAATAAGGGGCCGGGTTAGCTCAGTCGGTAGAGCGTTCGGCTAGAAATCACTAGGTTCCTAGTTCGATACCAGTCCTCGCCAACTCAGTGTATGAGTAGCACAGGGATCTGTGCGGTAAAGTAAGGAGCTGATGGTAGGTGTGGCGCTCCACCTCAGATGCCACAATCTCCTTGGTCTAGCGCTATTGAAAAGGGGATAGACTCCTTCGCTGACTGGCTGATACCAACTTTAGGCCGCCCCAACTACTTTTTTTTATAGTAAATAATAGTTATCATGCTAGAGAAGCAGACTATTACAACTGAATTCAGTTCTCACTGGGTGCTCAATACTTCTGGCCTTGTACCACAAATAAGGTAAGCATAGTATTTACTATGCTTACCTCATTTGTGGCACAAGGCCAATGCTTTAAGTATCATTTAACAATAAGTCTGTTAATTAACACTCCTATAGTTAAGTGATGCTTAAAGCACCGGTTCTTACCCAGCCACTGAAGTTAAGCACCAATGAACCATTTCAGCACATAGATGGGTAACCAAATAGAAAGAGCAACCAGAAGTTTGTCTGCCAGACTAAGTAATACTTAATGAATTCTAAGATTTATCTTTTTTTGTTTGTGTTTGTTGTATTAATATAATCTATGGTTTAATTTCCATCAATTTTGAAGCTGTATATGAAGCTTTTTGCAATCTGTTAACAACTTAGACTCACTTTTGAGTGATGAGAAATTCCCTTGTTATGGCATTACAAAACATATTCACTTTCGAGTGGTGTTTCATGTTATCATAATGATGCAATTTTCTATGACTATGTAGTGAGACCAAATTGCAGGATCAGTAACAACATTATGTTTTAATGGATATGATTTTTTTTTTTTTTTTTTTTTTTTTTGGCTAAGATTCAATTTAGTGATTCAGTTATTTTTATTGGAAGAATCATTTTTCATATTTAGCTTGATTTGCTCTGTTTGAAAATGACCTTTATTTCTTTATTTTTGAGAAAAAACTTACAGACAGACAGAGCGGGGGTGGGGGGTGGCTTTAATGTGAAGGTTCAGTTTACAATATTTGTATAATGCAAAACTGGATCCTGACTTTGTGACCATCTTTTATGTCAATTTTCTAACCTTAAAAAGAAAAAGATTGAGTTGTGTAAACTTTTCTCATTGAAAAAAAAAAAAAAGAAAAAAAAAAGAATGCTATAATACTGATGGTAGTCCCTACCAAATAAATTTTCATAGGCAGTGGGAATTAATATGATCATATTGAGATAACATGAAATTGGTGTTTAGGTTTTACATAATACCACAAATTAAATTTCTTATCACAAAGAAAAAGAAAAAGTAACTGTCATTTTTAGGCTTTCATGTGTGAGTGAGAGTGAGAGAGAAAGATGAGAGGCAGAGAATAGAGAGGGGGTGGTAGAAAATTTAAAGGGGGGTGAAAGAGAGAATATTGTACAGTGGAAGGAGAATGAAATGAGCAGTAAAGAAAAAGACAAAGAAAAGGAAAAGAGGAGAGAGAGAGAGAGAGAAAAGAAGAGAAAGAGAAACTTTGTACCAGTCCAGCATAAAGTACATTACCACTACAGTCCCTTTAGTTGTTAAAGGATCTACTTAAATAAAAACCATCCCTCTATTTCTACTAAGTTATCTTATAGAAGAAAAAACATTTCTGAACAATTTGTAAACACTTATACACTATTACATAAGACCATCCCTCTATATGTACCTTTCCTGCTTTAATAACCCTAACCCTCACATGAAAAAAAAAAAGAAAAGGTAAGTACTGTGTAGTGTATAATACTGAATTGCAAATTGGGCTTATCAGCTGAATTTGGAAACCTGCTAGTCGACTATCAACACAACAAGAACATCCAGTGAATACAAAAAAAACGGTAAAGAAAAGAAGAAAAGAAAAAACAAGAAGAAAAAAGAAAGATTAGTTGCGGGGGGGGGGGGTCAGCCTCATGGCCAAAATACATCACATTGGATGAAATGTTTACACATGTGCACTAGGGTAGGTTGATTTTTCACTTTTTAGAAATATCAAATTGTCCATCAATGCGAAAGTTGTGTGTTAGTATACTGAATACTGATACTAAAAAATTATATCTTTTACTTGCATTATTGTTTGAGGAAATAGCATTAAAGATCGTTTGCTAAAATTCACAAAAAATCATTGTTTTTACAACATTTGGCCTAGAAATTGGTTAGAAAATTTACTGTTTTCAATATTTAAATCAGAAAATGTTTGTTTCATTTTAATAAAATAAACTAATTAAATATTATGAATAGAATTCAAATTGATAATGTGCCCCCCCCCCATCACCACTGACACTTCTGATATGCTGATTTTTACCTCATTAATTAAGCTGTAACAAAAGATCTTTGATACTATTTCCTCAAACAACGGTGCAAGTAAAAGATCTAATTTTTGGTATCATTATTCAGTATACTAACACACTACTTTCGCATTGATGGACAATTTGATATTTTTTTAAAGTGAAAAATTGACCTACACTAATGTGCACTGTTAGGAGCTACCCAAAAGTTTAGGGAATGTGTTCAAGCTGTTATAACCGTTTTTTCATGTGACCCCCGCCCCCCGTGTCTTGCCTGGCATTTCATACATCTCTCAAAATGACAGATTCTTTTGAAATCCCTTCACCAAGTAATAGTAGTTGATTGTGGAAAAATATACTTGATTTTTATAGGACTAAAAAAAGGATTTGTTATTTACAATTCTAATACTGCTGTAGTATTTTGGTGAAAATAAGAGAGTGGTAAAGAGCAGTTGTCTGGGACAGGTGTCTTGACAAAGCTGATATGGAGAGCTGGTATGTTAATGGTTAATTTGTAACTAGTTTACCTGCAAAAGCCTATATGCATAGATATGGGACCAGTCAGTGGCTTTCTTCTATCAATCTATCCCTTCCCCCACTTTCTGTGATGCATGCCAAAATTTGAGGACGAAAGTTAGGTAATTACAATATACATGTTACAGCTAAACATGTTTTTGAAAATAATCCAAAGAACACTTTGACTTCGATGTAGCAGGAATAAAAATAGAAATGCAAACATGAGGAATAAGAAGAAAAAAAATATTGCTCAACGTTAGTATGCTAGTTCTTTTTTTAAAAATAAACTGAGGAATCTTCTTTTAAAAGTGCATAAATTTCACATATATACGTCATCATCATCAAGGTGTCCTGACAGCACAGTTTTCTTTGACTATCTCTTGCCATATGTTTCTATTGGCCATCGCTCTTGGTAAGTCTTTTAGACGGCATCCAGTGTCTGCACAAAGCTGATGAATGTAAGCTCTTGCTGGTCAGCCAACACTGGTGTGTCCATGTGTAGGAGTCCATAGGAGAACATCGCTTATGAGTTCATCCTTACTTCTCCAGCAGTGTCCAGAATGTCTTATTCATCTTACTTTGATGGTTTGTGAGATAGGGGGTAAGTGGCCATACAGCTGCTCTTTTGTAAGATGCTGTTTCCAGGATTTGTTCAAAACAGCATGCAGCCTCCTTGTCAGTGCTACTTTGGTATTCGATCAAATTGTAATAAAATTGATTTGATACGCGATCTAACTGACCCTAATTTACTTCATTTTAATTTCTTTTAATAATGAATGGCATAATTTTTTTTTATTATCTATATTATAATGTTACTAGGGTTGGTTATTTAATAATTTAATTTAATAACTTAAATCATAACTTTCAATGAAAAAGGGATATATTTTATAAGAGTTACAAGAGGAACAGGTGACCAGCAGTATATAACTTGCAATGAAAGAGGGAGCACTGAGACTAATACCATCAATGTTTATATTGAAGATTGAACAGTCCATTCTATTCCAGAGGGGTATCATCTCTTCTTTATAACAATCTACTTTGTTATTTTTTTTTGGTTGATGTATATTTAATTTGCCAATAAATTTAATAAATTTTTTTAAAATTTGTATTAATTTTTATTTTTTTTTAGATAAATGTATAAAAAATAAAATAATGTTTTATTCAAGCCATGAAAAACAAATGATATATTTAGGTGACATACTAAAATAAAATTTGACTTTTGTAGATCGCATTGGAGCGTAGATACCAAAGTAGCGTCCATTATTCTTTTAAATTATGAAATGTTTTAATAGAACAGAGTCTATTTCTAAAGACTCGTTTTTAACTCAATCTTGGGATACTTATGTTAAAATATTGATAAAAGAGGAAATATATGATCAAAGAAGAATGATATGGAGGCCTCCAAAAAGGTTAGAGAAAGACAAATGGGACTTGGTGAGCTTCGCATATACCCCCAGGTAGAAAAGGCTTTCCAAATTATGGCAACCAACCCAGAAGAAGATCAGAAGGGGAATGCCACAGATCATCTACATAGACTGTATTAACCTGTATGGAGATGTGTAGTGTAATGGTTATCATCATAGGAAATGGAGATGATGACACAAGTTCAAATCCTGGACTAGGTTGTTTTCCATTTCACATAGCGCTAATACCCTTGGGAAAGGTATGAATACAATTATTCTCTTTCAAGCTAGGAGTAAATAGTAGAACAGTCTAGAACAGTCTAAACTCTTTAACCTTGGTTAGCCAATTAATCTAGGAGAAGGAAAATTCTGAATTCTGTTAAACTCAGAAATTGACATTATCTGTGTTATTCGGACTATTGTCCCCATCTTCATTGTTATTTGTACAATGTTCTTCAGGTATTTCTTGTTGGACTCGGGAACCTTCTTGTCGTAATCGGGAGCCATCACGGAACTTTGAACCTAACCCTTTATTTAGTCCAAGGTTTAGGTTCAAAGTTCCGTGATGGCTCCCGATTACGACAAGAAAGTTCCCAAGTTCAAAATGAAGGTTCCTGAGTCCAACAAGAAATACCTGAAGAAGGCCGGAGGGTATATCGGCCGAACATTGTACAAATAACAATGAAGATGGGGACAATAGTCCAAATAACGCAGATAATACTAATCTTCAAGCCTCATCTCAAACATTCAGAGAAATTAGAAATTGACCTTGTGTTACATCCTACTCATGCAGTAGGGTTGGTAAACAAGTACTTATAAACCGTATCAAAAAAAATAAATAAAAACATACTGAAATACATTTTGTTGGTTAGATAAGAACAGTGATGCTAGATAGTGAATTCTGGAAAGGAGATGTTGATACAAGTTCAAATCCTGGATCAGCGCTAATATCCTTGGGAAAGGTATGAACCCAACTATTCTTACTCCAGCTAAGAGTAAATAGGACCTGCTGGGCTTTTTAACCTTGGCTAAGCAACCACTCTATGAGAATGAAAATTCTGAATTAAAACCTGTTAAACTCATCTTAAGAAATTGACCTTGTGTTACCTCCTACTCATGCGGTGGGGTTGGTAAATATGTACTTATAAACTGTATTAAAAAAAACCTACTGAAATACATTCTGTTAGTTAAATAAGAACAGCGATGCTAGATAATGAATTCTGGAAAGGATCTGTCAAATTGGCTGAGATTGGTGTTTGGCCAAGATAAATGGAATGTTCTTTTTATTCTTACTTTAAAAAGAACATTTCATCTAAAACAGAAATTGGACTTTTGTTATCAGTACACAATGTAAGGGGCCGGTTTAGCTCAGTCGGTAGAGTGTTTGGCTAGGAGCCACAAGGTTCTTGGTTCGATACCAGCCCCTGCCAACTCAGCGCATAAATAGCACAGGGATCTGTGCAGTAAAGTGAGGAGCTGGTGGTAGGTGTGGCGCCCCACCTCAGATGCTAAAATATTCTCCTTGGTCTAGCATTAGTGAAAAGGGGATAGACTCCCTCGCTGTCTGGCTGATACCGACATTAGGCCCCCCTGATGACTTTACTTACTTTTACACAATGTAACTGAAAAATATTATAAGATTATAGAAAGGCAAGGAAAATATTTTGATAACTGAATACTGATGCTATGAATTCATCATCATCATCATCATCATCAAGGCATACCAACAGCACTGATTCCCTCAAATCTCTCTTGCCATCCATCCCTATCAGCCATTGTTCTTACTAAGTCATCTAGACTTCATTCAATGTCCACACATTGCTGATGAATATAAGTTTTTGCTGGTTGGCCAACACTGGTGTGTCCATGCATAGGAGTCCATAGGAGTACATCACTTATAAGTTTGTGCTTCTCCTACAGTGCCCAGCATTTTCTTTCTCATCTTGCTTGACTTAATTGGATGGTTTGCAAGATAGGTGGTAAGTGGTCTTATAGCTGCTGTTTTGTAATATGATTATTGGTTTGTTTTGGTTTACGGCATATCAACCTCAGTGGGTCATTTAATGCCGACAAAGTTTTAAAATAAATTCATTCTTAATGGATAACAAATTTTGTTTATCAACTCATGTTTTTCTATTTAACCCATAGATGGGACCCTAACAGGTACTACCACTCCGGGTCAGAGTGGACCAGGGAGCAATGGTGATGAAGGGGTGCTCCACATTCTCCTTTGTAATATGAATAAAAGAATTTGTTTAAAAAATGCTGGGAACTTTTGCATCAACCCAATACCTGAAAAGTGACATAAGGTCATAGAAAAATAGGGATAATATTTTGATGACTGAATAATGATGCTATGAATAAAAGATTTGTTAAAAAAAATTTTAAATAAATAAAACAACTTTGTAATACATTTCTATGGCAAAAAAAAAAAAAAAAATTGAAATAAATATTCTTGCAAGAATCCTTATAGCTTGAAAAATATAACTTTTAGAAAAGCCTAGCCTCGCCATCCAACAAACATCTTTTCCATAGACATAAGCTAATATGAATTTAGAGTTCCTTTAGTCCATAGCTTTAATCATAGAGCTAACACTAGACAATAAAATTTTGGGTAGGTACTTCTTTTACAGAAACATTACATAAGAGTCTATGTAGCTGAAGCAAACAGATAACGAAAGTACTTATACTGAATATATATTAGGCATAGCTTATCATTTTTGTAAGGTAGTGTAGTGTAGATTTTAAAATTAATGGTAACAGTGGAAAAACACTGCGCGTTTGATTCTAGAAAGGGACTCTTATTCGCTAAGAGAGTCACATGATCAGATGAGGCTGAGAAAGTAGAATTAGTTTAGTTGAAGTTGAGCCCAGGCGGTCCTGTTGGCCACATGTGCAGCAAGAAGGAATCAGCATAATAAAAGTGTGTACACCAGAAAATGTCCCTGCACGGTTTCTTTATTAAAAGAACTAATAAAGATAGAATGCAGAGAAGTAGACAATCTTGATGGAAGATGTCCAACCCGATACATGTATAAAGAACCCAGATACGACACGATGAAAGATGGCAGTGAGAGAAGATGATAAACAACCAATAGACATAAAAAAAAAGTTCTTTTTATGTCTATTGTTTAATAACATTTCAACCTTCATGAGTTTTTAAATGCCAAAGCCATTCTTGCATGTATTTACCAACTTCTCTACACAAGTACGATGTGACACAAGCTCAATTTTACGCATAGTTTAACAGATTTGAATTCAGAGTTTTCCTCCTCCTAGACCAGATGCCATACCAAGTTTAAACAGCCCAGTCTTTCCTGCTATTTACCCATATTAGGAGGGAGAATATGTTATATAGCTTTCCCAAGTATATTAGCGCTATTTTTTTTCCGTAAAACTATACACGTTAGATAACTTTAGATATATATCAAAGTGAAAAAAAACAAACTATATATGAATCAAAAATATCGGTCATGTATTTATTGAAACTTGTTTTAAATGACACATTAAAGCATCTTTTAAGAAGCAGTATGCAACAAAGATAGTCATATCTGCTGCATGCAGATATTACTGAATACAATCACAAAGATGGTTGGGAGAAGAAGCAAATTTTATGAGCCTGGAAGAAAGACATAATTGTATGGGGAAAAGTATAAATGATATGTAAAGTAAAAGTAAAGTCGTCGGGGGCGGCCTAATGTCGGTATCAGCCAGACAGTGAGGGAGTCTATCCCCTTTTCACTAGCACTAGACCAAGGAGATTGTTTGGCATCTGAGGTGGAGCGCCACACCTACCATCAGCTCCTTACTTTACCTGTGCTACTCATAACGCTGAGTTGGCGAGGACCGGAATCGAACTAGGAACCTAGTGGTTTCTAGCCGAACGCTCTACCGACTGAGCTAACCCGGCCCTATTAAATGGTATGTAAAAGAAGAAAAAAAATGCTTTCACTCAGGATTGAACTCGGGAACCAGAGATAACTGTCACTTAGAACTGTCTTTTAACCCAACTGCCTAATCCACTCGGCCATGTGTCCAATTGGAGTGGATTAGGCAGTTGGGTTAAAAGACAGTTCTAAGTGACAGTTATCTCTGGTTCCCGAGTTCAATCCTGAGTGAAAGCATTTAGAAAAATAATTAATTAGCACAACTCCTACCCCAGCTATGGTTAGCGGAATGAGAACAGGATACCCCCGTGGACTAAATAAAGGGTTAGGTTCAAAGTTCCGTGATGGCTCCCGAATATGACAAGAAAGTTACTGAGTTCAAAAAGAAGGTTCCCGAGTCCGACAAGGTTCCCGAGTCCGACAAGAAATACCTGAAGAAGGCCGGAGGGTATATTGGCCGAAACGTTGTACAAATAACAATGAAGATGGGGACAATAGTCCAAATAACGCTAATAATACTAATCTTCAAGCCTCATCTCAAACATTCAGAGAAATAAGAAAAAAAATGATTAAATTTATCTAAAGGCCACCTTTGGCAGCTTGTAAGTTCTGTGTCAACTCACAACTTATTTAATAGAATTGCAAATAAATAGATAAATGAATAAATAAATAGGGCCAGTTTAGCTGAGTTGGTAAAGCATCTGCCAAGGAAACATATGGCTCTGTGTTCATGAAAATTGTCCACCAGCTTCTCTTTCTCTTCTTTTTCCTCTTCTTCCTCTTCCTCTAATAAAACCAGACTTAGTATTAATTAACAAGAAGAGAATTTATCTTGTAGATTTTGCCATCCCGGCAGATCACAGAGTGAAAATGAAAGCAAACAAAAAGATAGACAAATACTTGGTCCTCGACAGAGAACTAAAAAAAAAAAAAAAAAAAACAGTGGAATATAAAGGTAAAAGTTGTGTAGTTTGTAATTGATGCCGTTGGAACAGCCCTGAAGGGTCTGGAAAAGAGTCTAGGTGAACTGGAAATCAGAAGAAGAATGGAGAAACATGGAGACAATACTAAAAAGAGTTTCTGAGGAGACTTGTTGTCACTCAGATTCTAGTGAAAGACCACCAGCTAATGCTGATGTGAAAAACTCACAAGGAATTAAATAATAAATAATAAAATCTATCTATCTATCTATAATATCTATCTATCTATCTCCCTCTGTACATTATCTATCTAATCTATCTCTCTCTGTACTATTAAATAATTATTATCTATCTATAATCTCCCTCTGTACATTATCTATCTGCTATCTATCTCACTTGATTATTATTATTTATCATGTGTTGATATTATGATTCTAATTGTTTTTATATCTATATCAGTTATTCATAACTATCTAGAATCTTATTCATATCTATCTGTCTATAATCTATCTATTCATATCTATTTCTAAATATTATTGAAAATCTATCTCTCTATATCTAATTGTTCTATCTTTATCTATCTGTTCATATTTATTTGCAGTTTAGTTCAGTTGTAGCCGTCGACTAGGAATAGGTTTTTTTACATTAAACTCATTTAATGAGTGCACAGGGATCTGTGCAGTAAAATAAGAGAACTCTGGTTACCTGAATTATAAAACCTGTCTTGCATTATATGTCACTTAAACACTTTAATTGAACATTAAAATCAGTTACTGCCCCTTTCTCATGTCACTCAACTGCCAACCATTTATACACCTTGGCACTCTACCAAACAGAAATGGTGAGAGGTGATATTTTAACACTCTGAAGAACCAGATGGTTTGCCTTAAGGAAAACTATCAGGGAATGGCAAATAAACAGGTAATAAAATTTACAGAAGTAATAAATGTCATGACAATAGTCGTGAGAATAGTTTTCATTTAACTATCAAAAATAGAAATAAGATAAAAAAAAACTTAGAGGATGCCTAGTTATATAATAGGTGTTAGCAGTACTGAGTTCAATCCTACCTTTAGGTACCCAATACTTTTAACCTTGTGTCAGACGAGGCAAATGGTTATTAAGCTGGGGTTTTTTTTCAGATTATTACTATGGAGTTTGATCTAAGTGTTCAATATTTGTGACCTTTGCTAGACTATGCTAAGTGTAGAATACATCAGCATGAAGTAATGGTTAACAAACTTATCTCACAAATTATTGCTGTGGATTAGAGAGTTCAATCCTTACTCTGCCTTTTAGAATATGCCAGTTGCATTCCCAGCAACAACAAAAAAACAATATATATATATATATATATATTGTTTTTTTGTTGTTGCTGGGAATGCAACTATATATATATATATATATATATATATATGGTACAAGTTAAGGAACAAGTTAAGGATTACCCAAAAGTCTACATCAATCAGATATGTGGGGTTACTGAATGTTGTGCAGAGGACCTGCCAAGAATGATGGCCAATAGTGACGGGTGGTGAGGAAGAGTAATGGAAACCCATGCAGTCGGCACAACCTGATGATGATGAAGAATTTGTTACCACACGCTCCACTAGCAAAAGAAAAACTTATTCAAAATTCAGATAATGAAACAAAATAAAGTAGACCATTTCTGCCTTGCACATTTGAAAATCACTTGAATGCAAAATTTGAAGAACTTGCAAATCCCTCAAATGCAATAATGCAAAATCTCAGCCTCCTCCTAGATGTCAAAATCCAAATTCTCAAATAAATAATATACATCAAACTCTGACATTTTCATTTCTCTTTCAGTCATATTTTGGTCATTTTCACCTTTAGTTTTCACCTTTAGTTGGCTAAATTCCTAGCATAAAATTGTGCATGCGCATTATCTGAAATGAACTTAATTGTTATTAAGAACACATTTTATGATATTTTTGTGTTAAAGCATGCAGTTGTATTGTTTTCAAAAAAGTTTCTAAGATTTGTTTATTTCGCACTGAGACCTTCAAAATGGCTACCGGCTTGTTTCAAAATGAAAGTCAAGGGAGGTTACTCTAATTGCCTTATCTGCTAGGAATTTAGCCAACTAAAGGTGAAAATTACCCATATTTCAATATTACCATTAACATGTTAAGTTCAAGTCAGACATGGGAAATGAAAAGGCACATCATGTTTATTACACAAACCACCAACCACAGTGATTCAGAGATATCCAGCTTCTTGAACGTATTCAAGTCTTTCATGTTCAAGGTCAAAAATAAGCTGGAGGCCTCTGGTGAGACATGTCATCTGTGGCCAAAAGAAAGAAACATTATAAGGTTCATTGGTACAATATACTTTTAGTAATTAATAAGGTTGTGTTTAGCCCCTGGATTATGGTTCCAGTTGAGCAATACACACCTTCTTCCAAGGAGAAATATTTACAGATATATTACTAAGAAAAACTTGTGTGTTCTCCTCAGTTGGAGATTTGTCAGGCCAAGGGAGCAGTAGCATCAAGTTTGTAGCTAAGTCAGTTAAGTTAGTTACCACACTTTTGTAGAGAGAGTGAAATTACATAACAAGTTGCTTTAGTGGTTGTAAAAATCATTTTACACTTTAGAAAAATAAAAGAGAAGATTCTTTGCCACAAAATGAAAATAAAAACAAAGAAGCTTGTAGTAAATATAACAGAGAGACACCATCAGCTGTGGTAATTAATAGATATAGAAAAGCCTAAATATTGACTTACTCAAATTTCATTTACAGAAATGGCAGAGAAGAACAAAAAAAAAAAAAAGAAGAAGAAGAAGAAGAAGAAGTAAAAAAAAAGAAGAAGAAGAAGAAGAAAAAAGAAGAAAAAGTAAAAGTAAAGAAGAAGAAAAAGAAGAAGAAGAAAAATAAAGAAGAAGAAGTAAAAGTAAAGAAGAAGAAGAAAAAAAAAATAAAGAAAAAGAAGAAAAGTAGAAGAAGAAAGTAAAGAAGTAAAAACAAGAAGAAGAAGAAATAAAAATAAAGAAAAGAAGAAGAAAAAGTAAAGAAGAAGAAAAAAGAAAATAAAGAAAAAAGTAAAGAAGAAGAAGAAGTAAGGAAAGAAGAAGAAAAAAATAAAGAAAGAAGAAAAAAAGTAAAGAAGAAGAAAAAAAGTAAGGAAGAAGAAGAAATAAAAGTAGAAGAAGAAGAAGAAGAAGAAGAAGAAAGAAGAAGAAGAAGAAGAAGAAGAAGAAGAAAAGAAGAAGAAAAATAAAGAAAGAAGAATAAAAGTAAGGAAGAAGAAGAAAAAAGAAGAAGAAGAAGAAGAAGAAGAAGAAGAAGAAGAAGAAGGAAGAAATAAAAATAAAGTTAAAAAAAGAAAAAGTAAAGAAGGAGAAGAAGAATGAGAAGAAGAAGAAGAAAGCATAAAGGAGAAGGAGAAAAAGAAAGAAGTGAGGTAGGGTTGAAAAAGCTATATGTTAAGTTGGCCATCTTACAGAGCAACTAAACATGATGTTTGAAACAAAGCCAAGTCACGTGAATATTGTGAGTAACAAACTCAAAAGGCCAATGTTTCCCTAACAAAATTACAAGTCTTATCAACTCTATACATTCGATGAAAGTAAATACAAGTACAGAAAATAAAAGTGAGACTGAGAAATATATTTCATAGAAAAGAAGGTGCATTTGTGTGTGAGAAAGCAATTATTTTTCAAGGGTTACATCATTCATTAATTTGAAACTGAAGCGGATGAAAGAGATCCATGAGGCAGCCTCTTTTTCACTTTCTCATTTATTAATTGGTGTATATTAAATGACACAATCAGAGTAAACGACAATGTAATCTTATGAAGAAACACATTGATATAGAGAATATTGTAAAAACAAAACAAAAAAAGATACTGGCTATTTATATATGACTGTTAATAGTACAAATTTTATTATAGATTAAGCTCTCTCCACACACACACACACACACACACACACCAAATCAATAAGCTCACATCCTTTGTTTGTTTAGTTTTATGGCATATCAACCACAGTGGGTAATTTAATGCTGGCAAAGTTTTGAAAGATTCAAAGCAATATTTTAGTACATTTTTTAAACTCAATTTTTTTTGTAAACAAATTTTCTATCTAACCCATAGATAGAACTCTAACAGGTACTACCATTCCAGGTCAGAGTGGTCCTGGAAGCAATGGTGATGAAGGGGTACTCCACATTCCTCAAACCTCCAGAACTGGAATCTCACCATCAGTTGGAGTTTGACATCATACTCAGGACATGAAGACCCTCAACGATGGCCTTCTTGCACATATATGATAAAAAGGGTTGGGGCTTGCCATAAGGGCAATAGGGCCAGAACAATCATATAGGTGCTAGGGATTAATGTGTTTAGCCGATTAATCAGAGGTGGGGGGGGGGGGCTCTCCGATCGCCTGTCTAGCCTAAGTAAGTGCCCAAGTGACTAGCAAGTCTTTATTATTATTATTATTATTGTTTTATTACAAGTGGTAGTAATCTAAATTTGTCTGAATTTCTTAACTGAAGTATTCATCTCTATATATATATATATATATATATATATATATATATTATTATAATGGAGATTGTGGGTTTTTCTGTCTGTAACCGAAACTATATTAGTATACAATTCACAATTCCGTTTGTTATTTACGTCATATTCTCCATGATTTTATTTTTATTTATTCCTCAATTATTAATAAAATTGTTTTACATCATTAAGACTGTTGACTATATCTATATCCTAATAACATGCTATTATATTTTTATATACAACAGAATAGCGGATTACAGTGTGAACGGGAAGGCTAATTTGCATGTTGATCTAAAAAATTTGATTTTAATAACTATGAGCTTAGTATTATTGATTTCTAATTGTTTGGTTTTATCTTATTGAATATGAGTAAAAATCTCGGGGATAAATCTTTTAAAAAATCCATTAACAAAAAAGAAATAACTGTAA
Source organism: Doryteuthis pealeii (assembly GCA_023376005.1). NCBI lineage: Eukaryota > Metazoa > Mollusca > Cephalopoda > Myopsida > Loliginidae > Doryteuthis > Doryteuthis pealeii. The sequence goes on from CM042178.1 coordinate 34,136,763, forward strand.
TTTTATTCCTTACTTCTATTTTAACTAAATAGTTAAATTAAGAAAATTTACCAATGAAAGACGGGAGTAATGGAAAATGATGGAAGAGTTAGTTTCAAAGTTGTTCTATTTTTCAATCATACCCCCTCTGTTCCAAATGTTTTTATCTGCATTCTTATTCAGTTTCATTAGCCTTTCTAATTTAATATAATATTTTATTATAAAACTTAAATACTTGCACCCGGAGGGTGCATATATTATCTAGTATATATAAGAAAGATTCTGTATGTTTGTTTGTATAATGACAGAGTGCACACCATTTTATAAAGGAAAATTTGTGGAGACCAACAAAGACCAAAGTTCGATAAAATCCACACCCTATTTTTGTCCAAGAGGGTGGTAAAAACTTTTACCCCTCATTTCCCACAAGAGAAGTTAAATAAAAAAACAAATACAATAAATCAATGATAATTTTAAAAATTGATTAAAAAAATAAAACAAATTAATAAAGGATAAAACATAAAAAGCAAATAAAAGACAAATACAAGAATAATAAAAATAAGCAACTTAAAAACAAAAATATATAAACAATAAAACATAATAAAACATATGTAGAAAAAGAATTTTATTAATCTATATATAAATATAGATAAGAGATTTACTTTTAACTTTTTAAATCCCAGACAACACCAGGTAGCTCTGCTAGTTATTAATATTATTAGTTTTTAATAACCATTTTTCATATGCTGTTTGTTGCTTTACTACAAATAGTAGTAGACGTAACAGTCTTAAGTTGTCTGAATTTTTTTTATATGAAGCAGTCATTATTATTAATAACTTGTGAATTTGCTGTGCGTGGTGTGGTTTTGTTTTGTGCTAGGCACTGTAGGCGGCTTCATCACTTTGTGACAGGCTTACTACGCTTGCAACCTGACTATGCAGTATTTAAAATATCAACATATAATCTCATAGATATTGTCTCCTAACAAAATGTGGAAAGGCATGCCCGGTATTATCTTAAGCCTCAAAAAAATTAAGTTTTTACCTGGTATCTGATACCTTTTACACTTCACACTTTAGATTTTACCTTTTTTATTTATCCATTCACTGTAGATGAGTCAGCTAATAAAAAGAAAAAAGGTACAAAATTTACCCTGATGGTTTGGGTCAATTTCTTTGTTTAATGGCATATCAATCTTTATGGGTTATTTAATGCCAAAGCTATCATTGTAGAAAAACAATATGGTACTATTTTAACTCATAGGTGGCAGGATGAAAGGGGTTTCATACCTTTCCCAAGGGTATTAGTCTGAAAGTAAAACGTAATAGCATGACTAGGGTTTAGCTCAGTCAGTAGAGTGTCCGCTTAAGAACCACAAAGTTCCTGGTTTGATACCAGCCCTTACCAACTCAGCGTATGAGTAGCACAGTACTGTAAATTAAGGTGCTGATGGTAAACAATCTCCTTGGTCTAGTGCTAGAGAAAAGTGGATAGACACCCTCACTATCAGGCGGATAACGACTTTAGGTCACCCTGACGACTTTACTTTTTTGACTTTACAATGTTGCAGTCCAGTTAGTTAGCTAGTATGCCATACCCCAGATGGAATAAGCTGTTTTATATAAAGATTTTTCAATAGTGTTTTTTGCTTTTATTTTTGCTGCTTTTGATCTCAACACTCAGGTTGTTTTAATATTGCAAGTGAAGCAAGCAACATCAAACAGAAATAAAGATAAGTTTATGATAAGGTCTCAATTAGCATCCTTTATCATTATAATTCAGTTTATTTTATTAGTTTTTTTTATATCTAATTTATTTCCTTTGATAGATGATAAAGTTGACCATTCCTTCCACCCTTTCAGTGATGGGAGAAAGCAAAGGCAAATATTTATCAACAAATTTCTCCAAATAAAATTATCTTGATTCAAATTAAAAATCTTAAATTTTATTTTTATACATGCTATTTTGATCATGTGACTATGTTAGGTTTAGTATAAGATAATTTAAATAGGGATACCATCATCATCCTCATCAGCTTGCACTAACAGCATGGATACCCATGATTCTCTCTTGCCACCCAATCCTTATTGGTTATTACCTCTGACAGGTCTCCCACACAGCATCCAGAATCCAAACAGAACTGACTGATATAGGTTTTTTGCTGGTTGGCCGACACTGATGTGTCCATGCGTAGGTGTCCAGAGGAGAATGTCACTTATGAGTTTGTCCTTGCTTCTCCAGCAGTGTTCACCATATCTTGTTCATCTTACTTGGATGGTTTGTGTGATAGGCAGCAAGTGGTTGTACAGCTGCTTTGGGTGGTTTGTGAGATGAGAGGCAAGAAGCCATACTGCTGCTTTCTTGTGGGGTGCTGCTTTCTTGTGGGGTGCTGCTTTCTTGTGGGGTGCTGCTTCCAGAATTTGTTCAAGACAACATGCAGCATCCTTGTGCAGTTCCCATCTAATCAGGGAGAATTCACCTTATCTAATCAGGGAGAACCAAAAAGCAGGGAAAGGTCTAAGTTGGTTCAATTATATATAATACACCCTTGCTTCCATTCTATAATATCAAATAAAATGATTGTAATAAATATAATAATAGGGGCCGGGTTAGCTCAGTCGGTAGAGTGTTCGGCTAGAAACCGCAAGGTTCTTAGTTTGATACCGGCCCTCGCATATGAGTAGCACAGGGATCTGTGCGGTAAAGTAAGGAGCTGATGGTAGGTGTGGCGCTCCACTCAGACACACAAAAATCTCCTTGGTCTAACGCTAGTGAAAAGGGGATAGACTCCCTCGTTGATTGGCTGATACCGACATTAGGCCGCCCCAACGACTTTTTTTTACCAATACCACAAAGTGTAAAACTGTTGACAACTTGATTATTAGGAGATTCTACATTTTCATTTTTTTTCATTTTTTTTTGTTTGGAAGAAAGAGGAGTTGGCAGGTGAGAAGGAGCTCTCAAAGTAGTTTTGACCAACAAGAAGAGTGCCTCTTTGGTTTGAATTCAGAGTTTTCCTTCTCTAGACCGGTTGCCATGCCAAAGTTAAAGAGCCCAGTCTGCACTACTAGAATAATTGCATGCATATACCTTTCCCCAAGGGTATTAGCGCTGTGTGAAATGCAAACAGCCTCATTCAGGATTTGATGACGTACAACAAAGTTTGGGATGAATATATAGAATAACATACATGTTTCACAGCACCTGAATATTCACTTCTTGGTTGGGCCAAGAATTTTTCAGCACCCCATTCTAATAATGACAAAGGTTAGTCTAAGAAATTTGGGAAACTCAAGACTACTACAACAACTACTATAAAAATGTAAACAAGCCAAACTTGTAGGCTTGCATAAAAATGTTAACAACCAAATTATTAGAAGATTCCTCATTGTGTAACCGTACAGATGTAGACTATATATATATATATATATATATATATATAATGTTTGTGTGTGTGTGTGTATGTGTTAGGAGCAGGTCTGGGAGGCTTATAAGAAAACAAGATAGTGGTTCCTATTGCGGCATGCACCCTGTGTGTTGTTATGTCTGACTCACTTTCATTCCCTGTGCCAAAGATGAATTCCTAAGTCAGATTCCTGACAGACAATACATTTAATAACAAAAATAGGAAGTGTCACTGATACTCAGCAAAAGGTTTGCAAACAAATAAAAATCACAAAGCAAAGTACATGTTTATCAACACAGAAGAAGAAGAAGAAGAAAAAAGAAACAAAAAGAAAACAAGTGAAGCCAAAATAACAATTCCTTAAGTACTTATCTTTCAAAACAAAAATTTCTTAACTACTTGGAAGCGGCTAACATGATAAATCATGTGCAATATCTTCACCGTCGACTGACTTACAACAAAATTGTTTGTCCTATGTCTTCTTAGCTTGACACTGAATTGGATAGTTAGTGGGTTGTTTGGTTTAATGGCATATCAACCCTTATGGGTTATTTCATACTCAATCTTGTTTTATATATATATATATATATATATATATATACAGTGATACTGGTAGCTTTTTGATTTAGTGCGTCCTGTGATGCACATATTTGCTTTGAATGAGTCCCTGTGAAAATGTATGTATTTACCAACCTCTTCGCTTGAGTAGGATGTGACACAAGGTCAATTTCTTAAGCGGAGTTTAACAGTTTTGAATTCAGAGTTTTCCTTCTCCTAGACTGGTTACCTAACCAAGGTTAAAAATCCAGCCTGCTCTACTATTTACCCATAACTGGGGGGAGAGTAGTTGGAGGCATACCTTTCCCAAGGGTATTAGTGCTAGGTGAAATGCAAATAGCCTCATCCAAGTTTTGAACTCAGGTTCACAAGTCCATTTCCTATGACTCTAACCATTAGACCATGCGCCTTTTTTTTTATATACATATATGATTTGTTTATAGAAATAATTTTCAATAACATCATGTGTATTAATAAATACTGGTGGTTGACATTCAGCCACTGCCTTCTAGCACATATATGATAAAAGGGGATCATGGGAAATGGACTCATCGCCCCAAGTTCAAATCCTGGACGTGGTAATTGGATTTCACTTAGCGCTAATACCCTTGGGAAAGGTATGAATCCTACTCTCCCTCCAGCTATGGGTAAATAGCAGGGCAGACTGGGTTCTTTAACCATGGCTAGGTAACCAGTCTAGGAGAAGGAAAACTCTGAATTCAAGCCTGTTGAACTCCGCTAAAGAAATTGACCTTGTGTCGTATCCTGCTCATGCGGAGGGGTTGGTAAATATATATATGATAAAAGGGGAGGGTGTTTGCCATAAGAGCAATTTGAAGAATACAATTGGGACAATCATATATTCGCTAGAGCTTGACATGGCCAGGCAATTGCCTCTCTGACTGCCTATCTAGCCAAAGTGGGCTGTTACAGGTTAAAGGACCACTTAGTATCTGGGTCACAAACTGCTCAGCCACCACAATCCTATTCTCAGGCATTACAGGTGACTACCCACAGCCAACAGGCAGCCCCATTGGGATGAGGGTCTGACCCTTCTGCAGATGCTGTTGGCATATTCGACAGCCCCATCTGATAGGGCAGAAATTAGATAAATGATTCAAGCAGTTTCTTAGATGCTGATAAAGGGATAAAATAATCAGTATTGTAGAATGGCTTATAAGGTATCTTAAGAGAGAAATTTGTTCTTCATCTTTTTACCCTGATAATGAACCGGATAGTGACATTTTTTTAGAGGGTGATGAAGTTGGTTGGATTTTATACAATGTGTCAACTCATGGGTTATTTTATGCTGAAGACGTTATTGAAGTAAGTCAGTTAGACAGTCAACAATTGGTTTGAGCAATGTGACTGGCCAAGCCTAACCATGCAGTTACTAGTTCTCCAATGAACCCACTATAACAGCTTAAATAATTACTGCCACTACTGCCAGGAAGAGTCCATTAAGCTGAGGAGGTGTTTGACTGTTCCACTGTCCAATAGTTAACAATCTGTAACAGTCATTTCCAGACTGCAGGTTCAATCCTGGCTAAGGGTGAAAGTAACACAGAATAACAATTAACAGTATTCTACATCTCCCCTTCCTCCCCCCCTCTCCCATTGTGCAAGCGTATCGGCCTTTGAGGAGAAATTAGTTCCTTTCGGCCAGGCTGATTACAGGGGAGCAGACGTTTTATTCATTCTTGTTGCGTATTCAAAAAAAAAAATTTTCAACTCTTTTTTTTAAAACTCATTTTTTGATTTATTTAACCCATAGATAGATAAGACCCTAACAGGTGCTACCACTCCAGGTCAGAGTGAATCTAGGAGTAATGGCAATGAAGGAGTACTCCAAACTCCCCAGAGCTCCAGAATCGGAACCCGACCACTAGTTGCAGTTTAACGTCATATCCAGGACCCTAAGACCTTCAGCCACTGCCTTCTAGCACATATAAGATAAAAAGGGTTGGGAGTTTGCCATAAGAGCAATACGGTTTGGACAATCATATAGGTGCTAGGGCTTGATATGACCAACCAACTGATTAGAGGGGGGTTCTCTGATTGCCCATCTAGGCCAAAGTGGAGTGTTGTATGTCATGGACTGCTCAGTCACCAGGATTCCATCCTTAAGCATCATAGATTGCCACCTGCGACCAAAAAGTGGCTGCAGGAGTGCAGTCGGTGTATTCTACAACCCCAGCCAACCAGGGGGAGGTGATAAAGGTAGTTTAAATAATTAGCATTTTAGAATGGCTTATAATTCATACTACAAACATTTTGGGCAAATATTTAACAATGCATTTGGGAAACAGCATCTTTTTAATTTAGAAAATGAAGTTTTATAAAAAAATAAAATTTTTGTGTTGGAGATCTATGAGACTTATTGCTCAAAATCGTGATGTGACGTAACAAGTGGATTTGCAATTTTTAATTGCATGTAACTTCAACCCAGGTTTATTTGGCAGTATAAAATGGAAATAATAGTTGCATTTAACAAGGAACTACATATTGTAAATTGTTACCAACATATATAATTCACTAGTGCTGTGTTAAACTCACTTAGCAGTGGGGGATTAAATCCAGGGACAGTGTAGCTTGTAAGTGCCTTTATGTTCCATCATTATTACTGTAGCAATTAAAGTGTTTTTATAAAAGCTGCAGCTAGTTCAAAAAATTCTTGATGTTATTTTTTTAAATTTTTTAAATAACTGTATTCACAAGAATACAGTTATTTAAAAAATAACATCATTTTCAAAAAAAAAAAAAAAAATTCATTGGGAAGTAATGCTATAGCTGGACTGCTTCAGTTCAATTCTTTTGATAAAGAGGTATTACCTCGAAAATTCAAGAAAGAATAAAAATACAGGTCAACACACAACACCATTGTTACCGTATTATTATTTTTTTTTATTTATTCCAAATTGCATTGTGATAGTCTTCTAAATCAACCTCCTAACCAATATATAATATATATAATATATATATATATATATATATATATATGAGAGAGAGAGAGATGATCCTGTTGAAAATGGTCAATGAGGGTTAAAAGAATTCGGAATAAAATTGAAACTAAACCTAAATCTTGTAAAAGGACAAAGAATATTTATTGCTGTAATTTGTCAAAAAAAAAAAAAAAGAAAAAAAAAAGACTAATCACTAATTAATCATAATACCCCCGCCCCCACCCCCCCAAAAAAAAATAATTTCCCCTAACAGAGATAACAGAATGAAGCTTACTTTACAAGATTCTAAGCAAACTCTGCATTTTAAAAACAGCTTCAGCATTCTTGTAATATATATCTACACAGAATTGTACTTATTTCTTGGGAGACCTCCAAAATACGACATTAAGTGACAGCATTGAAATGGGTGGGGGGGTGGGGGGGGTGATATCAGAGACTCCTTTTGGGAATTGTTTATTGTCAAAGTCAAAGAAACTTAAACTAGTCTCCACAATGTGTAGTCGTTTTGGTAGAATTCAATAAGTAAGTTTTTAAAAAAAGAGGGAAAAAAAAAGCCCAACAAAGGAAAAACAAGACAAAACAAGAGAATTAATGTGTCAGTGAGATAAGGGAAGAGAATATTATATACATGTATGGGCATGTACAAACACACACACACTCACACACAAAGATACAGAAAGGCGCACTCACAAGCACATACATGCAAAATATACACACACACACACACACTTTCTATCTTAAATAACCTTTTTTGCTGAATATGAATTTTACAAGATCTGAGTAGAAAGTAATGAGACTGATTTTGTTTTTGTTTTTTCTTTTTTTTTTTTTTAACTCTTTTTCAAGTTAGCACCCTGAGTGAAAATCAGCTGATAAATGTTGATCATGAACATGTGTGAAAAACATTCAGTTCATGTTTGTCTCTTCTTAGAATTTGCAGTCAACTAAATTCACTTACAAGTTTGTTTGGTAAAGTGTATGACAAAAATTTGGGGGTTAACACTGATTAAGAAAATATGAGGTGAAAAAAAGAAAAAAAAAGAAAGGAAAAAAGGGAACATGTGTTTATTTACGTCTGGGCTTAAATAAGTGCACATGTTGCATGCACACATAGTTAATAAAATAAAAAATCACTCTCGTTGTTTTGTTCACTCAATCACTATCTGCTCATATCTATCTATCTATCTATTTCAGTCTATTCATATCTATCTATCTATCTATTTCAGTCTATTCATATCTATCTATCTATCTATCTATTTCAGTCTATTCATATCTATCTATCTTTTTCAGTCTATTCATATCTATCTATCTATCTATTTCAGTATATTCATATCTATCTATCTATCTATTTCAGTATATTCATATCTATCTATCTATCTATTTCAGTCTATTCATATCTATCTATCTATTTCAGTCTATTCATATCTATCTATCTATCTATCTATCTATCTCAGTCTATTCATATCTATCTATCTATTTCAGTCTATTCATATCTATCTATCTATTTCAGTCTATTCATATCTATCTATTTCAGTCTATTCATATCTATCTATCAATCTATTTCAGTCTATTCATATCTATCTATCTATTTCAGTCTATTCATATCTATCTATCTATCTCAGTCTATCCATATCTATCTATCTATCTATCTCAGTCTATTCATATCTATCTATCTATTTCAGTCTATTCATATCTATCTATCTATTTCAGTCTATTCATATTATCTATTTTCAGTCTATTCATATCTATCTATCTATCTATTTCAGTCTATTCATATCTATCTATCTATTCAGTCTATTCATATCTATCTCAGTCCTTTTGTTTCAAATTATCTAAGCTTCATATTTTTCTCATTACTAATATAAGTAATGAGAAAAATTATATATATATGTAGAGAGAGAGAGAGAGAGAACAAGATAGATACATTCATCTATGAATTAAGTTTATTTGCAATTAAGTTGCTGTTTATATATATATATATATATATATATATATATATATATATATATATATATATGTGTGTGTGTGTGTGTGGTGTGTGTGTTGTGTGTGTGTATTTTTCTACATAGTCTCATTACTTTCTAAAAAGATCTCAAATCAAATCCTAGCTATTCTATGGGTAAGTTTTACAGAAAATATAATTTCATGAAACATTATTCCAGAAAACTATGTTTATATACACAGAAGAATAAACATTAAAAAAAAAACACTTATGTGTGTGCATCAATATACACACACTCTTTTCTGAATAAACACAATATACACACAAAAATAGAAAAGAGTTTGAAATAAAAGAAATGTTATTGCCATTGATGTACAAGTAGATAAACCTCCTCCTCAAAAAACATTTGGTGTCATGTCAATTGTTCTTCCTCAGTCAATGACTTTGGTGACCCAACACACAAAATGTTCTCAACAGCTACAGTCAACATTGCATGAAGCATTGAAGCTCTGATTTAAGAAGATAGAATTTTGTGAACTATTTACGGAAATTAGTCTTCCAAAGTCAGTGGCCCATGTGTATGCTACTCAAACTTATATATATATATACACACCTACTAAGCATCGTGTGTATGTGTGTGTGTATATATATATATATATATTATATATAATCCAAAAGTCCAGAGAAGAAATCTTCCTTACGACACAAGAGTTTTATTTAAAAAACCTGTCGTAGTTTGAGAGCTCAATGTGTGCTCTTAATGTTAGAGTCACAGAGCAAATATATAAGTAAAGAAATAACAAAAGACTTAGAGATTTAGCATTATAGTCTATTTCAGGGAGCTTAGACAAATAGTGAGTCGGGAGAGTTAGACAATTTGTCTAAGCTCCCCGAAATAGACTATAATGCTAAATCTCTAAGTCTTTTGTTATTTCTTTACTTATATATATATATGTGTGTGTGTGTGTGTGTGTGTGTGTGTGTGGAGAAAATTTAGAAAAACAAACACAGGATGTTACGATGGATGGAAAATTTATTGTCGATACTCGAGTATTTCGGTTTTACAGTGGAAACCTTCTTCAGGACTAAGGATTTGTGTAGCGAGAAGATGAAGGATGTTTTGTATGAATTGGAAAACGTGTGGAAAAAGGTTATTTACCGTTAGTTGCGTTTGTGGTTGAAATTTGATGACATGATTATTGCATGCGGAAGCGAAAATTAATGATCAGAAAACGTCAAAAGTCGAACGTGAATGGCCCACGAGTAGAAGTTAAAAAGCTGTGACGTATTCCATATGAATATTAATGTATAAAAACTAGAGAAGTATTAATTGTTAAATTGTTTAACATAAATATACACACACACACACACACACACACACACATATATATATATATATGGAGGCGCGTGGGCTAGTGGTTAGAGTTGTGGAAAATGGACTCATCGATTAGAGTTCAATTCCTAGACGAAGCTGTTGGCATTTCACATAGCGCTAATACCCTTGGGAAAGGTATGAATCCATATATTCTCCCTCCAGCTATGGGTTAAATAGTAGGGAAGACTGGGCCCTTTAGCCTTGGGTAGGTAACCAGTCTAGGAGAGGGATAACTCTGAATTCAAAATTCCTGAGGTCGGTCGTTGATTGGGTTTGTGGCAACCCTTGATGCACCAATTCTTTCCTATCGACTGTGCCAAAAAGTGTGGAATGGTCCAACACAAGCCTTCACCACTATAAACAAATAACTGTGTGGGTGTTCATTGTATGTATGAACCCTTATGCGTCGAAAATCGACGAGAGAGTCCATAATATAAAAATAAAGTGCATCATAACCATTTCTGTACAAATACGATGTGTCAAAAAAAAAAAACAACGTTCATTACCACGAGGGCAGGGAAAAGAAAGACATTGCACAGATCTTGCAGAAAACTGTACTTCATGCAATAAGAATTGATTGAATTGCAAAATTCCTTTATTCAACAAAAGGTTTTGTACCACCTCCATTCTACAAATAAATATGCAGTTCAATTTTTTTTTTTACTTTAGATTTCAAGTTGATTTATAAGAAAGGATCTGTGGATATACCACAGTATGATAATTTAATTATTACAACATTTGATATGTTTACTTAAGAGCTATTGCCAAAAGTTCAATATGCAAAAAGTATGATAATCTTGATTTAACTTTCTCTCACTCTTTTTTTTTTTCTTTCCTTCTTCTCATCTTTTCATTATGTTCAATTAAAACAGATTAGTGTTATTGCTTCCGCACACTCACCCCCTCTCCATATATCTTTGCCCTACTCTTTCTTTCTTATTATATTTTTTCTGTGTAGTATGTGTTTTTTTCTTCCCTTTCTTTCTTTCTAATAAAAACAGAATAGTCCATTATTTAGCTGAGCTGATGACACTCATAAGAAATAAGAATTCGGCAGATAAGCAACACTAGATAATCAGGATTTACATTTTTGCATTTCATCTTGGATGATTTTGGATGGTCTCATTTTTAATCAGAGGATATTGTAATGGTCATATGATTAAGAAACATTAGAATATAGATTGGTTCCAACCAAAATATATACACAAATGTTTTATTTGTATAATAATAAAAATGTTGGATGAGTAAATGGTTGTATATTTTCAGACATTCCTTATGTGTGGGGGTGGGGGTCATGATGTATCATTGTACAAAATGGATGTAGCAACTTGCATCCAAATCCTGGACAAGTTTGTTTGCATTTCACTTAGCATATCTTAGAAAAGGCGTGTAGTGCAGACTGGGTTCTTCAGCCTTGGTCAGGCAACCAGTATAGGAGAAGGAAAACTCTGAATTCAAAACCAGCTTTACTTTGCTTAAAATTGACCTTATGTCACATCCTGCCCTTGGTGGAGGAATTGGGTAAACACCTATATATATATATATATATATATATATATATATATATATATTTCACCGGAGGCTCATATTTTCGGATGTAATAAGGATCCCGACTATGCGAGTTTAAACATCATTGCAGATTCATGTTGCTGGACTTGTTACATTTTAAACTTCATTTGTAACCGGAACATTTTCCTGAACTTTTTTGATATTCATTTACATTTTTACTACAAACTCTTTTGAGTTTTTATGATAAAAATGCTTTAACATTTTAAAATAAAATTTATTTTATTTTAAACACAAATATGTATTTTTTTTTTTTTTTTTTTTAAATTCCGGTACTGATCGGGAGCGTTCGTTGCTTGTAATTACTGATATATTCATTTCGTTTTCCGCTTACAATTGAAAAGACATATTCATAATGTCGAAACAGATATCTGTCAGCAAAAATGTTTAACATCTTGTTTTTCTATAAAACTTTCTTACATATATATATATATATACACATACACACATATATATACATATATACACAGAGATGCTGATAGGTATGCATCCTGCGTCCCTGGATGCATCAAAGTCTAAAAGGACGTAGTGAAATCATATCCATGCATCCCAGTGTTTTTTCTTTTTCACCATTTCAAGCTAACAGTAAATACATTTCAATAGTTTCTTAGAAACAAATTACACAGGATAGGTTACAAAGTAGGAGTTAGACGGCTTTAGTTGGGACCCACAAATTTTCCTGGCAAATTTTCAAAGCAAATATGTGCGTCCCAGGATGCACTAAGTCAAAAAGCTACCCGCATCACTATATATATATATATATATATATATATATATATGCATAAACAAATTTTGTTGAAAATAACAGAATCTAACTTATTTTGAAGTTTATTTTTCCTTTCAATCCTTCTAATAGTTTTCTTCATACCATGTATGGGTGTATATATATATATATATATATATGGTTTGAGAATTTCATAATTAGAACCTGTCAGTAACTAAGCGCCATTGACTTCATTTCCATGCTAACCTAATATATATATATATATATATATATATATACACAGATATTTATGTAGACATGGATACAACTGACTGTGAAATCTTATCTTAAGTTTCAATGATGAATTGAAAATGCTGACACAAAATGACATTTTTCCACCAATTAAAAAGAGGAACATTTCTAAGTTCTGTGAAATGAGATCCAAAAGGCTGAACAACATTTGCAGCATTTCCTTAAGAAGAGATTTCAATTAGGGGGTGGGGCATAGAAAAGGCAGAGAGAGAGAGAGCAAGATTTCTTTTCAATTCTGTCAATGCATGTGATGAAAAGCACTCAAGTCTTCCTGCAACACATGCTTCAATCTAGAAAAATTCTCAGATGACAAAACAAAATTCAAAGCAAGAATCTATTAGTTGAATATTCAATCTCAACAAAAGATGAGAACAGTAACACTATCAAATAAATTAATCGATCTTGAATTTAGATTAACAATTATGGCACAAAAATGTATCTTCAATTATTTTAAACAGGCAATCGCTTTATACTCAGTTGTAATATCAATGTTTTAAGAACCAATGCATTAATAAAGTTAACAAACATTTTAAACAGGTAAACACTTTGTTCTCATTTGCAATATCAATGTTTTAAGAGCCAATGTATTAATAAAGTTCACAATCATTTTAAACAGGTAAACACTTCACTTGGTTGCAATATTAATGTTTTAAGAGGCAATGTATTAATAAAGGAAGATCTAGAGGAATTAGGTACTTACTTTCCGTTCAAACAATTATTTTTATTTCATGGGTGACTTTTGCTGGATTTTGCAGTTAATTCTGATTATTCCCAAATTTATTTCCTAGTTATAAGAATTGTTATCATCTAAAATTTTCGAAAAAATTACATTAAATAAAAAAATAAAATAAAAAAAAAAAAAAATCACTGAAAACAATTGCAGTAATTAAAACTTGTGAATCCATTCAATTTCAGGATTGTGGTTCTGGATTTGTCCAGAATGTTTTTAATTTGTTCATGGAGTCAGCCTGATTCCAAAATGGTATGATATGTTGGGCTACAGCCTCTAGGTGTACATTTGAAAAAATTGTAACACTGACATTTGTATTTATTGTTAGAGATTAATAGATTAGATACACATGGGGTGCTAGCTAAAAGTTTTGTTTAGCTCTCTTAAAGAAAGAAAAAGGAATAAATAGAAAGTGAGGATCTTTATTACCAAGTGAATAAGTGGGTAATTATGAACTTTTGTTTAGTAAATTAGGGTGTCCCAGAAAAAACAGAACCCACAAATTTTGTAATAAAACTGTTAAATTTAACTAGGAGGGGGATTAGGGTTAGGGGTTGGGGTTGAGATTAGGCTTAGGGTTGGGGTTTGGGTTCTGTTTTTTCTGGGTCACCCTGTACAGAGTGACCCAGAAAAAACAGAACCCAAATTATTTATTTTCCCATTAGTTAAAATTAACAGTTTTATTACAAAATTTGTGGGTTCTGTTTTTTCTGGGTCACTCTAATTTACTAAACAAAAGTTCATAATTACCAATAAGTGATTGTTAAAAACATGTGAAACATCTGTTGAGACATGATAAGTCATAGCAGATGAAGTGTAGAAATGAATCTGCTGTTGAAATTCACTGAACTTTTGGGTAGAACTTCTTATCTCTTCCCATCTACACCTTAACACCTCGCATATCTTGGGTCTCTTTATATCTAATTTCTATTTCCATTTTGCCTGAAATAAAATCTGACTGTCCTATTTTGGGGGGCAGCAATGTATATATAGATGCATATCATCCATTAATAGATTTTCATTTGAAGATTTATGCACACACAACACACACACACTGCCGGTTTAGCTCAGTCAGTAGAGCAACCACAAGGTTCCAGGTTCAATAACAGTCCTTGCCACCTCAGCACAGCTTGGGTAATCTGATCTGTGCATTAAAGTAGGGATTTGACGGTATGTGCTGTGCTCCACCTCAGAAAAAAAAATCTCCTTGGTCTAGTGCTAGCAAAATAAGAGACTACCTTGCTGTCTGTCTGGTGCCAACAAATAGGCCACTCTGCTGATTTTACTAATTTTTAATATATATATATATTATATATAATATATATATATATATATATATATACCTTTGAAAGAAAGGAAAAACTCAATAAACCTTTTTTCCTTTCTTTCAAAGGTAAATATTGCTCTGGATTTAATCTAAATTATAGATTATTATGCATTGAGCTCTCTCTAGGGATTTATAAAAATCCATGTATTTGCACCTACTAAAACATGCAATATAATTATACAGTGAGATTTTGAAGATCCCATGAAGAATCATCCCTTACTACCAGTTTTGGATACCTTACATATATATATATATATATATATATATATATATATATATATATATATACAGAATGCAATGGGTAAATTGACACCATTTTAAATTATTAATTTTGCACATGCACTTTGTTTGTTTCAGGTTTTGTGTACTGTGCAACAAACTAAAGTCAACACTGTGTGTGAAGAAAATAGCACCATGACACAATTTACTCCTCAGAGGAGTCCTCCATAAACTTGGTATGCTGTACTAGTTAAAATTCATGCCAGAAGCTTAAGTACAAAGATTTCAGTGTGTTTGAGTGTCAATCTGAGGATAGTGTAGAAGAGTTGAAAAGAGTCAGATTAAACCAATGGTGATTATAATGGCTCAGAAATCTCATTCTGATCATTTGATAAGAAAAGAATTCCCAAATTTGTTACCATGATCCAGGCCATGATTGACAACAATTCCAGCTAGTCCATTGGGTCCATAGTCAGAGACAGTGAGTGTCTGAGTTTCTTATCAGGTAGGTAGTACATGAAGATATACGCTATTTCTCATACAAGATGAGAAAATGCCAATTTTTATCACAAGCCATGAGTGACAAGAGGGAAACTGCGCTGCAAAGCTTTTCAACAAACTCAAACATCCCCTCTAACTGAACATGCTATGCTTTTTCTCAGATGAGATCAGATGCCGGGATCAGATGGTGAACTCACAGAACAACCACAAGATGTACCAATAATGATGAAAAGCCAATAGCCAATCCACATCATTTGGTGTTTGGGGTGGTCACTGGTGATGATGATGTTAGGCCTTTATTCAGCTTCCCACATGACACCAGGATCAACAAGGAGGCCAACATCGTGCCTAGAGAAGGTAGTGTTGCCCTGGATTGAGAAGGTGGCTGCTAGAAGACCCTAAATCTACATCCTGCCACACAAGCAAGAGATTTGTGCAAAATGATAATTGACCATCACACATTGTCACCCTCAAATTTGACCATTGCATGACATCACTTTGTAGCAATTCCATGATTATCAAACATCTCAAGCTTTTTATACACATATACACACATATGCACATGCACACAAATACATATATATATTTACCAACCCCTCCGCACGAGCAGGATGCGACACAAAGTCAATTTCTTAAGCGGAGTTCAACAGGTTTGAATTCAGAGTTTTCCTTCTCCTAGACTGGTTGCCTAACCAAGGTTAAAGAGCCCAGTCTGGCCTACTATTTATCCATAGCTGGAGGGAGAGTAGGATTCATACCTTTCCCTAGGGTATTAGCGCAAAGTGAAATGTAATTATCACATCCAGGATTTGAACTGGGGTGACGAGTCCATTTCCCATGACTTTAACCATCGTACCACGCACTTCCAAATACATATATGTGCACATACACCTGCACCCACATATATGCACATACACCTGTATATATATATATATATATGTGTGTGTGTGTGTGTGTGTATGTGTGTGTGCACACCCAGACACAAATAAATACATACATACATTACAGTCGTCACACTGAAAGCACCGATTCCTACTAGATCACCAAAGTTAAGCAGCAATGAATCTGTTCAATACTTAATTGGGTGACCACTTAAGCAGGTACTGTAAGCAAATAATAGTCTTGTTTATCAAAAATGACTTGATTCAGCATTAAATGACCTGAAAAGAGTTGATATGCTGTAAACAAAACAACACACACACATACGTACATATATGTACATACACATTCACATAGATATAAGCACACACGTGCACACATCTATGTGCAGACATAAACTCACTCACACTCTCACACACACAATCTATGTGCACACACAAACTCACACTCACACACTTATATATACATGCACACTCACACACACATGTATGCCCACACACAAACATTTGTTCAAAATAAAAGATTCTTGTAAGAGTAGAAGTTGTATCCTGTCTAACAAGAACAATCCTTTATCAATTAGACTATGAAAGCTAAACTGCAGATGTTGTTCAAATTTTTTAAAGCTTGTTTTGTAAATATGAAACTTGCAAGATGTCTACAGTTGGCTATATTACAACTGAAGACTGAAATATGCAGTTATAAATGTATATTTTATTAAGCTGTTAAATGTTTTTCTTTTTTCTTTTAAACCAGAATAAAGAACAACTTTGAACCTTGAATTTATATCTTGGACACCAACAGGAAAAAACAAGGAAAATATCAAATTATAACAGGAATCAAATATTAAACAGGGATCAAATATTATAATAGGAATCAAATATTAAACAGGAATCAAATATTAAACAGAAAAAAAAATCTAAATCATTTTTTTATATCAACTATGTATTTTTCTAAAATTTCATTAGTGAGTGTTCATAAATCCTCTCTCACTCACTAGTCCTGTGACCCAGTTTGGTTGTGAGGATACTCCTAATGTATACTAATGTATACTCACTTAAGGAATAAGTCTGTATGATTAGATTTGATCTTCTGTATTATTGCCTCTTGTAGCTTAAATTGTAGAGCAGCTATTACAATCTGCTACCCCCAAGAAAAAAAGGATACAAGGTTGAATCTCACTGGGAGACTATTCTTTATTTGTGATCTTGATTGTTTATTAATGTTGTGATGAAAAGCAACTAAAATTAAAATTAAAGTAATAATAGTCAAAAAATAACAATGGCTGACAAATGCTTTAAATAATAATAATAATAATAATAATAATAATAATAATAATTTACCAAATGCACAAACCAGAAACCATTGAATAAAATTCTCTAGGACTTAGAGATACAGACAGATCAACTTATACCAGCCAGAAGACTAGACCTAGTATGAATTAACAAGAAGTGAACATGTAATCTAGTGGATTTTGCCATCCCAGAAGACCACAGAGTGAAAATGAAAGAAAACGAAAATACAGAGAATTGAAAGAACGGTGGAAAATGAGGGTGAGACTTCTACCAATTGCAGTCAGGACACTTGGAACTGTCCCCAAAGGCTTTGAAAATGGAGTGGAGGAATTGGAAATCAGAAGAATAGAGACCATACGAACAACAGCACTGTTAAGAAGAGTCCCGGGGGCCTGAGGAGACTCACTGTCACTCAAACTTAAGGGAATTACTACTGGCTAATCCTGGTGTGAAAAACTCACTATTGAAGTCAGTCAGTATACTGTTGGTTTGAACAACAGCAACTGGCTAAGTACAACTGCCAGTGTCCCAAGATAGCTGGTATGGAAGTCAAGAATAGTCCATTCATGTATTTGAGTGACTCTATTCCTTGAGTCCTGATTGGCTGCTTGGTTTCTATGTTGTTATGAGGCTTCATAAATACCCTGTCATTTTGCAGTAGTATTGTGACAAGATTAGATTTGTATTCAGTTATGACTACTTAATGCCTTGTCTTACCAATTCAATGGTAATTGGAACTTAGTGTGATTATTCTACATCTCCCCCCCCCCCATTGCGTGGGCCTTTGAGGGGGAATTAATCCCTTTCAGCCAGGCCGATTACAGGTGAGCAACCTTGACAATGCATGGGGTATTTTCGATGGCATTGGCTTAGGGGGTGTAACGACATTGGGTGAGGCCAAGTCCCTAGTTGATGTTGTTATCATTCTTTTGGTTTGTGGGGCATCCTCGAACGTTGGTTTAGGGGGTTCAGTTAATTGGAACTTAGTGTGATTATTCTACACTCACAAGAAGTGAAATAATGATATTAGTAATGATAATAATAATAATAATTCAAATTAACATTAACTTGCTGATAGAATCAGAAAAGCTAAAATAATAATAGATTCTTGCCAAATGCGTACTTCCTAAAACAATGATATAACATTTGATATGATGAACAACTATAATAGTAAAAACTGGATTCACATGAATGCATCTTCTCAAAACAATAGAGAGTAATAATTAGCAGGTTAGTCTAGTGAGTTCAATTCTTACTGAGTGCTCTATATTTCTGGCCTTGTGCCAAACCGAACTATGTAAACAATAATATAACCACAAAGTAAACAACTCAATATATAACAGCACCAACAGTCATTTTTGGCACAATAACAGTTTATGGGTCATGTAATGTGAGGCAATCATTGGGGGTGTGATGCAAGCAGTGGGATGCATGGGTTGCCTAAAAATTAACGCCACAGAAAATGGAATTGGTGATCCAAATTCCAAACTCCAGTTAAAATAGATTGCATTCACTTTGCACCAATGCCCCACTTCCTCTTTCCCCCATTAGTCTTGACAAGGGAGTCTATCTTGGGAATTTGATAATAGGTCAGAGATCCTTCCTTCTGCTATAATGTAAGTAAAAAGTAAGTAAAGTTGTCGGGGTGGCCTATAGTCGGTATCAGCAATCAGCGAGGGAGTCTATCCCCTTTTCACTAGTGCTAGACCAAGGATATGGTTTTTGTGTCTGAAGCTCCTTACTTTACCGCACAGATCCATGGGCTACTCATACGCTGAGTTGGCGAGGGCCGGTTTCAAACTAGGGACCTTGTGTTTCTAGCCGAACACTCTACCAACTGAGCTAACCTGGCCACTGTCACATTTTATAAGGAGAGGAGATGGGCACTGCCAAGTAACTATTATTGCCTTCAGAGACATCACAAAGGGGAATAACTCAGCATTGCAATTCAACATCCATCCTATCTATGTATTATCTATAAAAGTTGTCATCGGGGTGGCCTATTGTCGATATCAGCTAGACAACGAGGAAGTCTAACCCCTTTTCACTAGCACTAGACCAGTGCTAAATCCCAATACATTGCCTATTTGATGAATGAATAGAATTTTAAAAAATCCTCAAATATTCTTTATCCATGAAAAAGAATGCTAACTTTACAAGAAAAACTTTGCTTTAATTGATTAAGATTTAAAATGCGATGTGTGCTTTGTTTGTTTGTTTTTTTGTTTTTTTTTCTTTCTTTATCATCTCCATTTTAAATTATTGGTACTATTTTAAAAATTTGAATTCCTTATTTCTGTTTATTTAGAAAGAAAGAAGTTGTTTGTTTTAAAAAAAAAAATACACGGTAGTTTATTTAAAATGAAAACGAAGAACTAAAATTGTCTGAAATAAGAAATTATTATTTTCAAATCTCAGACATTTCCCTTCAACTTAGTTGTTATATTTACAATATTTCAGCCGTAACATCTGCCCTTCTTCAGCTGTCTTTTATCATAGTCAGTAGCCTTTAGGGGATTTTTTTTTACCGACCCTTTATTCAATAAGACTGTTCTCATTTCAATGTCCATGCCTTGGGGGTATCTCATACCAGTCAATTCAAGGCCAGATGGTACAATGGTCAAAATATGAATATAGCCATCTACTAGCTTAGCTTAGATGTGGAACAAGGCTAAAAGTATGGGGTGCCCAATGAGAATCAAACTCACTAACAATGGTTTGCGAGTCTAGCATGCGAACCATTAGACCATGTAGAAGTAAAAGTCAAGTCGTTGGGGCAGCCTAAAGGCGTTATCAGCCAGTCAGCGAGGGAGTCTATCCCTTTTCAATAGCACTAGACCATCAGCTCCTTACTTTACTGCACAGATCCCTGTGCTACTCATACGCTGAGTTGGCGAGGACCTGTATCGAACTAGGAACCTTGTGGTTTCTAGCCGAACGCTCTACCGACTGAGCTAAACATGAATATAACAAGCAAGATGATGGTTGTTTTGTTTTACGCCAGATCAACCCTATTTCGAGTCATTTTGATAAACAAAGGATTTAGGTTGCTTACATCACCTGCTGTTGCTTAAGTGGTCAATAAAGTATTGAATAGGCTCATCATTGCTTAACTTCAGTCATCTATCATTTTAATAAACAAAGGATTCATGTTGATTACAGTATTGCTTAAGTGGTCACCCAATCAAGTATTGAACAGTTTCACTACTGCATAAATTTGTTGATCTAGTGTGAACTGGTGCTTTCAGTATGACTGTAACCAACCAAGATGAGGACAATAGTCAAAGACATTTAAATAAGAAGTAACATTTTATTCAATAATTCATCTTATCTTGCCTTAAATACTTAAATGGGATAACAGATAAGCTAGCTACATTTGTACAAGATATCTTTCAGGAAACTGAACAGATCTTTGCTAGAGAAATTCCACTTCTAATCACAAGTAGACTAACTAGTTAAAAAAAAAGAAAGAAAAAAAAAAGAAAAAGAAAAGTCTCTCTCTTCAGTCAAACATGGGTCAAGACCTGTCCAAGTGGTCTGTTCCATAATGAACACACAGTTTTGTACAATTGTCCAAAATAGGGAAGTCAGCCAAAGGGAGTAGGACTGAAGAAGAAAAGTGCTTGGTTGCTACTTGATTCTTATCAACAAAAACCCAAGAACAACATCCTCTATATTCTTTTTATTATATTTGGCAATATTTTCTGTGACCAGCAATACACCGATAATCTACAAGCAAACTTAGCAGATAAGTAAAATGGTGGGTGTTTTTAATTGCTTTACTAATATGAAGAAGTCTAATTGGCTGGAAAAAGTATTTGCAGGTTTGGCCCACGAGACAAGTGAACTGAAGGAAGATTTAAAAGTTGTACATGTGGTTGAGGTGTGTGTAGTGTAATGGTTATTGTAGTAGAAATGGACACAGTGAAATGAGTTCAAATTCTGAACAAGGCTGTTTGCATTTCACATAGTGCTAATACACTTGCAAAAGGTATGAATCCAACTATTCTCCCTACAATTATGGATAAATAGTAGTGTAGACGTGACTCTTTAATATTGGCACGGCAGCCTGTCTAGGAGAAGGAAAACTGAATTCAAACCTGTTAAACTCCACTTGTGTCACATCCTGTTTGTGTGGTTGGGTTGGGTAAATACATATATGAGATTGAGTTGTTTTACTGGTATTAATGGTGTTGGGAATAAAGTTCAAATTACAACTGTGATAATTTGCATTCACTTTACACTAATGTATTTGGGGAAAGGCATGAATCTAGACCTCCCCTCCAGCTATGAGTAAATAATAGTGCAGTTGGTTAGGTTTAGGTTTGTTTTGTTTTACGGCATATCAACCTCAGTGGGTCATTTAATGCCGATAAAGTTTTGAAATAAATCAATTCTTAATGGATAATGCAATTTTTTTTAAAATACATTTTTCTATCTAAACCCATAGATGGGACCCTAACAGGTACTACCACTCCGGGTCAGAGTGGACCAGGGAGCAATGGTGATGAGGGGGTGCTCCACATTCCCCAAACCTCCAAAACTGGAACCTCACCATCAGATAGAGTTTAACGTCATTCCCAGGACATGTAGACCCTCAGTCACCGCCTTCTAGCACCCATATGATAAAAAGGGGTTGGGGCTTGCCATAAGGGCAATAGGGTTGGGAAAAGTGCAGTTGGAGACACTAAACCTAGTAGAATAGAAAATCCATATTGGGTGTTTAATAAAAGTTCAGGGATTGTTTCTTGCTGCTGATACCATGTAACCCAATACAACCTGTTGCCTATTACTTGGAAAGGAGATGAGCACTGCCAAGTAATCCCATTTCTGAATTTTACTCTGATTAAAAATTGACCTTGTGTCACACTCTGCCAATCATTATATTTTTTTATGTTTTAGTACACAGTAAAAAAATTTATATTAAAAAAAATAAAAACTATGTATTTACCCAACTCCTCCACACAAACAGGATGTGACACAAGAACACCTTTTTTAGACAGATTTTAACAGGTTTGAATTCAGAGTTTTCATTCTCCTAGACAGGTTGCCATACCAAGGTTAAAGAACCCAGTCTGTCCTACTATTTACCCATAGCTTGAGGGAGAATAATTGAATGTATACCTTTCCTAAAGGTATCAGAACTATGTGAAATGGAAACAGCCTCAGCAAGGATTTAAACTTGTGTTGGTGTGTCCATTTACCACAATGATAACCATTACACCACAACCAGTTTCATAAAAAGAATACAGAAAATACATTGTAATATCATTCTATAATAATTATCAGTCTAAGTTCATTCAATATCTACCAGACTTCTTGTGTTACACTGTTGACAAACACACTAAGATAGGACTGATTACGATACACAATATTTACCATGACACATTAATATATCAATAAAAAAGTAGGGACAAAAAACACAAGAAGATTTGGTGCCCTAACGGACATCACGTCTAAGCATTATCAAAAGAACAAGAAGCCCTTCCCCTTAAGATAGTTGATAAGTTTTGCTTCCTTCCAACTGGACCCCTTCTTAGAGAGTGCCATGGTGGGTGGGGTTTTCTAAAGCTTCATATGAAGAATAATAATCAAGCCTAGTACTTGATATTAAACAATTCAACCTGAAAATTTACAGCATCTAACCACTTGGGTGGAGGAATAGCTACTGGCTAGAATTTGGCAATACAAGATAAGATTATTGGTGGGGGTGGGGTGAGGTAAACTCAAAAAGCAATGTAATCTGAAAAAAAATATATATATATATATATATATATATATATATATATATTAGCACTAATATAGCTTGGCTTGTTCCAAGATTTGGTAAGTTAGATATGTACTACTACTTCTGGCAAAAAAAATATGGAATTAGCACATTTAGAGGATGTTCACTTTGTTTTTGTTTTTTTATTTAGCAGTAAATAAACTAATAACAAATAAGATGCAAAATATCTTATATTTAATAGATAAACATTTTAGTATATACATTGAAAAAAGAAAAAGTAAATCAACTACTACCTTGAGCTAAATTATGGAATTAGTGCATTTAGGGAATGTTCACTAAGGTTTTTTTTATTTATTTAGCAGTAAATAAACTAATAACAAATAAGATGCAAAATATTTTCTCTTTAATAGCTGAACATTCTTGTTTCATAAAATATACCTTAAACAAACTGGATTTAATAATTTGAAGTTAATGGTATTGTTTTGTTTTTTTTTGTTTTTTTTTCCAAACCATGCAGAAGAAAAAAGTATGGAATGACCCAATGTTGAGAAAAAATTATGTAATTCAGTGACAAAAAATTAGGATTAATATTAATTGTTCCTTCTCAAGATTCTATGATAGGCTTAATTATTTCACATATGTATTTCACTAATTTAAAGAAATATTCTTTATTAGAAGTTCCATCTTTGCCAAATAACATGAAATCATTTTTCTAAGTCCAACGCAGAATGCACAGGTAAGGATCGTGATGTTAGTAGCACAAGCAACTGCTAAACTCTTTCGTAATATGACGTTGTTTTTCTGAAGTTTGATGCAGAAAATCACAGGTGAAAATTGCAATGTTGTTAGCATAAGTGACTGAACTGACGAGGCAGAAAATTCCTCTTTTTTATTGGCATCACAACCCACATGACTCTTCATGCACCTGAATTGAGCCATGCATCAATGTCATTCCTATGTTGTGTTTTTTGTGTCCCAATGGACATAAGTTAGGTTCTTTTACACTTCTATACAGGTACAGCAGTGTTATTACCGCTACATAACAATTAATAGATCTTCGACCATATGACCTTTAAGCACGCCTTTTTTATCTCGATTCAGAAAAACATGTTTTTCATTTACACTGTCAATATCCGATTGTGGGTTAGGGTCAGGGGTTAGTTTTATAATTTAAAAAACTCTAAAAATCGTCTGTTAACAAACAACCAAATATTGACGGTGTAAATGAAAAAAATTTCCTTCTGAACCGAGATCTAAAGATCATATGGTCCGGATCTTCTTTGGTGGATTGAGCTTTCTCAAGTAGCATTTTTTTTTCAAATTTCAAACAAATTTTCAATTGGATTTAGATCCGTGGTGTTTGCTGGCCATGTCATTGATTTTATATGCTTTTCTGAAGAAAAGCTTTAATCTCCTTTGATCTGATGCATTATTGTTCTAAAAATGACTTCATCATCATCAAACCAATTTTCTATCGATGGAATGAGAAAAATTCCCCAGGATTTCAATGTACACTTATGTATTGTTTGTTGAGGTAATGATTGTCATTTCCCCTGGTCATTTAAATGACATGCAACCTCATATTATGAAGGATTCAGGAAATTTGTTTTTCTTCATCTTTATTTTCATTTGAATGGCAACAGATAAAAGTTCCAGCTTTATTGCCTTGGTCAATGCAGATTCTGGATTCATCACTTTCGTCAATTGTCCACATTATGATTGTTTCTCTTTTATATATATATATAATCCAGAGATTGAACTCAATCCTCAGACAGCTGGCTAAGAATTTAATTCATGACTGGCTGTTAGTTTACCCTGAGTGCATGAGAACTGGACAGAGTAATAAAAAAAACAGCTTGTAGAATAATTATATTAGTTCCAATTACCATCAAATTGGTAAGACAAGGCAACAAGTAGTCATAATTGAATACGAATCTATCTTGCTGCAATACTATTGCAGAATGCCAGGATATTTATGAAGCCTCATAACATCATAGAAACCAAGCAACCAGCCAGGACTCAAGGAATGGAATCACCCAAATACATGAATGGACTATTCTGGATTTCCATAAATACCAACCGTCTTGGGCACTGGTTATGTTGTGCTTAGCCAGTTGTTGTTGTTCAAACCAACAGTACACTAACTCACTTCAACATACCTGACCTTGAAACATATATATATATATATATATATATATATATATATATATACACACAATAATTAACATACCATAAAGAAAATAAAGACTTATAATTAATCACAGAAGGTTTTCTTTGGTATCCAGTCATATCCTATTTATAGAATCTTATCATAAATAGTAAATTATAAGGAGGAAATATTTCATAATTCGTATTCTCCTTTAAGAAATTATAATAAACACAGTAAGTGTGAATGAAGACCAAATATTTACCCAAATCCTACAGATGATCAGGATGTAACACTGGTTTGAATTCAGAGTTTTCCTTTTCCTTTTCCTAGACTGGTTGCCAACCAAAGTTAAAGAACCCAGAGTGCTCTACTATTTACCAATTTTTTCTCAAGCATTGGAACAGAGTCTTGCACAAGGAAGCACATATAGATATTAAGCTAAGAATCAGAGAGAAATAGAAATGTGAAAATTAAATCTGAAAAATTAAAAAGGAAAAAGATGAAATTTCTTTTTAGAAAAGGTGAACAAAGATCCTTTGATTGTTCCCAAACATTTCAGATAAATTTAGAATTTACCAAAGATCAAAACTGGTCAAAAGGGAAAGGTCAAAATTCTTCTTGACTCAAATCTGTTCCTTTTGAGTGTGTGTGTGTGTGGGGGGGTTCCCTGAAAACCTGCAAGTGTGTTTAATTAATACTCAATTATGAAGAAACAGCAAAGAGCGTGTGTGTGGGGGGGGAGAGATAAGGTGAAGGTCTTTGGGTAAGAACAGGTTCCTTTTCGCATGAAGGCAAATGAGGAATGTTCTGCTATTTTTTCAGGTCACTTCTTGCAAGATAACCGATTCCAATAACTCATCATTCCTCTCTTTTTTCTTTTTTTTTTCTTTTTTTTTCTTGATTTTAAAGTTTTTCTTTTCTTTCTTCTTATTTCTTGGTAATCTTAAAGGAGGTGCTCTGATCTGGTAATGTAGCTTCAAACATGAGACTTGATTGCAAAAATGATGTACTACAAATAGTACTGTTAGTCATACTATGAGCCTTAATTTCTGACCAATAATAATCCTTGTTTTTAGAATTTTCAATACACAACAAATAGATTGAGTAAAGAAATAAAACAATTTTTATGATAATGAATCATTGATTGATTTTAAGGGCATATCAACCTGTTTAGGGTTATTCTATGCCTAGAAGTTAGGGAATCACATTCATATATTTTGTGTGGTTGTTTCTTAAAAGTTTTTTTTTTCTCACCACACTCCCCAAATCTCCAGAACTGAAACCTCACCATCAGATTCATTAATTGCTGGGAGTGAGGGGATAAATTGCATGAAAAGAGGTGGGTCAGTATGAATCATCCAATAACCTGCAGGGCACTGGTTTTGAGAAATAAAGCTATATATATATGCATGGACCTCCTTTTTTGATCATATACTCCTCTACTGAGTGTATGGAGTTAAATACTGATTAGCTACCTAAGTAGGAAAAAAATATTTTATAATAATTCTGAATCTCTGGGGAATTTGGAGTACCCCTGCATTACCATTACACTAGGGTCCACTCTGATACAGAGTGGTAGTACCTGTTAGAGACCCATCTATTGGTCAAACTAGATCTGTTTGTAAGTTAATAAAATGTCAGTTTATTGATACACTTGAAATTAATGAAAAATCTAACACAAAAATTATTTTTGCCAAAATTATTTTTAACACATGAAGTTTATGAAAATTATATTAAGTTAAATCTATACATATATAAAGGGCAGTTGTGTGTATGTATGTCTAGAGGAAACTACGAAAATAAAACAATTAATGACAAACTAAATATATATACACATTCACATTCACTATCACTATCACTAGATCTTGCTTTTTGAGCAAAAATAATGAAGATTTGGTTTATATTTGTGAAGATAATTAAAAAAATAAAATTTTAATAGTAACAGCATGGATTTTTTTTTTTTGCATTTAATATTTAAGATAGGAGACACTGATTTTTCTTTTCAGAGTGTATAAGCACTTTTTTTTTTTTTGATGCCCCATAGGCCGAATCAATCAAGGTCTTTTTTATGTAGGGATTTGAATGGGGCATCCTGTTCACGATTCAATAATCAATAATGGATCTGTGAGATTAAATTTTTGCCCCTCCCCCTCTACTCAGGCAACACTGGGTAGCCACTTCTATTCATGTATAAACATTAAAAAGAAAAAAAAACAAGATTCGGCATTAAATAACCCACAAGGGTCGATAAGTCATTAACCAACAACCAATACATTTTATAGCCCAATGTTCTAACCATAGAGCTGAACCGAACCAGAAGAAAGTAACAAGTAAAAGAAAAGCAGACATAATAGAAAAATTACTGACTGAAGGTAATTATTATCTTTTCAGTCCATAATTATTACTTGATTTGTGTTAGTGTCCATCTCAGCCAACTCATAGCACTTAGTAATCATTTCACCTTTTATATCATTAAACATAGCACTTTATTAATTAATGACAATTATACAAAGGCAATTATATAAACTTATAATCAATAAACAGAGAAAGACAGGGGGTTTTGTTTTTCACCCCCCATTTTAGCCAATAACCACAAAACCAACAGAATATTAAAGAACAAGAAAAAAAAAGAAAGAAAAAAGATTCCTGTGAATTAAACACTGGATTAAAAAGAAAATAAATTTTATGAGGCTAAAAAGAATGGCATATTTCAACAAGTGGAGAGAAATTAAATGGAATATGAACTAAGTATAGGATTAATAGGCACGTGTATGTATATATATATATATATATATATATATATATATATATACACATACACGTGCCTATTAATCCTATACTTAGTTCATATTTCATTTAATTTCTTTCTCTGAATAGAGCACTCTGTGACGGCCTTTACACACAAAGCGATGCGTGTATTAAAACAGTTAAAATCCCCTTCCCATTCTGTAAGTGAAGACAGCCTAATGGTTAAGGTGCCGGACTGACACCCAACCGACCAGAGTTCAATTCCAGCTGTAGGTAGCTTACAAAATGTCTAGCCACACTGAGGAGACTTGATAAGTCGAAACACGTGTCTGTGGATGACCCTATATATATATATATATATATATATATATAGGGTCATCCACAGACATAATATATATATATGGGAGTAAATATGGAAATAAATCCGACAATATAAAGAAATTTGAAAAATGAAGTGTTCCAAAAATAAGATGA
This sequence comes from Doryteuthis pealeii, assembly GCA_023376005.1. Lineage (NCBI taxonomy): Eukaryota > Metazoa > Mollusca > Cephalopoda > Myopsida > Loliginidae > Doryteuthis > Doryteuthis pealeii. Next base: position 34,165,615 of record CM042178.1, read on the forward strand.
ATTTATTTATCGACGCTTAAACGTTTCGGTTTATCTAAACCTTCATCAGGATTGATTATGGGATGAAGAAATTGATGGATGTTTTATAAATGACAGGAGTTAGAAAAATATTTATAAAAAGTTTGTAACTGTATTTGTTCAGCGTTATATTTTTTGAAAGACGAGCCACGATCCACACATCAAAACTCTCAATATAAACGTTCATGAGTGGGAGAGAATAGCTACGAATCATGTGGCTTGGAGAAGACTTGTTTATGATAGATGCAAGGGGTTTGAGGTAAGACGGCTCGAACACTCCATCCTGAAGCAGTCTCTATGTAAGCGGCACATAACGGACGTCATGGACACATTTCCTATATTTAAGCCAGACCATATATGTGATGTGTGTGGCAGGGCCTGCCTGTCGAAGGCTGGGTTTCTCAGTCACACATGGTCGTATATTGGAGGAAACCGGGGAAGGGGTTCATATATATGACAGTAAAAATAAAGCTGGACACCTTGGCCCCAAGTGCACACAACCAAATTTGTAGAAATGGCCTTATTCTGTGAAGTGGCAATCACCATATACACACACACACACACACACACACACACACATATATGAGGAAGAATGAATAAAGAAAAGAAAGAACAGAATGGATAATAAAAGATGAATTTAATCAATATCACTTACACATGTGTTTCGGTCAGTTCATCTGTGTGAAAATATTTTATTTTGAATTTTATTTTATTTTATTCTATTTTCAAAATAAAATTTCACTCTGATGAAGGTCGATTCTTCTCTGTGTGTGGAATATTTTCACACAGATGAACTGACCGAAACACATGTGTAAGTGATATTGATTAAATTCATCTTTTATTATCCATTCTATTCTTTCTTTTCTTTATTCATTCTTCCTCATATTGTCGGATTCATTTCCAATTCCATTTTTACACACACATATATATATACATATATATATATATATAAATATACGCATATCTCTAAGGTAGGGTAGCATTGACATGAAGTCAATGGCACTTAGTTACTGACAGTGCTTGGTTTGAAAATCGCATAAGCCAGAAACTGTCAGTAACCAAGCACCATTGACTTCATGTCCATGCTACCCTAACTTATACAGGTTGTTCGGGATAAATTTGACATATTTATATTTGGTTTTTTTCACCATAGGTTTGAGGTATTGATGCACACTACGCATCATTTAAAAGCTTGGACCCTTCTTCATTCTTATACGTGATGACAGAGAGAATGGATGACTGGAACCCACCTGAATCATGGAAGAGAATAACTTGTATCATGTTGATATGTGCCGGCCATCAAAATAAGGAGATGTGATGCTCCCTGAATACTGTAAAAACAATCAGGCATGAACTGGAGAATTGCAATGGAAACTACAAGACTGTGGCTAGAAGAAAGCAACATAACAGACGATCTGATTGTGTTCATACAGCAAAACTCCTCAAAAATCTGCAGAAACTGTGTTGGAGGACCCTCAAATGCCTATGTGGAGGTGCTAAACACTGTAGTCCAGCCCTGGATAACAAGGGTAGCCAATATTAGGCTATATATATGGCAGCAGGATTCGGCCCCCTGCCACACCTCTGGGAAAAGTCAAAAATGGTTATCAGCAAATTTTTACGACTACACCAGTCCCAATGTTTCGCCTCCCAACTCCTCAGATCTTAACCCCATGGATTATTATGTATGTGCCGCTGTTGAGAAAGACACCAATCACCGTACCAGTACCACAAAAGCCCAGTTAATCAACAGAATTAAGGTAGTTTTTGAGACCCTTCCCAGGGAAACTGTAACATCAGCTTGCTCCAGGTTCTGGAACAGGATTAAGGCTGTGATCAATGCTAATGGCGGTTATTTTGAGTGAAACTTGTTGACAGTAGTGTAATTTCCATGCCTGTTGAATTTCTTTACAATCCATTAAATTTTGTAGTTACCAAGCACTTTTTCTTTTTCCTTATGAAACTCAAATTTCTCCCGAACACCCGTACATCCTCTATCCAAGACATTGAGTACTATTTACTTATAGATATAGCACCATATTATCAACATTAATACACACACACACACACACACATATATATATATATATATATATATTTATTCACACTAGATTTGGGAGGGGGGGGCAATTTATGTTTTGGTATCGTTTTTTTTATTAATAAAATTGTAGTCCTAAATATAGTGAAGATATTGGAAGAGTAAATCGAAAAAGTGGACTTGTCTGAAACTGTGGTCCTAGTCTGATGACATATCCCTTGAAGAAAAATAATTGTGTTGTGCTTGTGCCAGAGAGATTGACTGAGGTGGGTGTAACAATTCCAAATTAATATCCTTTGTATTAAACTTTGTCATTGTTACCCATGGGTGTAAGTCCTTATTCTCTTTTGTCTTTTCAAAGTTACATGCAGTGTAAATACATTTGTTGTTGTTGTTGTTGTTGTTAGTTAGTTGCACTGAAGTTATACAATACCTGTTACGTATTTTGCATATGTGTAAATACCTTCTCACTAAATCTCCTGGTTTCGAGATCGCACTTCTTTAAATTACAGTGCCAAGGCAGCCATGTTTTCTTTTCCTTCAAGCCCTCTATTCCTTTTCAAAACACATGCTTTGCTCCACAAGGTAAGTCTCTTCTCTCGCTACATGAACTTTTCTAAAGTTGTAGTCCCAGGTGTAGTTAAGATATTGGAAGAATAAAAGGAAGAAGTGGTTTAAAGCTGTGGTCCCAGTCAGACAATATATCCATTGAAGGAAAAAGAATTGTGTTGGGCTTGTACCAGAGAAATTGCGCTTGGTTTTATGCATAGCTTGATCTCAAAAAAATTTGTATATGTGTAAATATCTTTTCAACAAATCTCCTGGCTTCAAGCTCACGCTTCTTCAAATTATGGTGCCAAAGCAGCCATATTTTCTCTTCCTTCAAGGATTCTATTCATTTTGCAAGCAAGATATATTCATGCATGTCTTTTCAAAGTTATAGACAGTGTAAATACATTTGTTGTTGTTGTTGTTGGTTGCACTGGAGTTATACAATACCTGTTACGTATCTTGCAGAGGTGAGTTTTCTACTTTACTGATATAGTCTAGATACCCGCTCATGGTGTAACTAGATCTATGGATCTTCAAATGATGCTTTTAATCCTCTTGTTGTGCGATACATCTTTTCTCTTTTTTTCTTTTCACAGACATTACAAGAATGTACGTCATTGTCAATATCATACAGGTTCTTGTGGGTGATATTTGTGCGACCTTTGAGGGTTTCACAAAGACAGACATGGATGCACAATTCGCATATAAACTGCATACCAGCATTTTTGTGTTACATGCTTTAACTTCATGTTGTGAGATTTGTTTTGATTTTAGCAAGACTCCACCCCCGCCCCCGCCCCACCCTCCTTGAAGACACCTGCCTCTTCTAATTGCCTTCACTACAATGAATGCAAGTACTTACAAAATGGATATTATTAGTCGCATTATATAGTTATTACAAAACTTCACAGGCTTGAAACATCGTAACTAAAAATAAATTTGCATCAATATATATTTTTGGACTGGTGTATATTCATATTTTTTGGTGCATAGTGTAATGGTTACTGTCATGGAAAGTGGACATGGCAAGACGAGTTCAAATCCTGGACAAGGCTATTTGCATTTCACATAGCACTAATACATTTGGGAAAGGTATGCATCCAACTAATCTCCCTCCTCCTATGGATACAGAGCAAGCAATCCATGGCTATATATATATATATATATATATATATATATATATATATAATACTAATAAAATTATTGTTAGATGGAAAATAAATGGTCTACCATGGTTTCAATCAAAAAATGATCTCCTCAGGACCCCACTCTACATTAACCAAGTTGATGTAATTCCTCAGTTAAAATTTTAAGAATCTTAACTGAGGAATTACATCAACTTGGTTAATGTAGAGTGGGGTCCTGAGGAGATCATTTTTTGATAAAAATAGTAGAGCAGTCTGGGCTCTTTAACCTTGGTTAGGCAACCGGTCTACAAGAAGGAAAACTCTGAATTCCTACCTGTAAAACTCCACTTAAGAAATTGACCTTGTGTCACATCCTACTCATACAAAGGGGTTAGTAAATATGTATATTCATATTTTTTGTTAGTTCCAGTGCTGTAGGGTTTGGTAATAATTAATATCATCATCAATAATTTGAAATGCATGGATAAAATCAATAATAAATGAAGCAAAACTGAATGTTTATTTTTTTGTCTTATCGATTTCCCAGTAAACTTTTCTTCAGAGACGCTGCTAATGGCTTCCTTTTTTTTTTGTTGTTATTTTTTTTTTTTTTGTCTGTAACACGCATCTAGTAATTGTTCTTTTTTTTTAAACGCGGCAAATAGTCGTTAATGATAGATGTTAAAGTCGGTTACACGTCAATTCATAATTAATATAATAATATTTATTTGGCTTCTGTGTTTAATGGCATATCCACCTTCTGCCCGTATTAGTCCGAAAGTGAACATAATAAAAAGTTTGAATTCGCTATGATGTCGCAGACGAACACATTAGTCACTATGCCATGAAAACTCCCCAGGGTTATTTAATGCTAAAGCCACCCTTGTATAGAACAGTAGTAATACTATTTAACCCATAGCTGGGATGATGAGGAGGTTCATACCTTTCCAAAGCGTATTAGTCCGAAAGTGAACATAATAAAAAGTTTGAATTCACTTACTATGATGTCGCAGAAAATAAAATAAAATACTAAAATCCTAGCATGTTTAGTTTAAAAGAAAATAAATTCATATAAAAAATATTGGTTGGGATATACTTATGGGTGGTGCTATATAACAAAGACATAAAGTCAATGGCGCTTGGTAACAGTCAGTTTCTCACCTATGCAATTTTACCCTTAGATATATATGCTCTATCAATGATATTGAGCACTCTTTACTTATAAATATAGCCAACTATATTATCTATATATACAGTGATGCTGATAGCTTTTTAATTTAGTGCGTCCTGGGACACACATATTTGTTTTGAATGAGTCCCCGGGAAAATTTATGGGTCCCAACTAAAGTTTCTTTATAGATTGTAGGGTTTTTATTTATGATCTGGGGAAACAACTAAAGCTGTCTAACTCCTACCTTGTAACATATCCTGTATAATTCGTTTCTAAGAAACTATAAAATGTATTTACAGTTAGCTTTAAATGAAGGAAGAAAAGAGAAAAAACTAGGATGCACAGATACGATTTTACTGAGTCCTTTTAGATTTTTGTGCATCAGAATCTTTGTGTGTATATATATATGTGTGTGTGTATGAAAAAGGAATGACTTACTGGTGAAATTGGTATTAATATTTAGTTGATACAAGTTTTACCAAGATAAGTCAGCGTTATAACAAATATAAAGTGCTCAATACGTAAGTAGAGTGAATTTATATTATAGTATGTACAGAAATAACCTACTCGATTTGACCATAAGGATCTTCAGGGTTAAATCTACTGAATTAATCAAGATATCTGTATATTATTATATAGGTTAGTTATATATAAGACCAGTTGCCTAACCAAGGTTAAAGAGCCCAGTCTGCCCTACTATTTACCCATAGCTGGAGGGAGAGTAGGATTCATATCTTTCCCAAGGATATTAGCGCTAAGTGAAATGCAAGTACCACATCCAGGATTTGAACTCAGGGCGACAAGTCCATTTCCCATGACTTTAACCATTACACCACACTTCATATATATATATATATATATATAAAAGGAGTGAAAACTGACAACTTTTATAAGGAGGTGCAGATGGGAAATTGATGATAAGTAAGTCGTAATGATGTCTGTATTTTGAGCTGTGACTCGAGTGAGAAATCCCAAGACCCACTACTTACACAAGTTGTCCAATATTATAAATGGAGGGGGGGTGAGTTTAAAAGTAGTGAAGAAGCTAGAACAGGACCCCAAAAGTTATCAAATTTATTTAGTAATGGGGTTCACAATTTGTCAACAGGGGTCCGTTTGCTGACACATGTTGAGATAAGAAATAACAGTTTGTCAGGACCCACGAGGGTGAGGCTTAAGAGGTGTGGGTTAGGCAATTCATTTGGTGTTGGGGGTGAGCGTAAAAAGTTTTAAGTTTATTTACTTAAGACTAAAGGTCTTCAGGGTTCCATTTGTTCATATCTGTCAGGTTGATGAAAAATCATCATCATCATCATCAGGCCCACCTACGAGGATGGACAGTAGGGACAAGTGCCAAAGTGTCTGTACCTAACCAAGGGTCGATAAAAATTAATATATTAGGAGAAAATCATCATCAGGGCATGCTGACAGCATGGATTCCATTGACTCTTTCTTGCCATCTATCTATTGGTTATCGCTCATGGCAGGTCTCCAACTCAGCATCTTGTGTCCACACATAGCTATTGTGTGTAAGTCTTAGCTTGTTGACCAACACTGGCAGTGAATTCGAAATCCAATGGGTTATTCCCTCACAGGTTCGAATCCTGCCCGCAGCGCCATGTTGAAGTGAGTTAGTGTACTGTTGGTTTGAACAACAGCAACTAGCTAAGCACAACTAAACCAGTGCCAAGACAATTGGTACTTATGGGACTCAAGAATAGTCCACTCATGCATTTGGGTGATTCCATTCCTTGAGTCCTGATTGGCTGCTTGGTTTCTATGATGTTATGAGGCTTCATAAATAACCTGGCATTTTGCAGTGGTATTGCAGCAAGATAGATTCGTATTCAGTTACGACTACTTGTTGCCTTGTCTTACCAATTCGACAGTAATTGGAACTAGCATGATTATTCTACATCCATATGTAGGAGTCCACAGGAGAATATCACATATGTTTGTCCTTACTTATTCAGCATTGCCTAGCATAAATTGTTTGTCTAACTTGGATGGTTTGTGTGATAGGAGGTAAGTAGTTGTATAGCTGCTCTATTGTGGGGTGCTACTTCCAGGATAAATTAAAAATAGCATGCACAAGTTTCAATATATTGTGCAAAAAACACTTTGTACTAAAAAAATATTTTTCCCTGCATAAAACATCTTTACCTTTTTAACCCTCTATCTACCACAGCCATCATCAATAGCCATGTCCCAAATGGTTGACAAGATAGTATTGATGATCCTTTACTATTGAATAGAAATGTATTCATTTAATTCATTTCTCTTTTTTTAACTCTAAGACATTTTTTAAGAGCTGACGATCTCTGGCATTTTCAGGGGGGTTCCAGCATTTTGATTGTCGGGCAGTTTAGGGTGCTCTGGTAGATAAAGGCTTAAAAGAAAATGAGTATATATATATGTGTAATGTTTTATGCTTGAATGACTCAGTAGTAATTCTTGATAAAGTGTCTAAACTTTTAATAAATTATTCACTTAAATGAATAGATGTTTCAGTTTTTCTTTTTCCTTTTCTTAAAATGGTGTTCTTAAGGGAAATTGCAGAAAGAAAATCAGCTTTTTACACTATAACTTTAGAGGTATTGATATTTGAAACATTGCAAAAAAAATGTTGTTACTGTTATAAAATTTTTGATTCCTTATTTTAGTTTATTTAAAATGAATACATTGTAGTTTGTTTTTTGTTTTTTTAAATGAAAACGTGTTTCTTTGATTTTTTATTTCATCAATTTGACTCAGTATTGAAGTAAGTAAGTCAGTCAGTCTACTATTGGTTTGAACAATGTGACTGGCCAAGCACAATTGAACCAGTGTCAAGACAACTGGTACTTATGGGAATTCAGAACAGTCCACTCATGCATTTGGGTGATTCTATTCCGAGTCCTGATTGGCTGCTTGGTTTGTATGATCCTCTGAGGCTTCATAAATCCTGCCATTTTGCAGTAGTCTTTGCAGCAAACAAGAATCGTATTTCAGTTACGACTGCTTGCTGTCTTGTCTTGCCAATTTGACGGTAATTGGACTTAGTATGATTATTCTACACTCAGTAGTGAAATCTTGTCCACTCACGATCAGCTTGATACATAACTTGATTTCAAGTGTGCAAAAATATCTTAGAAGCAGATTCAAAATCTATAATTTTAGAACGACTGCAAGGAACCCAATATAAATCTGATGTTTGGAATTATTTTGGATTTGAAGTACAATAAGGAAATGGAAACAAGAAAGTTGTCAAAGAGAATACTATTTGCAGAAACTTTGGTAATGAAATCATTGAAACTTACTGTTCCTTTCTTAATTTTAACACAATTCCTTTTTTTTTTAGTGTATTATTTCCTTTCTTTCTTTTCTTACTAAAAAAGAGTTCTAAGGAGTGAAAAATTCAAAGATTAGTATTATCTGCGTTATTCAGACTATTGTCCCCATCTTCATTGTTATTTGTACAACGTTTCGGCCGATATGCCCACTGACCTTCTTCAGGTATTTCTTGTCGGACTCGGGAACCTTCTTTTTCGAACTCGGGAACTTTCTTGTCGTAATCGGGAGCCATCACAGAACTTTGATTACGACAAGAAAGTTCCTGAGTCTGACAAGAAATACCTGAAGGCCGGAGGGCATATCGGCCAAAACGTTGTACAAATAACAATGAAGATGGGGACAATAGTCCGAAAAACGCAGATAATACTAATCTTCAAGCCTCATCTCAAACATTCAGAGAAATTCAACAATAAATGATTTTTAATTGATTATAATGAATTTAACTTTTAAAATAAATGTTTAGGGTTCCCAAGTGTGTGTGGGTGGGGGAAGACAATAATGTGAATAGAATGGTTTTCAAAAGAACCCATAATGTTCCAGAAAGAAAGTTTGAATGTTCTGAGAATAGTATTAAAGATATATTCTTACAGAACAGCAACTGCCTGGCCACTTGCTTCCCATAACACAAACCATCCAATAAAGTAAGGTGAGCTGGACAGTGCTGGTGAAGTAAGGACAAACTCATAAGTGATACTCTCCTACACACAGATTCACCAGTGTTGGCCAATCAGCAAAAACTTATACTAAACAGCTTTAGGCAGACACTAGATGTCATCTAGAGGACCTGAGCTATAGGGATAGATGGTGAGAGAGAGTCAAGGAAATCTGTGCAGTCAGCAAACCATGCTGCTGATAATGATTATAGAATGGATACATTAAAATAAACCAGGACCCTAAGCATCATCTAAACATTGCAAAAAATCAAGATACATTATTTTCTTGCATATTTTCTCGTCAAAATACAGAGTTAATTCTTGTATGTATTTCTATTCATATGTTTTTACTGTGATAAAAATATATTGTATTAACAGAATTGGTTTGTGTTTTTTATATTATGAGTATCTCAACACGTCTTGTATAATGATCAATGTATTACAATATGTACTGTATCGTTAGATGCATAGTACAGACATACACACACTACATAAATGTATATATATAAATATATATATACATAAATATATATATATATATAGATAGATACATACATAAATACATAGAGAGAGAGGGGGGGAGAATCTTCCTGAAGAACCTTTTTGGTGAAACCTGGGTAGAAAACTTCTGTTACTGATTTGGTTCTCTAAATTGGCTCTACATATGTATTGAGCACTTTTTCTATATTTGTTGTTTCGAGGTTCATTTGGTTTTCTTTTTCTTTTTTCCGAAAAAATCAGTATTGCAACTAGTTTTTTTTTTCTTTTTCCAAAGAATCATTTTCCTTTAAAAAAAATTAAAAAAGAAAGAAAAATATATATATATATATATATATATATATAGACTAGAAGCATACAAAGGTAGGGTCAATTATAGCTTACATCCTTGCATACATATTTCCCCTTACTCTCCATCCTTCCATCTGATGCACACATACATGAAGGTACATAAACTATTCAGAGCCAATTAGAAGTGGAATTAACCAAAGATTCCCTTGTTAAGTTAATGAAGTGCATTGGTCAATTAATGGCCAAGTAGCTCAACAACCACTTGACCCTACCAGTCAAAGGTCCCTTGAGTTCAACCCTGAAAAAGGACCACCCTTCAAAACTTGAGACTCCAAGACATACAAAAACCAAATATGATTGCATCTATATTCTACAAGATATGCTGCGTACTCTAAATAGTGGAGAAAAAAAAAGTACTTGACACAAATGTTGGTTCTATTCAAGTAATTCTAATCATTTTGTTGTGTAAAGTACAATACAATGTTGTTGGCATCCTTCCGTCTGCTAAAGACGATGGTGTAGTGTCCACAATATTTTTTTTTCTATCTGCATCTGCGTGAGTGGCTGAACAGGCCAATTTTTGAATAGCAGTCTCTGGTGCACTGACTGCTTGCTGGAGTTGCTCTTCCTTCTGGCCTTCTTTTCTGTGGTGGCTTCTTTCCTCTCTTTTTCACTCCTTTTCGACCCTTGTTTGACAAGGAGGCACCAACCTCCTATGTGTTGGTGTTGATGTGGTATGTCTTCATATGTTGGTGTTGATGTGGCACGTCTTCATGCAGACGTCTTTAAAGCGCATACATGGTCTCTCTACCGGTCAGGTACCTTCTACTAATTCATACAGTAAAAAGTATATTGTGCCCTCTTGGATGCATAGAAATTTCAAAAATATCCAAAGGAATAACGTGGCTAAAAAAAAATAGGTTGACCAAGATACTCTCATAGAATGTTACCAAATGAGGTTTATTTTTCAACATAGTCCCTGTTGTAACTCAAGTATCAGAGTCAACAGAGAAATAATAGGAAGAAACATAATGAGGATTAAGGATAGGGAAAAAGGTTTACTAAGCAAAGAAACAAGGTAAACAGAGAAATTAGCAATTGCTAGGTTGAATTAACAAATCCTGTGAGATCCTGTCATTTCTCTCTTCCGAGATTTTGTCAGACATTAATTATAGAAAAAATATTCTCATTATTTAGATACTATATGACAGTTCCCCTTGTGGTGACACAATTCTACCATGCAGTGTTGCAGTGCTTGAATCCCATTGGTCAAAAATGTCATTAACAGCAGATATGACATCATCATATGAACTTTTACATATTTACGAAACCCTCTGCACAAGTAGGATATGACACAAGGTCAATTTTTAAGCAGAGTTTAACAGGTTTGGATCCAGAGTTTTCTGTCGAGATTGGTTTACATCCAACTATTCTCCCTCTAGCTATAGGTAAATAGCAGGGCAGACTGGGCTCTTTAACCTTGGTACAACACCAAGGTTAAAGAGCCCAGTCTGCCCTACTATTTACCCATAGCTGGAAGGAGAATAGTTGGATGTAAACCTTTCCCAAGGGTATGATCATATCACCTTTAAAGACCCACACCCTCGTATAAATATAGCTTAACCTATGAACTCTGTTCAGTAAGAAGAGTTTTTGGCAAGTAAAAAAAAATTAATTAATTAGCACAGATCAATAGCTAACAGATAAATCTCTTCATTTTTTTTGGCAAAACAAAATTTTTAGAAAATCAAGTAACCCCAATACACTTATGAATAATTCATTTTGTATATAAGTTGACTCTTGATTTATGGTTTTGGTATTCATTAATATATAAAATTAATTTGTGAAGCCAATGATAGTTCCTGGTCCTTCAAAATATATTTGAATTTCAACGTTACAAAATTATTATTCAAGTATTGGTTTACACTTATTTTCATATAAAAATAAGGTGTTTAAAATTTGACCTATACATAAGTATATATGTTATATTGAAAAAAGAATTGAAATTTTAAACCTTGTTCTTGTATACTCTGGCAATAGTTGGAACTCACCTGAAAAAAGAAAAAGAAAAATGTTTAAGTCAAATGAAAAAAACATAGCAACAATAAAATTCAACAGTATTTCTGTGCTAAATAATTATTTTTATCAGAATTTTACAGCAAGATCAAATTTTCTCCTTTAAGAAGTGGTTTGTACTGTTCACACAATATTTAAACCAATACATCAAACAATCTATTTCAGTTGTAATATGAACCCTCACAAGGAAAAACATTCTTTTGCAAAGCAAAAAAAAAAATCGTGTGTGTGATGTTGGGAAACTTTTTTAGTCATATTGGAAGCATGGAAAAAGTGTAAAGTAAGAATTTTTAATCTTATTTTTAATTCTGATATTTCAGACAGACCTCCACCTTTTGTCAAAGAATTTTTCAGAATTACTTTTTTCTTTTAATTTTAAATGTTCACTTCCTTTTGGTTATGTGTCAGTTGAATGGTTTCTCAGCTAGGCGTCCAATATCAATATCATTTTCATTGTTATTGTCCTGTGTCTTGGATTTGTTAGCTGGCCTGACCCACAGTAGATGGAGGGGAGAGTCACATATTTTATTTATAGCATTCATATACATTAGGACTACGATATTTGTAGTGGGACTTTGAGTTTTATGTGAGAGGATCATGTTAGTTGAAATATTTGTAAGCATTCAACATGCCTAAGTCTGTGTTTTGTGTGTTGAGTTTAAAGATCCATTTTATTTATTTTTGTCTGCATGTTTGTATTAAGGAAAATTTGTTGGTTATTAATATGCATTTAATGTTATCCAGTGTATGTCCTGGTTGATTAAAATGCTTAGCTATTGGTGAGTAGTGGGATATATATATAGATAGATAGATAGATAGATACACACACACTAGCAGAAGTACCTAGTCCATGATGGGTAGAGTTACCCTTTCATTGCTAGCCATTACATATAGGTTCACTCTGACCGACACTGGTAGTACCTGATGGGTACATTGGTGGGTCAAATAGATCTCTTTGGTATGGCAAAAATTTCAAATGTTTTTACCCCCCACCCCCACCAACATCACCATGAATTGTAATTCAACAAATCTCAGAAAAAATGAATGAAACTTAACAATTCTTGCTATATTATGAAGAGGAAGTATTTTTGTATGTTTTTTTTACCCCTTGAAGATTTTCTTGTGATTTATTTCATTATCATAATTAAGGGGAAAAAATAAATATAAGTTTAGGCTCTGTCTTTAGGAGAAAAAAAATTAAAATAAGTGACAATTTACAATTCAATTTTTTTTATAAAAGTTTTTAAAAAGTCATGGAGGTGCTGTCAAACCAAAAATTTGACCATACTTATAATGTTAAAAATGATTATGAACTACCCTAGCTCTTAAAACATTGACATTGCAAGTCTGTGTTTAGTTCTGTTTTATGTGTTGAGTTTAAAGATCCATTTTGTTTCTTTTTGTCTGCATGTTTGTATTAAGGAAAATTTGTTGGTTATTAATATACATTTAATGTTATCTAGTGTATAAGTTGTTTACTTATTTAAAATGATTGTGAAGATAGATCTTTATATTATATGTATAATTGGAAACCATAATTATTAAATTGACCTCAGTATACTAACCATAAAAATAACTTGTAACGATTTTATTACAAGTTGGATGTTCTCAAAAGAAAAAATGAATATCAACTTTTGACAAGGTGTTTTCAGCAGGTGATGGTTTACCCAGTTGACCTTTAAAAATAATCAACCTATTTTCTTCTTCCTAGTTTCTTGATAGGGGATAGATTCTTCTTCTTCTTTTTTTCTCTCTGACAGATTTTATTTTTGACAACAGTTCAGTTCTCTGATTACAGGAAGGAATTCAACTTCTGATGTTTTGCTTTCGCTGTATTTGGCCTGAGCGGCAGAGATGTATCTTCGTGATCCTTTTTACTTTCAGATTTTAGTTAACTGGGTGCATTTTTTCTAATATTATTGTTGGTTAGTTGGTGTTTAACAGTATATCAACCCGTGTGGGTTATTTACGACCAAATCTTGTTTATATATATATGTATATATATGATTTGTTTAACTTCATGTGTATTCATTTTAATCAGATTCTTTTCTTTTTTTTTCTTAACTAAATTCTGTTTTTTGTTTTTTTAACTAAATTCTTTTTTATCTAACTAAATTTTTTTTAACTAAATTCTTTTTTATCTAACTAATTTTTTTTTTATTAAATTCTTTTCTTAACTAAATTCTTTTTTTTATTTTTAACTAAATTCTTTCTTATTTTTAACTAAATTATTTTTTCTTATTTTTAACTAAATTCTTTTTTTTTAATAAATTATTTTTCTTATTTTTAACTAAATTATTTTTTTTTACTAAATTATTTTTCTTATTCTTAACTAAATTTTTTTTTTTTACTAAATTTTTTTTCTTTTTTTTTTTAAACTAAATTATTTTTTTTTTTTTTTTTTTTTTTTTTACTAAATTCTTATTAAAAAAATTTTTTTTTTTTTAGCTGAATTTTTTTTTAAACAAATTCTTTTTAATCAAAATTTTTTTTTTTTTCTAACCTAAATTTTTTTAACAATTTTTAAAAGTAATTATACAGACATACAGAATTCTTCTTTTATATACATATAGATATAACTAAAAGTTAAGAGTTGATTATATAATCTAATACTTGAATATAACAGCTCTTGAATATTCATCAGCACCTCTCTCCCAATCCAAACATTGCGCGGCATAGCATATGAACAGGAATGGCTGCTATCAAATGGTTTATGGGTTTACTTGACCCCAAAACCTACAGATTATGTTTGTTTACAAAACAAGAAAGGCGAAAATGAGCTTTATCTAATGTGATCAAGTGCTGCATAAACTACTCATCCAATTTGCTCAGGTTGACAAACCAGTTACTAAAAGTCTTTCTCAGCACTTTACCTAGCAGAAACAATTATTGTACTAACTGTACCTTATACAGATACAGGTGTGGGTATTCTTTTAAAATTCTGGGAGTACTGGTATATGGAACGTTTACCTATTAAACCAATCGGGGGAGGGGGGGGACTTTGTTCAATGGCATTCACCATATGTCAAGTTCTCTGCACTTTGAGACATTCAAGGCCAACTTTGGAAATCTTTTCTTGTTGGGAATGCAACTTTTATGGAACTTTCCAACAGCATGAAGGATCATCTTTCTGGATTGTGTCTGACACTTTCCATTATGTTGTCGGAATTTCCTTTGCGCTGCTTTTATGGAACTTAGGTAGGAAAGTGCTTCCATTACGTATGCAATTTCTGTTGGAATCAAGGACGTTATTCAGAGTCCACTATCCACAAAAAAGAAATCAGATGCCTGTTAAAATATATTTAAAAAAATAACTCCACAGCTTATATATTAAAATATACTGAAATGGAGGCTCACTACTAGATCATACCTAAAACACTTAATACAGTGATATATATATATATATATAGATATGTCCCAAAATAATGTATACACCCTTTAAATATTGATAGTCAATAATACATGGCCCTAAGTAGCTTTTATCTTATAAAAGTTAATTTGCTTTGTTTTTGTTTTTTGTATATTTTACTCTCAAATTCTTTAAATGTGTATTCTTTCTCTTGTATCAATTTTATTTACAAGTCAAAATACATAAATTGATAAAGTTAGAGTGTATACATTGATTTGGGACACCCTGTATGTGTGTATATATATATATATATATATATATATATATATATATATATATATATATATATATATATATATATATATATATTTTTTCTGAAATTACACTCTGATGATAAAGCTTTGCTTTGAAATCGATTAGATATAAAACATATTTTTTACGCATTGTATCGAATTTTATATATAACATACTATGCTTATACCAATTATATATATATATATATATATATATATATATATATTGTACACATGCATAAAATTAAACATATTATGTTACTATACATAGATGCTGATAGGTACACATCCTGTGTCCCCACACAAAAGTTGCAGTAAAATCTTATCCATGCATCCCAGCGTCTTTCTTTTTTCTTCCTTACCATTTCAAGCTAACTGTAAATACATTTCAATAGTTTCTTAGAAACGAATTACACAGAATAGGCTACAAGTTAGGAGTTAGACAGCTTTAGTTGGGACTCATAAATTTTCCCAGGGACTCATTCAAAGCAAATGTGTGCGTCCTAGGAAGCATTAAATCAAAAGCTATCAGCATCACTGCTATATATTTTAAAAAGTTGGTGTAGTGGCCTATTAACAGTATCAGCAGAATAGCCAAGGAGTCTATCACCTTTCTACTTGTGCTAAACCGGGGAGATTGTTTTGTTTTTTGCTGAGGTGGAGTGCCATACCTACCATCAGGTCCCAGATGCTTTACTGCACAGACAGATTACTGATAGCTGTGCTACTCATGTGCTGAGTTGGTGGAAACCGGTATCAAACCTGGAACCTTGTGGTTCCAAGGCAAAAACTCTACCAACCAAGCTAAATCGGCTCCTCTATATATAAAGTGTATAAAAAAAGTTAAGAGAATTTAAATGGTGCCCTTTGTAAGAAGACCACAGAGACTACTCCCAAGGAGATAGTGGCACTAATTGTTTGGGCAGTGACTATATATATATATATATATATATATATATATATATAGTCATCCACAGACACTGTGTTTTGACATTTCATGTCTCTTAAGTGTGGATATGAGGTGTATTAAAAAAAACTATTGAGATTGAATCTATACTTTCACGACACAAAAGAATGATGAATGAAACATTGATTTTTTTCAGAATAGCCCACTTGGTATTCAACACTCTTATTCCAGTGAGTTTTCCATTGGTGAAAACACCTCTGTAACTCTGCTTTTGAAATGGTGTGCAGATGGACAGTTGTATTTCTTCTAATGTCAAATCTCTTACACTTGAGATGAATTCTCAGTTTAGGAAACAAGAAAAAGGTCTGTTGAGTATGAAGTGTGCACTTGCACAATCCAGTGTTTCACCAAAAACATTTCATTCAAAAAGTACCGAAACTGGCTTCAATATTTAAAACAAAAACAATGAAACAATGAAAAGTCTACATATCATCACTTTATTCAAGTTGTTCAACTGTGCACATGTCTTCATTTAAATTTCAAACATTTAAAGCTTCAATCTTGATATTTTTTATCACGCTTTATATATATATATATATATATATAATATATATATATATATAAAGTTAAATTTGGCAGAGTAGCCTATTGTCGGTATCAGCAAGGGATTCTATCCCCTTTTCGCTATTGCTAGACCAGGGAGATTGTTTTTGCTAAGGTGGTGCACCACATCTATCATCAGTTCCCCACTTTACCGCACAGAACAGATTACCCAATCTGTGCTACTCATTCACTAAGTTGGCGGGGACCGGTATCAAATCAGGAACCTTGGGATTCCTGGGCGGGTGCTCTTCCAACTGAGAATGGGATTCAAGCACTGCAACATTGATGGAAGAATTATGTGGATCATAAGGGGGTCTATGTTAAAAAATAAACCTCATTTGGTTACATTCTATGAGAGTATCTTGGTGAGCCCCTGAACTTTCTTACCAATGCTGGTATATATATATATATATATATGTGTGTGTGTGTGAATAAAAGGAAGTGAATCTGACAGTATGTAGTATAATAAAAAGTTGTAAAAACACAGGTTTAAATGAGTAAAGTGGTGAGTTTATTGGCCGACGCTGCAGTGTTTCGATCTATTAATTAGATCATCTTCAGGGCTTTTGTTGGTATGTGGAAGGTGATAAAAATTTTATCTCAGAATAAGGAGAAAGGCGAGTAAGAGTAATTTTTTCAACGTTCTTATTTCTCAGACTTCAAATTTTAAACAGACCGATAAACAAGGACTATTACTCGCCTTTCTCCTTATTCTGAGATAAAAAAAACTTTTATCACCTTCCACATACCAACAAAAGCCCTGAAGATGATCTAATTAATAGATCGAAACACTGCAGCGTCGGCCAATAAACTCACCACTTAACTCATTTAAACCTGTGTTTTTTCAATTTTTATCATACTACATATATATATATATATATATATATATTAAAAATAAAAGTGACAACTCATGGTTGTCTCGTAGTTTGTTTTTCTGTAATACTAATAGTGCTTACTTAATATCCAAGATAGAGTGACAGAGCGAATAAGAGAGGAAAGTTTATTTCAAGGTGGAAAAGAGAGAGGGGTATGAGCCATGACCCTAAATGTAGAAAAGAGAGAGAGAGAGGGAGAGAATGAGACACAAAAAGAGTGAATGTGATTTAGAGAGAAGGTATTAAAGAAAGAAAAGGAAACAGAATTCAAAGCAAAGAAAACTTTTATTTTCTCCACTTGAGTTTCATTTTTCAAGTGTTTTCATCTGCAAGATGTATGCACACACACACACACACAATGTAAGAAGATGTCTTACAGCTGTAAATGCTGACCACATTAGAAGAAGAATAACAAGTTGTCAGAAAGGAAGTGGAAAATAAAGAAAGTGTGGTGAAATAAATAAATAAATGCACCAATAAAGAAAATTCTTCAAATTAAAAGGAATATAAGATTTTGAATTGGATATAATTATTAGAAAGATTCAAGCTGCAAGAAATCCAAGAAGGTTAGAAAGTGTAAAAAGGGCATTTCAAAGAAGTTTTGAAGTGTAAAAAGAGCATTTCTAGGATTATTTCAAGTGTAAAATGGACACTTCCAGAAATGTTTGAAGTATAAAAAGGACATTTCCTAGAACATTTAAATTACAAAAAGGGTATTTCCAGGAATGTATGATCTGTGAAAATGTGCATTCCCAAGATGTTTAAAGTATAAAAAGGTAATTTCCCAAAACATTTGAAGTGTAAAAAAAGCATTTCTAAAAACATTTGAAGTGTAAAAAAGAGCATTTCCAAAAACATTTGAAATGAAAAAAAAAGCATTTCTAAAACATTTGAAGTGAAAAAAAAAAAGCATTTCTAAAAACATTTGAAGTGAAAAAAAAAGCATTTCTAAAAACATTTGAAGTGAAGCAGTGAAAAAAAAAAGCATTTCTAAAAACATTTGAAGTGTAAAAAAGGGCATTTCCAAAAACATATTGTAAAAACAAGCATTTGAAGTTTTAAAAAAAGGCATTTTATTGCATTAATTCAAAATCCTCATTTTATTTAAGAATCACAAGTCACTTACACTTAAAGCAATGTTTTCAGTCAGTCACACTTAAAAACATTGGGTCCTAACAGATTATTGAAGTTAAACGTTAGTGAGCCTGTTCAGTACTTAACTCTTTGCCTACCAAATTCTATGTCTGATAAAAAATTTACTTGTATGATAGGATATTTCAAAGTTCACTACCTGTTCACCTTAAAACTTATTCTTCTATTCAAATAAAATCATATTATCATTGTATTCCGAGTCCTTCTGATCAGTTATAATGAACTAACTATCAATTTTTGAACTTTGCTTGGGTGTGGTGGGAGAGCCGCTGTGGGCAGTTTAAAGTAGGCAAAGTGTTAAATGAGAGACCACTTAATAAATGATAGAAATTTTGTATAATCTTATCAATCATAGTCATCTAAATTTGGAAAGCAAAAGTAACAATAAAAAGTGCGATGTATATGTGATGGAGAACGGGAGTCAGATGGCTGCAATGCACGGCAACTACCGTATTCTCTGAGAAAAAGAGCAAGTGGTTCGGCCACTGAG
>CM042178.1:34190040-34240040 GCA_023376005.1 Doryteuthis pealeii
CTTGTGACAAATGTTGAAAAATAAGATACTTTACAACAGCATGAAATACACGAATTCCTGAAGAAAGTAAAATGAACCACCACTAAATATAACAAGGGTTGGTTGTCAACGAAAGGAGGTGATGATGTATATACAGTGGGATTGCAAGGGAGTTGTTAAGTTTCTTCTGGGAGAAGTAAACAACCGATTCAAACAACATTTAGTTGATAAAAAGAAAAAGAATTTAATGTTTGCCAACCCAATATATATATATATATCCCTGCACCTTCCGCTGCTCAAATAAAGATCTACATGTTACACTTAGTCTACTAATGTTAGTTTTGGTGGCTGAGCACTAAAAGCCGATAAGGGGCAAAGTAGTATATTTTATTTTTAGTTTCAGATTAGTTGACCTATGAACCCATTGAATTGCCATCTACAATGAGATTGAGGTTTCTATTTAGGAAGGAGGGAAGGGTTTTATTTATCTGTTATTATATCAAGAATGATATTCAGTGCAAATAAAGACCCCTAGAAAAGGAATCAGAACTCTCTACAACCTGACCAGTCCTGTCGGCTGGGGCTTTAGAAACACCGATTGTACCTCCTGCAGAGGGGTAAGACTCCCCCAATGGGGCCACCTGTTAAGAATGGAACCCAGGTGGCTGAGCAGTCCATGATATGCAACACTCCATTTTGGCCCTTACTTGGGCTAGATGGGTAGTCAAAGAGGCCCCGGTCGTCAATCGGCTGGTCATTAGCACCTATATCATTGCCCTGACCCAATTGCCCTTATGGCAAGTCCCAACCCTTTTTATCATATGGGTGCTAGAAGGAAGTGACTGAGGGTCTACATGTCCTGGGAATGACGTTAAACTCTATCTAATGGTGAGGTTCCAGTTTTGGAGGTCTGAGGAATGTGGAGCACCCCTTCATCACTATTACTCCCTGATCCACTCTGACCCAGAATGGTCATACTTGTTAGGGTCCCATCTATGAGTTAAATAGAAAAATGTGTCTATAAAAACAATTGAGTATCCATTAAGAATGAATTCATTTCAAAACTTTGTTGGCATTAAATGACCCACTGAGGTTGATATGCCATAAAACAAACCAAACCAAACAACAACCTGGTCTTTGAGCTGGGATTAAAGTGTAGTATCTGTTCTTCTCCCTCAGCTGTGTTTTGGTCTTTAGAGAAAGCAGAGCTAAATTTAAAGTCAGCATGTCCAACTCTGTGATAGTATCTCTACCATTGCAAAAATGGGTGATGGTTTGTGGACCCTAATGCAGACATGAAAGTGGTTGTTGGGACTGAAACTATTGCCCATGTTTTAAATCAAAACTGGAGGATTAAAAAAAATTTTACACTTCTATGGGAGTACCTTTATCAGAAAAGCAGAACTGATATTATGGAGACCACCCGAGGAAGCTTTCAAGATGTTGACAGGGATGAAGAATAGATGAAGACTATAAGATAATTTCATAAAGATAATCCCATAGAAATGTTAAACTTTTTTTTTAATCACATTGTATATAAAACAATGAGAATTATACTATTATATAGATGAAACATTGTCAACCATTAATTTTGAATAGTATTTTCTTTCATCTTAATTCTTATTCTTTGTTTAGAAGGTACAACATGGATTAAAAAATAAAAAAAGACAATATCTTCACTGTCATAGTGAGTTTAAATACATACTAGTTTTGTGATATTTTGGTATATACTAGTTTGCAGTGTGTAGATCACATGACTGAAGTAGTTCAAGCTGTGGGAGTATCATGGTAGTTGGTACACTTACATGTGCATTGCTTTACTATGTGTGGGATTTGAAAGCCGCACAGATAAACATACAATGTGGAACAATTTGAGTTTACAAGTTCAAACTGGGTCAAAACAATTGTTGATGGTGCAGTTGATAGCAGTAAAATAACCAGTTAGTTCAATAAATTTTGCTCAGATTGCAAAAAACCTTGACAATCAGGTAAGATCAGGTAGGTCTAAGAATGTGGATTCCAAGGTTGTGCTCCAAGCAAATTTGAAGAATAATTAAAGTTCCAATTACCATCGAACTGGGAAGACTAGGCTGCAAACGGTTGTAACTCAAATACAAACCCGAAAGCTACAAAGTCCACTGTAAAATGACAGAGTATATATAAGACTCCACAATGTCATTCAAATCAAGCAGTCAAGCAGCCAATCAGAACTCAAGGAATGGAATCACCCAAATCACCCAGATTCATGGATGGATCATTCTTGAGTCCTATTTATACCAACTGTCTTGGACACTGCTTCAGTTACTTTGATGCTGTTATTCAAACCAACAGTAGGCTAACTGACTTCAACATGGCCACTGGATGGCGGGAAACTGCGTCAGAACCTCTGTGCTACTTTCCGGGGCAGTGTTGGATGGTGAATCGATAAGGCAAATCAAGTGAGTAGCACTCAGAGAGTATCAGGTGAGCTCGGCATCTCACAGTCCAGTGTGAAAGAAAATATATGTTAAAATTAAAGGTGTATTATTATTTTAAAATGTAAGGCAGTAAATACAGTAGCTTAATATACAAATACTGGTCCAGGTTATTAAAAAAAAAATCTGACTAATGAAGAATAATTAAAGTTCCAATTACCGTCAAACTGGGAAGACAAGGCAACAAACGGTTGTAACTTAATACAAACCCAAATAGTCACAAAGTCTCCAGCAGAATGACAGGATATTTATAAGACTCCACAATGTCATTCAAATCAAGCAGTCAAGCAGCCAATCAGAACTCAAGGAGTGGAATCCCCCAAATCACCCAAATTCATGAATGGGTCATTCTTGATTTCTATATATACCAACTGTCTTGGACACTGCTTAAGTTGTACTTAGTTAGCTGCTGTTATTCAAACCAACAGTAGACTTACTGACTTCAATAACTAAAAAGAAAAAGAGTGGTTTTCTTTAAAGTTAAAACTAAAACATAATCATCATCATCAAGTTGTGCCAACAGCATGGATCTCTATGACTCTTCCTTGCCACTCATCCCTATTGGTCATCAATCCTGACAGGCACTCTGCACGGCTGATCGATGTAGTTTTCGCTGCTTGGACTTACACTGGTGTGTCCATGTGTAGGTGTCCACAGGAGATCATCATTTCAGTCCATTTTTGCTTGTCCAACAGTGTCTAGCATGTATTGTTCATCTTACCTGGATGATTTGTGTAAAAGGAGGTAAATGGCAGTGGTGCTTCCAGATTTGTTTAAGACTGCATGCAGCATCCTTGTGTAGTTCCTATCTAGCTTTTTCTCCAATTTTTTTGTTAGAGTCTAAGAAGGTGCAGCCATACAATAGCACTGACACAGCTAGAGCTTGGAAGAATTCTCACATTATCTTATCAGATAGATCAGATTTCCATATTATCAATAATCTATCTATAGCAGTCCATGCCTTATGCATATATTGACATCACTTTCTGTAGATGAGTTTGGTTTGTGAATGGTTTGGTTTGGTTTTTAGTGGCATATCAACCATAGTGTGGATGTCATTTAATATAAAGTTTTGTTTAAGCATATCAATTGGCTTTTTTAATGGATAAATTTTATTTTTTTTAATTATTTTTTTCTATTTCATAGATGGGCCCTAACAGGTACACTCCAGGTCAGAGTGGACCAGGGAGCAATGGTGATGAAGGGGTGCTCCACATTCCCCAAACCTGAAACTGGAACCTCACCATCAGATAGAGTTTAACGTCATTCCCAGAACATGTGCCTTCTAGCACCCACATGCCTGTAGATGAGATATTACTACCTAGGTATGTGAACTGGTTTAAAATTAGTAAACCAGTTCTCATAGCTAGGAAGTAAATTGTAGCTCCTGAAATTATCAGGGCCGTACCGTCTAGTGTGGCGATGTCTTCATCTCATTTGTAACACATAAACTCTACTTAATTGAATTTTAAAACACTTCTAACAAAATCTGCCAAAACCAAACCATTAGTATAAAACAAGTGTCATTCCAACACTGACTGGAGGACAAATGAATTCATTTTGTGCTGTTGATGTTGTTACCAAATTGTGGAGTCAATCTCTATCCCATGGTCTTCTTTAGATGAATGAATCATAAAGAGATAAATGTGTTTCTATTTTCTTTTCCCCCTCAAAAGAAGGCTGTAGAATGGATCAGCCAAAATATCAACATCAACAAAATAGAAATCCAGTTGTCTGATCAGAGATTGGAATGTTAATGACTATTCTAAACAGTTTTCTATTTAAATAATCAGGAGTTTTTATCTATCCTATGTAGATAGCAAAATAATTTGACGTAAAGATGTCTTATTAGATGCAAGGGAAGGTTTTAATGTGAAAAAAAGGAAAACAAAATCCTCATGGAGAAGCCTTGGTATAGCAACCAGTCTATGGGAAGGAAAACACTGAATTTCTGATTTAAAAGGAGGTGCCCATGGTGTAAGGGTTATCATCATTGGAAAGGGAAACAGTAACTAGAGTTCAAATCCAGGATGATGCTGGTTGCCTTCACATAGTGCTAATACTCTTGGGAAAAGTGTGAATCCAACTATTCTCCATCTAGTTATAGGTAGGACAGTCTGGGCTCTTTAACCATGGTACAGCAGCCAGTCTGGAAGGAAGACACTGAATTGTTAAAACTCTGCTTATAAATTGATCTTGTGTCACATCCTGTTCATGCATAGGGGTTGGTAAATTCAGACCAAGTATCCAATATCATCAACTTAATGAACGGTTCATATTTTAACTTGTCACCAGTAACTTCCGCTTCCAAATTTTTGTAAACAAATGATTTTAATCAGAAGTTTATGGAGATGTTGAACTTACGATAAATTAAATAAATAGATGGTTGGTACACGTAATCAAATTAAAATTCAATAGCAAAATTTTTAGAATAAATACTTTTTAATCAGAATTTATGAATATTTTTTTACGATAAATTAAAAAGACATTTTATACTAAAAACAGTTTACTTTCAGAAAAGAAATGCAATTATGTTTATAAAAATACAGTTTTTAATTTGCAAAATATTTTTTATGTTTATTTTAAATAAAAGGATGCTTTGTTTGTCAGATACAATATAATCATCTGTGTTCATTTATTTTCAATATTTGAAAGTCAGTTACCATGAACTTTCATTAATACTTGTCCGTAACTCTGATTTAAAATAGACCTTGTGTCAAATCCTACCTAAGGCAATGGGGTTGGGTAAATACAGGGATACAATATCTGGCAAATAACTCAGCTCTAAAGACATTAAGCAGCTCATTACTGAATTGATGGAGATTAAGTTCATCCGGTTTTGCTTATTAATAATTTGTTTACACTGAAAGAAGAAGAAACAAATTGTTTTCTTCTGATTAGGGTGTTATGTTGTTTTGTATTCGGATAAGTCACTGCAACAAATAGGAGACTGGTCATTCCATCTATTAACTGTGAATATTTGTAGCCAGGAGAGATAACTAGCTTTTATATTTAGCAAAGACAAAAAAAAAAAAAAAAACAGAGAAAAAAGAAAAATGGGAAATGATTGATGCAACCAACAAAGAAAAAAAAAGACTTCAAAGAATAACATGAAGACATTGTCGGTAAATAGGACATATGCTGGGTTTTATGCTTACTGGAATAAATCCAACCCCCAGCAAAGATAACTCAGACAATTTGTAAATATAGCATTATTACATACATACTGCAGGTAAAAAGTAGGGCACTCCATCATGATATTTTCCACTTGTACCCCACTTGTACGGGTCAGGCACAAGGCCCTATTTATGTGGGACCACCCACAAGCCGAAGCTCATGGGGTGGCGGGTGAAAAATTGCGTCGATCCCGTCAGCATTCCCCCTCAAGGGGGGCACCTCAGGCGCTGGGCAATAAACCCAGCCCTGTCCCTTTAAATCGAGGGGGCAGGTGTTGCCTGGGGGGATGGCCCCCTGGGATCGACGCTATTATTATAACATCACCGGTCCAGCGGCCGAAGCTCGCCGGACCCCCAATCGAAACCGGGTAATCATGGTGAAATGGTTAACAGGCTAGTCTCACAGATCTATTACTACTGAATAGAGAGTTTGCCCCATACTTATGACCTTGTGTCACCACCTACCCATAGCGAACAGGTTGGGTAAATACCTAAGATCTCCCATCGTAGTGTAATGGTTAGCAAGCTAGTCTAATAGATCCATTACTACTGAATAGCAAGTTTGATCTTTGCTAGGTGCTCATACTTGCAATCTTGTGTCATATCTTATCCATGGTGAATGGGATAGGTATATAAAGAGCATCCTATCATGGTGTTAGGGTTAGTAAGCTAATCTCGTAAATTCTTTACTACTGAATAAAGAGTTTGATCCTTGATGGATGCCCCATAAAATGTTGTGTCACCTCCTGCCAGTGTCAAATCGGTTAGGTCGGCACCATCGTAAAAGGCCTATTCAGTCATCACCATCCAATTTGTGACGTCATTATGTTTAGTCTTTCTTTCAAGAAGACTAGTTTGAAGTATTAGATTTTTCATGTTTTTTTTGTTTAAATCAATTACCTATTTTTTCTTTTAAATATCTTATTATAATGGAGACTATGTAACTCTCTGTCTGTAACCAAAACTACATCACCACTGATGTCATGATTTCCTTAGTTATTTCTTATATTCTCAATGATTATGAAATAGTCATTATCTAATCTTAATTAGCATCTTATTTATTAACAATGTCTCTATTAAAGTCTAGCTGCCCATATCATTAGTGCATTTAAAATCCTGAAATGTGTCTTATATTTCTCTAAGAAATAAAAATTTACATAGTATATGGTACGAATAATTTGCATAATGATTTTAACAAAACTGAACTTGATAAATAATTAATTGCTGTTACTGATTTCTAATACTATCATGTTATTCTCAAACGTACTAAAAGCAATCCTATATATAATTTTATATAGAAATCAATTAAAATAACATTAAAATAACTGTAATATTTTTATATTCATTCTTATTTAGTTTTGTTGGTATTTCTAATTCAATATAATATTTGATTACATTAAAACTTAAATACTTAGGAATTAGTTACAACACATAAGGCATTGTTTTTATTCATAAATTAATTCAACTTGCAAAAGTATGTGCCCTTTGGGTGCAAATATTTAAGTTTTAATTCATAAAATCTAGTGAAGTTTTTAACAATCTTTTTTTTAAAAAAATACTATAAAGAAATAAAATTCATAAATTCATAAAGGAATATCATTATAGGCATAAAAAATAATTTTAACAATTCTTTAAAATTGTTTTATTCATAAAGAAATGAAACTTTAATGATTAAATCACTTTCATATCTTTGTAATTTACAACACATTAAAAAGAAATTTACGACATGTAAAAGTTTAATAATCAAACTTAAATCTAAGTCATGAATTCTATGACTAAATTACCTTTAAAGACTAAAAACTGACTTATGGGGAATAATCCCTACTTTTTTATCCACCTTTTTTTTTAATAAAATCAGCTATTTATAATAAAATTAACTCATTAATGAATTCCTAAATATTTATTTAAAATTCGACAATTCCTGATTGTTGCGAACTGTTTTAGAATTAAACTTTTTTTTTTAAATTACTACCTCCCTTGAGTAAAATTGCACATACCTACTAATCATCATAACACAAGAGAATGAATGGGTTCCTTAGAAAGAAAAAATACTAAATTCAAAACCGAAACTGAACCAGGAAACTGCAGGATCAAAGAAAAAAAATGAAATCGATAACAAAATTAAAATTGCCAAACGACACAACTCTATTCAACAGAAATTATATTCTCTTCATTATTTTATGATTTCTCCCTTAAATGATACAGACTGTTAAGTGACATTAATTTCTCCCTTAAAGGATACAGACTGTTAAGTGACAGCAAAAATATCATTTTACCAAGCTAAAGACAAACATGAATTCCTCTAAATATTTCTGTTATATGGCTAAACTTGTAAACTACAAAAAAAATTAAATTTCTTCTTTTATGTTTATTCTTTTTAATGAAATAATCATTTTGTGTGTGTGTCTAGTCTATCTATATATAAAACACAACGTGATATACATATTTTTTACTCACTCTGGTCTCTCACCAGAGTAATGAGTAATTGTATTGCTATGGTAACATAAAAGCATTAGTCATTTGCATATTGGGTTTTCCTATGCACACAACATGTAAACATTTAGCAATGTATTAGCAACCTGGTTTCACTATTGAATACTGAGAAATTCCATTATGGTAACTAGTAAAAAATATGCACCCGGAAGGTTAAAGTATTCAAGTTTAAGGTAATGAAAAATAGAATATACACAGGTTCTGCTTTGTGTGTAAATATTTTTTTTAAATATTGATATTGGGCAAAAAAAACCAGTTAAGTCACAAAATTACAAACTAGTCATTGTTACCTTCTTAGTGGGTGGAGGTAGGAAGAAAAATTAAAGAAATATGGTCAATGGCCAAATTGTAGCTCATTGATGATGTAATTTTGTAACTTAACTGTTCAATAAAGAATGAAGCAAATAACTGAAAATTAGTTTTATCTGGATTCTGGATGTGACAATTATACTTTTTAGGTAGATGTCACTTAGTGCAGTCATTTACATTTGCATCTGTAACATGTTGTGTAACACACATGGGCACCTTGGGGTATGTTGTGTAACACACATGGGCACCTTGGGGTATGTTGTGTAACACACATGGGCACCTTGGGGTATGTTGTGTAACACATATGGGCACCTTGGGGCATGTTGTATAACACATATGGGGATCTTGTGGCATATTGTATAATACACATATGGTGACAATGTGGCATGTTGTGTGACACATGTGGGCAACTTGTGGCGGCACTTTGTCGCATGTCGTGTAACACATGTGGCGACAATGTAGCATGTCGTGTAACACATGTGCGACAATGTAGCATGTCGTGTTGGACATGTGGCGACAATGTAGCATGTTGTGTAACACATGTGGCGACAATGTGGCAGGTTGTGTAACACGTGGTGACAACGTGGCAGGTTGTGTAACACATGTGGTGACAATGTGGCAGGTTGTGTAACACATCTGAGCACCTTGTGGCAGGTTGTGTAACAGATGTGGGCACCTTGGGTATGTTGTTTAACACGTGGCACCTTGTGGCATGTTGTGTGACACATGTAGGCATGTTATATGAGAATATGTGGGCACTTTGTGGCATGTAGTGTAACACATGTTAGTACTGTAGCATGTTGTGTAATGCATATGGTAACAATGTGGCAGGTTGTGTAACACATCTGAGCAGGTTGTGTAAAACACGATAATGTGGTATATTGTGGGCAATGTGTAGCATGTTGTGTATTATAGCTGACTTATATCAACATCATACATAAAATATTATAAAGAATTTATATAAAATATCATCCATAAAATAAATACACTTCTTACAATTTTTAAATAAAAAGTTAATTTTCTTCTAACTCAAATATGCCAGGATTTTATTCTTAATGGAACATTATACAATCAAATATGAATTTTTATGAATATCATTAGGTATTATCTATCAACACACTTTACAGCATTGAAAGACTGTAACCAAAAATATAAATAAGTCCTAAATTAAAATATGTGTTTACCCAACCCCTCCACACAAGCAGGATGCAACACAAGGTCTATTTTTAAGCAGTGTTCAACTTCTCCTAGACTGATAGCTATACCAATGTTAAAGAGCACAACCTCCCTCACGATGTTAAAGTAAGATAATCTCCAAAATTTGAGCTTCTAATTTAAAAAAGGGTTTCATCAATTATCAGCTCTCCAAATTTTTTGGGGGGTGCTCGAATAATCATGACCTTTTGTAATCTATTTTCTGTCAGTAAAATGAGTTCTAGAGCTTCCTGACTCCTAAAAATTGGTTTAGAAAAAGCTTTTTGGTCTGAGTAAATCAAAAATGCTATCAAAAGTCTTAAAATTAACCAATTTGATATTTTCATAACAAGATCATCAGGTGGGAAAATCCTGATGTGGCATTGCATCTATGACAATTCTTTTCTTTCTATTTTATTATCATTTGACATGGAATTACCCAACTGTAATTTCTACTACAGTTAGGATATCTGATATGATAATAAAGAGTAAGTTCTTATTGAGACCGGAGCTTATATTTCCCTTTGTGTGGAGGAAGTCTGATCTATATCAACAGCTTTATCAATTACATTATGAGAGCAATTAATATTGAAGAAGCCCAAATCACTTATTATTCATCAAATACTTCATTTCCAATTTATCAATGGTCATATGGTCATTGTTTTTACATACTACCAGTATTAATAGTACTAGCAAATATATGCACCCTCCGGGTGCAAGTATCTAAGTTTTAATATGATAAAATGTCATATTAAATTAGAAAGACTTATGAAACTGAATAAGAATGCAGATAAAAAGATTTGGAACAGAGGTTGTATGATTGCAAAATAGAACAACTTTGAAACTAACTCTTCCATCATTTTCCATCCCTCCCATCTTTCATTGGTAAATTTTTCTAATTTAACTATTTAGTTAAAATAGGAAGTAAAGAATAAAATGAGTTATTTATTCTTGTTAATAGATTTCTTTTAAGATTTGTCTCCGAGATTTTTGCTCATATTCAATAAGATAACACCAAACAATTAGAAATCAATAATACTAAGCATATATTTATTAAAATCAAATTTTCAATATCAACATGCAAATTAGCCTTCCCATTCACACTGTAATACGCTATTTTGTTGTATATATAAATACAAGTGCATGTTATTAGGATGTAGATATGGTCAACAGTCTTAATGATGTAAAACAATTTTATTAATAATTGAGGTCTAAATAAAAATAAAATCATTGAGAACGTGATGTAAATAATAAAGGGAATTGTTACTTGAGTAGTGATATAGTTTCGGTTACAGACAGACAAACCCACAATCTCCATTATAATAAGATATTAGTTTTATCTTTTAGATGAAGAAGGTATTTGTGGTGTAATGGTTATCATCATAGGAAATGGACATGGTGACATGAGTTCAAATCCTGGAGAAGACTGTTTGCATTTCATACACTGTTAATACCCTTGGGAAGAAAAGTATGAATCCAATTATTCTCTCTACAGCTATCGATAAATAGTAGGGCAAACTTGGCTCTTTAAATTTGGTATGGCAACCAGTCTAGGAGAAAGAAAAGTCTGAATTCAAACCAAAGGGTCTCTCTACTTGTTGGTCAAAAACTATTTTGAGAGTTCTCCCCGCACTTCCTCCTCCTATATGCCTCACATGTGGCTGGAATTGTGTCCCTTTGTGCTGTAATGGTTAGCAAGCTCGTCTTGTAAATCCATTACTACTTAATTGCGAGCTTGATCCTTACTGGATGCCCCATACTTGTGACCTTGTGTCACATCCTGTGTCAAACAGATTGAGTATTAGGGTATCACATCCTAGTGTAATGGTTAGCAAGCTCGTCTTGTGTGAGATGTTTTTAAAGTCATATTGGGAATATGAGATTTGGTAAAAAGAAAAAAGAAAATGAAATCTAAATTTGTATACATATAAATTCTTATTTTTATCTTGAAATTTTATAAAAATCATTGTTAACAAAAAAAAAAAGAAAGAAATAAAAAGGAAAAAAAGAAATAAAGAGGGAAAAACCGAATTTCATAAATAAATTTCACATCTAAAAATCTAATTTTTGATTTACTAAATATTGGATTGAAGTGATTATTTATCGTAAAATCATTTTATTAAGGATATTTAATGGAAAAAAAATATTCTACACTTGAAATAATAAAATGGATGGGGGGATAAAAAAATATATAAAAAAATTAGGTACGAAATATGTCTTGCTGATTGTAGATGTATGCCAAGGCAGATGCCCCATACTTGCAACCTTGTGTCACATCCTTAGGTAGGTAAACGGTCTAGGAGAAGGAAGACTCTGAATTCAAACCTGTTAAACTCTACTTAAGAAATTGACCTTGTGTCACAATGTGCTTGTGCAGAAGATGTAGGTAAATACATACATAAAATTTTGTTACTGAAGATTTGGTATCACAGAAGCTTAAAATCACTCTTATAACTCATTTAAAGCTTCTTCTCTGAAGTTTAATTAAAAAGTAACTAAAAATTAAGAAACTGAAAGTAGACACATCCAAATTAATAATTATAAAACTAAATCTATTTTAAAGTATCATCATCTATGAGCAGGATGCTGTCAAATAAAACAAAAGAAGTCTTAAAACCTCATAACTAAGAAACCAAAAACTGACCACTTGACTTTTAGCCAATTTAACCAAGAAGAAAAATTGCTAGAAGCAAAATAAGTAAAAGGAGATATATATATATATATATATATATATATATATATAATTAGGAAAGCAAGGAAGAGGGAGTAAAATGTAACCTCTGACCCTTGGTTTAATTCTGTCATTTTTGTCATAAAACAGGATAAGGTAGAACCAGGAGGAGGGGAAAAAAGAGCATCAATCAAATCCCAAAGGAAAAGAGAGAAAAAAAGGTTTATTTTGACTTGGATTATGATCAACCATCTTCAAGATGTAGAATAATCATACTAGTTCCAATTACTGTTGAATTGGTAAGACAAGGCAACAAGTAATTGTAATTGAATACGAATCTATCTTGCTGCAAATACTACTGCAAAATGCCAGGTTATTTATGAAGTCTCATAACATCATACAAACCAAGCAGCCAATCAGGACTGAAGGAATGGAATCACCCAAATGCATGAGTGGACTATTCTTGATTCCCATAAGTACCAATTGTCTTGGCACAGGTTCAGTTGTGCTTAGCTAGTTGCTGTTGTTCAAACTAACAGTACACTAACTCACTTCAACACAAGAGATGAGGCTTGATAATTTGTATTCTTTAGATTTTTCAGATTATTGTCCTCATCTTTATTGAGTTTTGGTTGATGTGCCCATGGTGCAATGGATATAAGAGTTGAGTTAATGCAGTTCTAAATGACAATCATCTGTAGGCTGCAGGTTCAATCCTGACTATGGGTGAAAATAACCCAAAATATTTAACATAGCTTAATTCTTGTACCTGGTCATGTTTAATGGAATGAGAACAACCTACCCCAATGAATTGAACAAAGGGTTCGGTTCGGTGAAGACTCTCAAGGTTGACAAGAAACACCTGAAGAAGGCCAGAAAGCACATCAGCTGAAATGTTGTGTATATAACAAAGATGAAGATAACTGTCACAAAAATTCTAAATGATACTGACATCTTCAAGATCTTTTCTAAAAATCAATAGTCTCCACATATCTGTAGCAGATACATTCCAAAACACTGAAATGATGCCTGGAACTGAACATAGTACTAAGCCATATATATATATATATATATATATATAGTGACTGCCACTTCTTTACAGAATAAGAACATTTCTACAAGTTCGGCTGTGAGTACACAGGACCCAGGCGTTCAGCTTTGTTTTTATTCACTGTCATACATATGAACCCCTTCCCCTGTTTCCTCTCGTGAGCGACCTTACGTGACTGAGAAACCCAGCCTTTGACAGGCAGGCCCTGCCACACACATCACATATATAGTCCGGCTTAAATGTAGGAAATATATATATATATATATATATATATATATACACACACACATTATTTTTATTTTCCCTCTAAACATATATACCTAAGTAGGCAACAATGGTGTAATGGTTATCAACATAGGAAATGGACATGGTCATACAAGTCTAAATCCTGGATAAGGCTGGTTGCATTTCACAGTGCTAATATACTTGGGGAATGTATGAATCCAACTACTCTTCCTCCAGCTATGGGTAAATATTAGGGTAAAAACGGCTGTTTATCCTTCAACTGGGCAACCAGTCTAAGAGAAGGAAAACTCTCACTTAAAACCTCTAACTCCATTTAAGAAATTGACCGTGTGTCACATCCTACTCATAAAGAGGAGTTGGTAGATAAGGAGGTGTTTGTGGTGTAATGGTTATCATCAAGGAAAAACTTCACATCTCTGCTCAATGGGCCACACTTATTATGATAAAACTGAAATAGGTGATGGCCTATGCTAGCAAAATACTAACAATCTCTAACCGCCATTGACATAGAACAAAATATCTATGTCAATGAAAGCTGGGAGGAAGAGAAAGAGAGAAAATCCAAAGTTGGTGAAGAGGGAGAGAAAAAAAACAAAACAAAAGAAAAATGTTAGATACAACAAAAAAATGTAAACAAGAGGTAACAAGCATTTTTGAGAATGTGTGCTCACAATGTCAATAAACTGGGAAAAAATTCCCTGGGGTACCCTAGAAATTCTTTTAGTAGCAAATCATTATTCTTATTATATTTGGGAGAAGAAAAAAAAAACAACAACAAAGGAAACCCAAATTGCTTGAAAGTATTCTTAACATGTTGCCTACATTTACTCAAATGGCAGTTTCTCTTCACTGATGTTGCCACATTTCTTTTATTGCATCAGTTTTGAAAGTATTGCTGGTACACATAGTGGACCAATATATATACCATGCCTCTGTGGTATGATATAATGCCAACATGTGTACGGCAACGGTAAACTGACTGTGTAAACATGTTGGTATAGATTTGGCACATGTATTTATCTGTTATTTATCTACTATCTGTATCTATTGCATACAATATAACAACAATATATAATATAAAAAATATTTGTAACAAGTTATATTGTTACATAATCTATGTGGTTGCATAAGATTATTGTCAATCCCCTGTAATTCTGAGGGGATGACCCTTTTTATATCATGGCCGGGTCCTTCCATGGAAAATTACAGAAACCCGCCAAATATGTGAAGTCATGTGGGACGTTTTGAGTCCCCAGTTTTCAGTTGGACGTCAGGCAGAGAAGTCGGTCATTTTAGGTCCTGCCTAAACTGGAACTCACGTGCGCTATGTTAGTCAGATATTTAGTTACATGAAATATATAGTTAAGGAAATAAAAGTTTGTATAATTGATATGTTCTTGTGTCTGATGAATGTCTTGGTAACAAGACTAAGAAATGAATCCAGGACGACCAGCCAGCAGGAACATAGCAATAGAAAACCAGACCTTAGAAGATACCAGACCAAGACAAGATGTTAAAAGAATACTTAAGACGATCCGAAGAAAAGACGACCAGAAATAGAAGAAAAAAAGAAGGCTATGCAACAATATAAATACATATATAATCTTTAAAAAAAAACTGGAAAGTCAAGTAAACTATAGACCTTCATGGACACTTTTTAGTTTTTATTTGATAAATTTACATAGGTAAACTGAAAAAGTAAGGGGGGGGCAAGTCAGGAAAATAATACCCCCTCTCCAAAGAAAAGGTTAAGAATTATTTCTCTCAAATTATACGAGACAAGTATAAAACGAAAATAAGTAAAGGTGATACACTAACAATTTTGTTTATTTCTAATAAAATGTTTTAGAATGCCACCCTGTGTATACACGTCATAAGTTAAACACCCCTGCCCAGTACTAGATGAATATCAACCATCTCTCATTGACAGAAAACAGTGTTTCTCAATGGGGCCTATACCGCCCAGCCCCCCCCCAGAGGGGAGACATTAGGAGTTATGAAATGGTGATGACTAAAATTATTCTGCATGTCAGCATTTTTGTGAGCAATTTCTTTGTGTCATTCTAATTAAATAATGCATGCTGTGATAATTATTCCATCTTTTTAAATCACAAAGAATGCACTATTATCAATAAAATAATAATTTTTTTCTATTTATTTTAAATTCAATTAAAATGGTTATCAACATAAGAAATGGACATGTAAATTGTTGGTGAGGAGGAATATATTGTTTCTGATAGAAATTCTTTTGCTCTTCAGACAGAATCACATTACTTGTTGCTTGTCCTTCAGTCTTATTCTGTGGACCAGGTTGGCCTGTATTCTCTTGAGTTTGTGAAACCTGTTCAGATCCAACCTTGATCTGTTTCACAGGTCTTCCTTGTAACTGTTGTGGAGCAGCACGCTTAATGCCTGCAGCAACTGCAGTATTCTGTCCTTGTGTTGCTTGTAATGGTTTTTTGCCTAAACCTGGTTTCATTTGCGCTTGCAAAGTTTCAACTATTCCCAATTGTTTGCCTTCTAACAAGTTTTTCTGCTCTTCAGAAGAAAAACACTGAAACTTGAAACAAAACCATGCTTGACTTGTCAGAGAATTGCCAGCTGTTAAAAATGCATAAGGGTATGATCTAAAGGTGGTAGAAATCTGTAATCATATCTACTGAGAGTCAGGATAAATATGATCATAGACCTGATTAGTTTGGTTTGGTTTGGAATGGCTTCTTTGTTTAATGGCATATCAACCATCATGGGTTATTTAATGCCAAAGTCATCCTTGTAGAAGAATAGAAGTGGTACTATTTAACTCATAGCTGGGGGTATGAGGGGGGTTCATAGATTTACAAAAGGTATTAGTCCAAAAGTGAATGTAATAGTATGACTGGAGTTCAAACTCGTTAACCAGTATGCTGCAGTAGTAAGACCTGATACCAAAATAAAGAGATCCTCCTTGGCGGGGGGGGGGGCATTAGAAGTGTGGTCTGGGAACCAAAGGAACAACAGTCTGAAAAACTTTGGGAGCCAGTGATATTGAACAAAATTCCGACGCAAATGAACAAGAGAGATGGGGAGAGTGAGAGAGAGAGAAAGTGAGAGAAAAGGGAAGAGGCAGAGGAAAAGAGAGAGAAAAAAATAAAAGAGAAAGAGAGAGGGGAAAAAAGAAAAAACGAGAAAGAGAAAAAAGAGAGAGAGAAAGAGAAGAGGGAGAGAGAAAGAGAGAGGAGAGAGAGAGAAAAGGAAAAGAGAGAAGAGAGAGAGAGAAAAGGAAGAGAGACAGAAGAAATACAGACAAGAAAGAGAGAGAGAGAAAAGAGGAAGAGAGAGAGAGAGACAGGGAAGAGAAGAAAAGAGAAAAAAGGGGAGAGAAAAGGAAGACCGAAGAGAGAGAGAGAGAGGTGAGAGAGAATAGAGAGAAGAGAGAGAGAGAAAAGACAGACAGACAGACAGACAGACAAGAAAGAGAGAGAGAGAAAGAGGAAGAGAGAGAGACAAGGAAGAGAAGAAAAGAGATAAAAGGGAGAGCAAAAAAGAAGGAGAGAAAAGAAAGACAGAAGACGGAGAGAAGAGAGAGAGAGAGAAAGGGAGAGAGAGAGAGAGAGAGACGAGAGAGAGAGAGAAAGGAAGAGAGAGAAGAGAGAGAAAAGGAAGACAGACAGACAGACAAGAAAGAGAGAGAGAGAAAAGAGGAAGAGAGAGAGACAAGGAAGAGAAGAAAAGAGATAAAAGGGAGAGCGAAAAGAAGGAGAAAAGGAAGACAGAAGAGAGAGAGAAGAGAGAGAGAGGAAGAGAGAGAGAGAAAAGGAAGAGAGAGAAGAGAGAGAGAAAAGGAAGAGAGACAGACAGACAGATAGACAAAAAAGAGAGAGAGAGAGAGAAAAGAGGAAGAGAGAGAGACAAGGAAGAGAAAAAAAGAGAAAAGAAGGAGAGAAAAGGAAGACAGAAGAGAGAGAGAAGAGAGAGAGAGAGAGAAAAGGAAGAGAATGAGGAAGAAAGAGAGAGAGAGAGATGAGTGTAATAAGAAAGATAATTCAAAGAAAAAAAAGAAGAAAAACACTGACGATTGAAACAAAACCATGCTTGAATTGTCAGAGAATTACCAGCTGTTAAAAAAGCATTGTTCTTTGAGTTAACCTGTTTCCATTTCTAACAATTGAATATTAAAGACAGCCTTGATTTACAGCAGGTTGATTCTTCACTAAGCACAAATAAGCACGTACCAAAATATTGCCAAATTTTTTGACTCACCCTAGCATATTACCAAGGTCATGCAAGTGTAAAAATCATATACCAAATTTAATGATTTCTACACTTGCATGACCTTAGTAATATACTAGTGGGGGTCAAAAACTTGGCAACACTTTGGGTAAGTGCTTATTTGCAGCATTGAAGCAATTCAAGCTGTGAGAGGTACCTGCTGGGGTTGGTAGTATTGTGGTAGTTAGTGTGCTTCATTCCATGCTGATTTAAAAAGCTGCACAGATGAATGTGCAACGTATTCTAATTTGGGAACTTATGCTTTATGAGATCAAACTGAACCATGACGCCACAGAAGCAACCTAAAAACATATTTCTCTGAATGTTTGAGATGAGGCTTGAAGATTAGTATTATTAGCGTTATTCGGACTATTGTCCCCATCTTCATTGTTATTTGTACAACGTTTCAATTGGACACATGGCCAAGTGGATTAGGCAGTTAGGTTAAAAGACAGTTCTAAGTGACAGTTCAATCCTGAGTGAAAGCAGTTAGAAAAATAATTAATTAACATAACTCCTGCCCCAGCTATGGTTAGCGGAATGAGAACAGGATACCCCCGTGGAATAAATAAAGGGTTAGGTTCAAAGTTCCGTGATGGCTCCCGGTTACGACAAGAAAGTTCCCGAGTTCGAAAAAAAATACCTGAAGAAGGCCGGAGGGTATATCGGCCGAAACGTTGTACAAATAACAATGAAGATGGGGACAATAGTCCGAATAACACCTAAAAACATGTTGTACAAAAAGTGAAGGCATAGTTGATCACAGTAAAGTAACCAAGTGGTTCAAGAAATTTTTGCTTGGTATGCAAGAAATTCAATGATCAGACAAGGTTTGGTTTGGTTTGGTTTGGTTTGGTTTGTTTTGTTTTGTTTTACGGCATATCAACCTCAGTGGGTCACTTAATGCCAATAAAGTTTTGAAATAAATTCATTCTTAATGGATACACAATCTTTTTTTATAAATACATTTTTCTATTTAACCCATAGATGGGACCCTAACAGGTACTACCACTCTGGGTCAGAGTGGACCTGATTCCCCAAACCTCCAAAACTGAAACCTCACCATCAGAGAGTTTAATGTCATTCCCAGGACATGTAGACCCTCAACCACCGCCTTCTAGCACCCATAAGATAAAAAGGGTTGGGGCTTGCCATAAGGGCAATAGGTTGCTAGGGCTTGACGTAACCAACCGATTGATCAGAAGAGGCCTCTCCGACCACCCCTCAAGCTTAAGTAATGTTCCAAGTGGTGTGTTGTAGGTCATGGATTGCTCATCCACCAAGACTCTGTCCGTAAGCATCAGGGGTCACCTGGCCCTATTTGGGGGAGTCTTACCCCTCTGCAGAGGTGCAGTCGGTATATTCTAATGCCCCAGCTGACAGGGCAGGATCAGGCAAGGTCAGGTAGACCTAAAAAAAATCATGGATTCTGAGGCCACTTTCTAAGCCATAGTGGTAAATCAGGTGAGTAATATTCAGAGAGTATCAGGCGAGCTTGGCATCTCAGAATCTAATGTGGTTCCTCACCTTCATGACCTCAGTAAAAGCATCCAGAGCAGCTGAATCATGCCTTGGGTAACAAAATTTGACTCACCTTAGCAGAATTTTACAAAAATTGAATTGTAGTAGTCTTATTTAGACATTTTGAAATGTTTACATACAGGAGAGTATATACATACCATTTGTAAGATTATATATATATATATATATATATATATATATATATATATATATATATAGGTAAAATAATCCAATTGACTGGTAAGGGATGATTCTATTTGGGATCATCAAAATCTCATTGTATGCTCATACAGGTGCAAACAAGGATTTTTATAAATCCCTAAGAGAGCTCAATGCATATTAACTAATAAATTAATTATATACAGAGCAATATTTAACTTTTAAAGAAAGAAAAACTTAAAAAAAACATCATTTGATTATGAGATTATATTTAAGCAGGTTTTATTAAAGACCATGGAATATTTTTTCTTTATAATTTCCAAGTGTAGATGTTCAGGTCTTCTTGTTTTCTTTTTGGATAAAAGAACTTGGGTAAAAAATTTCCCCTCCACCTTGATCCCGATTTATTGAAAACAACAAGAAGGCTTGAACATCTATACTTGAAAATCATAAAGAAGAAATATTCCATGGTCTTTAACGAAACCTGCTTAAATACATAACATGCTGCCAAAATACAAAATACACAATATATATATATATATATATAAATAATAAAATTCGAAGGCAATACAATGCGTAAAAAATAAAGACAAAAAGATGTTTATATGTCTAATCGATTTCAAAGCGAAGCTTTATCGTCAGAGACGGATTTCAGAAATGACGTGCTTATGTTTTTTTTTTTTATATTTGTGTGGTTATAATTTCTCTTCTTATTTCCTTTTCCTCTCCTTTTTTCCTCTCTTTCTTCTTCTCCTCCTTTATGAATGGGCAAATAACTGTAATTTCTTATTTCTCTCTTTCTTTTTTTTTCTTTCTTAAAAGTTTGTTGAGAACAAGGCTGACATCCGGTAAGATGTTGCAATGTCGCAATGTGTAGCAATGTGTAGCAATGTGTAGCAACGGTGTGAGCGTGTCATAATTTCAAAAACAAAAGTGAACAAATGAATAAAAACCGTTAATAGAAATTTTTTTTTTTTTTTTTAACATACTTAGCTTTTGTTTCGCTTTCACCTTTCATTTCTTATTCTTTTCTCCTCTCTTTCTTTTTTTTGTGTTATTTCTCTTCTTTTACTTTTTTTTTTTTTTTTTTTCTTTTTTTTTTCCCTTTATCCCTTTGTTCTCTAATTTAAATTATTTTTTATATAGTAAATAAGTAAATAAAAGATTATCTTAAATTATGTATTAGTATTGATAGAAAAATAAATGATTCTTTTTTTATTATTATTATTTTTTTTTTTTTTTAAGAAAATATCTTTTATGAGTACTTTTTTCTCTTTTTCTTTTAAACTTAAATAGATTAAATATTATATTAATTATATATTAAAATAATTACATATTAGGATTGATGTAAAATTCAAAACAATAAAAATAAGACAAACCATTCCCCCCTTAAATTTCAGATAGATTAAATATCATAAATCAAATATTTGAATTACAAAAGGCATAATGTACTGCTTCAATTATATATTTTATTTAACTATTTTTTTTTTTCATTCTTTTGTTGTTATTATTTATTCTTTTTTTTTTTTTTTTTTCCCCACTTTTCCTTAAATATTTATTAATAGTTCTAGACTGACCGTACTCCTAAGAGGGTATTATGGTTTAAAGAAATAGTGTCATGGTTTAAAGAAATAATGTCATGTAAAGGAGTTAATACGTATGTCAATATTGTTAAATTAATCGTAATTAATTTTTTTTATATTTCTCTATTATCTTCTTTTCACTCTCAATAATCCCATCTATATATATATATATATATATATATATATATATTTAATTTAATTAAGAAAAAAAAAAAAAAAAAAAAAAAAAAGGCTATATATGAAACGTGTAAATTTAGTTAATCGTGTATTCTGAGTTTAATTCTAATCTATTGATAGTTGGTAGGTTTGAAATTTATGGTAGGGAAAATTATATATATATGAGAGAACATGTGTACTAAATAAACTAAAACCTATATATGGAACGTGTAAATTTAGTTAATTATGTATTCTGTGTTTAATTCTAATCTATTGTTTATATTAGGACCTAATTTAGCTATTAATAAACTTTCTCTAATTCTGAGATTACCAATGTTGCGTATTATAGCCTCTATCTTAACTGAAAATTGTTGTCCTTATTTTTGCATTTGATTAGGTGTTTATGGAATGAGGATGCACGTGTGTGGATGTGTTCCTTGATTCTAATGTGGAGGGGTCTAATTGTACTACCTATGTAGAAATTAAGGCATTTGGAGCAAGTTAGACGGTAAATTGTATAGGTCTTGTGGCATAAGTTAGGGTCTTTTATTGGGCAGTTGGTTAGTGAGCATGGTGTAATAACATTTTTATGTTTTATTGTTAGATGTTGGCGTAGTGAGGGTCCAGAGTGGGCTAGTTGGATATCTAGTCCCTCTCTATGAATAGCCTTGCGTATTTGTTTAGTGATTGTTTCACTGAAATGTGGTAGTTTCAGGAAACAGGTGTTAGAGTGTGTGTGTAGTGTCCGTGTTTTCTGTTATTTAAATGGCGTATATATGAAGTTGGGTAGCCATTGTTTTTGAGGGTGTTCATAAAGTGTGCAGTGTGAGTGATTCTGTCTGTTTCTTCACTACATCTATTGTGTATTCTATTAATTTCATTTATGATGTAACTAGTCTTGGAACTGAGTGGAAGAGCTGATTTGAAGTGTACAAAGAGATCCTTAGTGGTGTTTTTTTTGTAGAAGCAAGTGTAAATTTTGCCTGTAGGTGATATTCTTATTCTAAAATCTAGAAGTGCTAGGGAACGAGTGCTATCTGGATGTTCTATTTGGAATTGGATGTGGTTGTCTATACTATTGAATTTCTCAGCTATGTCATTGGCTTCTTCTTTAGATGATGTTAATATAAGTATATCGTCAATATACCTGGTGAAGAAAATGCATGATGGGCAGATGGTTAGTGCTCGTCGTTCCAGTGTATCCATGTATGCAATGGCCAATATTCCTGAGATACTGGATCCCATGGGTAATCCTGACATTTGTTTATATATATGTCCGTTAAATGTGAAATAGGTGTTGTCTGTATTGCCTTCGAATTTTATTATTTTATAACATACTTAACAATGCTTCAAGCAAATTACCAATTACTTTTATATATATATATATATATATATATATATATAAACCATCCGAGTAAGATGAACAAAACATGTCGGACACAGCTGGAGAAGTAAGGATGAACTCAGAAGCGACGTCCTTCTGTGGAAACCAGCATATGAACATGCTAGTGTGGGCCGTCCAGTGAAGATCTACATAGACCAGCTATGTATGGAGACAGTATGCTGTGCGGAGGAGCTCCTGGGGTCAATGAATGATAGGGATGGTTGGCGAGAGATTGTCAAGGATATCCACGCTGCTGGTGCAACATGATCATGATGATATATATTATTTTGTTGGTGCTATATTTCTAAGCAGATAATGCTAAATATAACTTATAAAGTGTTTATATTTGAATTAAGGTAGTGTGGACATGGAGTCAACACCTGGTTACTGACTGTTTCTCACCTATGCAATCTTCTGAAGACTGCATAGGCAAGAAACTGTTAGTAACCAGGTGTTGGCTCCATATTCAAGCTACCTTAACTCATATATATATATATATATATATACATATATATATATATATATATATGAGTGAGTAAATAAACAATGTGTAATAATTAATGAATTTAGGCGGGCATATATGTTCAAATGTAAGGCTAAACAAATCGAGAAAATGTCAATCCCTGAATGTACATTTCGACCTATTAGGTCTCATCAGCAAGGTTATAGACATGGGAGACTGCTCTGTGTGTGACTCGAAAAATATATATATATGTATGTATGTATGTATGTAGTCAACATTGAAGGGAAACTGGCAGATCCTATTTCAGTGGAAAACGATGTTAAGCAAGGGGATATTCCAGTACCCACACTCTTTGCTTTGTACTTCGACATGGTGTTTAGAATGGCATACAAGAATTGTTCTGATAGTGTGTATATTCGATATAAAATTACTGGGAAGCTTTTCAACATCAGACGTCTTAGTGCACACACCAAGGTATTTACCAATACTGTTTGTGACTTGCTCTATGCAGATGATTGTGATCTTGTTGCTCATACACAGACTGATATGCAGTGTCTCATGGACGCCTTTGAAGCTGCTTGTAGTTCATTGAGACTTACAAGTAGTTTGAAAAAGACTGTCCTAATGTATCAACCGGCACCAAGTGAATCATACTGTGAACTGGCTATCTATGTCTATGGACAGAAGTTAGCAGTTGTAGATAAGTTTGTGTACCTGGGTAGCATGCTAAACATGACTGCTACCCTTGATGATGAGATCTGCTTTTGGATTAGCAAGGCAAGTGATGCCTTTGGAAAATTAGACAAAAGGTTGTGGAGTTACCGTGGAATTTCAGTTGCAACTAAAGTCTATGTTGCATGTGTTTTATCTGTTCTCCTCTATGCTTGCGAGACTTGGACCACGTACAAGAAACATCTTAAACATCTTAAGTGCTTTCACCAGCAGTGCCTACAACAAATATTAGGGGTATGTTGGCAAATGTACGTCAGTGACATTGAGGTTCTGGAATGAGCCAAATGTCAAAGTATAGAATCTCTCATAACCAAGCATAGATTGAGGTGGAGTGGGCATTTGGTAAGGATGAATGATGGGCAACTTCCTAAACAACTGTTCTATGGGGAATTTGTAAACGGAAAGCGTTTGGCCCAAGGGCCCAAGATGAGATACAAGGATTGTCTGAGGTTGACCTTGAAAAGGTGTAACATCAATGAGAAGACCTGGGAGAGTAAGGCTTTGGACCGTGGGCAGTGGAGAAGAGCTTTGCAGGGGGGCACAAAAAGTTTGAGACCAACAAATGTAGCATTCTTGCAAACATCTTGTTTCAACGAAACAAGATGTTTGCAAGAATAAAGAAGTAGACAACCAAGGGCTTCAAATCGGTCTACTGTGTGACCAGTGTGGAAGGTTGTCTGAGCAAGGCTGGCTTGATCAGTCACCAAACTGTGCATCGGCGGGATGGACCAATAAAATAACCTGTGCTCCCTGGAATAACTTGTAAATGTGCAAGACTTTGGC
Source organism: Doryteuthis pealeii (assembly GCA_023376005.1). NCBI lineage: Eukaryota > Metazoa > Mollusca > Cephalopoda > Myopsida > Loliginidae > Doryteuthis > Doryteuthis pealeii. The sequence continues at coordinate 34,214,666 of CM042178.1, forward strand.
AGGGCTAAAGAGCCACTTTCGTGCAGCTCAATGTTGAACTTGTTGAAGCTCACCGTTGTATTCTTTTTTTTTTTTTATCAAGCAATGGCAATACTTGAACAAGAGTTTGCTGCCATCATGATGTATGTAGCCCTCCTACTGTGCACAACATTATGAGTGCCCAATCAACAGTCCAGTTAAAGATAGGAACCACTAGACTGCTTACACAGGTGATTTTGTTTATGGTGTTGAAGGTTTGTGTAAGAACAGCTACATTACAAAAGAATGGTGTACCATTGTGCCACAGATTCTATGAACAACACTCCCCCAAGTTTTGAATTCAGAGTTTTTCCCCTTCTCCTAAAAGCTAGTCAGCTTAGTGTGCCTAATTATTTACTCATAGCTGGGGGGTAAGAACAGATGAATTCATGCCTATCCCCAAGAGCTTTTGAATTTTGCTTGTCAAGTCCATATCCTATGACAACACTATTACTTTCTCTCTTTATAATCAGCGTATGAACTTATAATTTAAACTTAAAAAGCTTCATACATGATTCTATTCACACAGAAAAATATCTTATATACAAAAAGAATTGGTTTTGTTTATTTGTGTGCTGGTTTATTATGGGAATAGTAAAAAGAAAACAAGGTCAAGTTGTGAACTATTTTTTTGGCTGGCACTGCTAGAGGGTGGGAGGGGGGATATGTTTCAGGAAATACATCCTGCTTCATACCATCACTCAATTCTGAAAACAGAAACAACCAGCTGTGTCTGTCTGTCTCATATACATGTGTGTGTGTGTATTTGTATGTACACGTATTAAACTTTACTTTATCTAACCTGAGTAATGATAATGGAGTACCCAATAAAGTTTGCTCACCACCATTAATACTAGTGACAACAAGCAGATGCACACACATATATCTATTATTAAACTAAAGCTGAGTAAACCAATGAGGCTTTTTTTCCCATTAAGTCTAAAGACACAAAATCTATATCAAAATATTCCTTAGTTCTAGGATTGAGTCATGTTTTTTAAAAAATCCCATTTTCATTGGTTCTAATTAGTTGTAATTTGCAATTACGTCAAAAACTGACCCGTCTCTTACTTCACATTTCCCCTTTCTATGCATATCTTGATTATCTCCTCGTTAGTTTCTCTGTGAGTGATTAGAGAGTGTGAAATATATTTGTATGTTCATTTTCAGGAGCAGCTAGCCCATAGCTTCTCAACTGGGTCCATTTAAATTTAAATTAGGTCAAACATTCCCTTTCTTAGAAATCTTATAAAATGATTTTAATGTTTTTTGGGTTTTTTTTAATTCTCCAGCTGTGTATAAATTTTTTTTAAATTTAATTCGCCTTGCAAACTCACTTTTATTTAATCACAGTTATCTACCCAGACCTCAATGGGTGACCCAACTGGTCACGTTTTATCTAGTACATAAATATATATATATATATATATATATATATATATATATATATATATTGAATACTACAGAATATTTCTTCTTGGTGATCTTCAATTGCTCATGTTTGAGCTCTTGTGTAATTTTTCTTATATCAGGGTACAAATGTAAAAGTTCCATATTTTTCCCCAAGCGCTTTTAACCATGCCCATGATCATCATCAGGGAGATTATTTGTTGTAGTTGTTTTTTTTTTTTTTTTTGTTTTTTGTTTTTTTGGGGGGGTTGTGTGTGATCTAAGGTTTATTCACTTGGGAGGGTTTATATTACAAGTATATATATATATATATATATATATATATATATATATATATGTACTAGACAAAACATTACCAGTTGGGTCACCCATTGAGGTCTGGGTAGATAAATCTACTTATGGCCTCACCTGCAAGTCACTGGCTGGACTGAAATCTCACAATCGCCATAAACATTTGAGCTGATTTTGCTTTTAGACACTCATACATCGAAATCGATGGGAGAGTCCATCATATATATATATATATATATATATATATATATATATATATATATATATTATTCACACACACACAATGTTATATACACAGTTCAAGAAAAGGGGATACATATCACTCACTACCAAGTGTAATCTTAATATTTAGTGGACTTTTCCAGAATAATTATCAATTTGTTATTCTTCCACGGCTACAGAGAGCAAGACTGATAGTGAGTTCAAGGATAGTATTTGCTACAAAAGAACTAACAGCACATTAAGATGACTTAGAAACTATTCTTGGTTTCAATTCAACAGTATCTTAGGCTATTCTGCCATTAGGCTACACAGAATATTGACTGTCATCAGAATTCTTTTGGAATTCATCTCCATATTTAGTTAACATTAGCAACAGGACATTTAACACACAGATAGCACATGTCATCTGCTTAATTCACCTTCATTATCAGAAGAAAAAACACTTATCAAGGTTCTAATTGCAATTCAAATTTGTGTACGAGTGGTTTTAACAAATCTTAGAAATCTGACTGAATTAGATATACAAAAATATGCAGGTGCACATGCATTCATACAATTTGAGGTCAAACAAGTGTATTTCTTAAAATCTTCTGACCACCCCTCCCTACAATTACTTAAAATGGCATTATCTAGGCAATTTCTTATGATTTCATTTTAACATTGTATTAGGTGAGCACAATAATCAAAAACATCTTCATTTATCATTAAAAATAAGGTAGTGAGAAAAGTTGGTTGGTTGGATTTAATGGCATGTCAACCCTTGTTGGGTTATTTTATGGTGAAGACGTTTTTGTTTTATTCATTCTTGTTGGGTACTCAATTTTTTTTTTTTTTTTGAACACTATAGAATACTGTCCAATTACCGTCGAATCGGCAAGACAAGACGGCAAACAGTCGTAACTGAATACGATTCTGAGATGCCGTAAAGACCACTGAAAAGTGGTAGAATTTATGGAGCCTCAGAGGACCCTACAAACCAAGCAGCCAATCAGGACTCAGGGAATGGACTCACCCAAATGCATGGGTGGACTGTTCTGAATTCCCATAAGTACCAGTTGTCTTGACACTGGTTCAGTTGTGCTTGGCCAGTCACATTGCTCATACCAATTGTTGACTGTCTAACTGACTTACTTCAATAAACACATTTCTTTAAAACTCATATTTTATCTATTTAACTCATAAATGGGACCCTAACAGGTACTACCACTCTAGATCAGAGTGGACCTGGGAGTAATGGCACACACTCCCAGAGCTCCAGAAGTGGAATCTCACAATAAGATGCAGTTTGTCCTACCTAGTACATCTAAGACCCTCAGTCACTGCTTTCTAGCATATATATGATAAAATGGTTTGGGTGTGCCATAAGAGCAATACAGCAGGGACAATCACATTAGTGTGAGGGCTTGATGTGACCAGCCAATTAATCGGAGGGGCCTCTCCGACTGCCTGTCTAGGCTAAATGGAGTTTTGCATGTCATGGACTGCTCAGCCACCATATTTCATCCTTAAGCATCACGGTTTGCCACCCATGGCCAACAGGTGGTCCCATTAAGGGAAAGATCTTACCCCTCTGTAGAGGTGCAGTTGTTATTTTCTACAGTCCCAGCCAACAAGGCATTATGAGAAAGGGTTTTATGAATTTTTTTAAATGGATATACCTATTTGATCTTAAAGCGGAGGTCAAAAAGTTAATTTCTTTTTCATTAATATATCATATCATTGGCTTACTTGAGAAAAGTGAGATAAAATTATTTCTAACATTTTTTTTCTCATCCTCATAGAAGCAGAATGGCCAATGTCTATGATGCTATGTAGAAGTATACATATCCAGTCCCATCCTGGTGTAATGGTTAACAAGCAAGTCTCACAGATCCATTGCTCCTGAATCGCGAGTTTGATCCTCACTGGATGACCCATACTTGCCACATCCTACCCAAGGCAAATGAATTGGGTAAATACCTACCCATGCAGCCTGAATTCGAACCAAGGATCCCCATTTCTACATTGCCATTGCCTAGCAACAATACAGCCCATGATGAGGCTGTTAAATAACAGATTACAATATTTTCAGCTAATTTTCAACCAGAACCCCAGGGTAGAGGGTGCACAGGGGATGGAGGGTTAAACATTCTCAGGATTAATATATCTAATCTACACTACACTTCTGGGTTCTTTTATAATACACACAATATCTTCAACCAGGTTAATCCAAATGATCTTCTTTGCTTGGTTTGTTTTACGGCATATCAACCTCAGTGGCTCAATTAATGCCGACAAAGTTGTGAAATAAATTCATTCTTAATGCATAATACAATTTTGTTTATCAACTCATATTTGTCTATCTAACCCATAGATGGGACCCTAGCAGGTACTACCACTCTGGGTCAGAGTGGACCAGGGAGCAATGGTGATGAAGGGGTGCTCCACATTCCCCAAACCTCAAAATTGGAATCTCCCCATCAGATAGAGTTTAACGTCATACCCAACACATATAGACCCTCAGCCACCGCCTTCTAGCACCCATATGATAAAAAGGGTCGGGGCTTGCCATAAGGGCAATAGGGTTGGGAAAATCATATAGGTGTTAGGGCTTGACGTGACCAGCCGATTGATCGGAGGGGGGCCTTTCCGAGCGCCCATCTAGCCCAAGATAGGGCCAAAGTGGAGTATTGCAAGTCATGAACTGCTCATCCAGCTGGGCTCTATCCTTAAGCATCACGGATTGCCACCCACGGCCAACAGGTGGCCCCATTGAGGGAGTCTTACCCCTCTGCAGAGGTGTAGTCAGTGCATTCTAACGCCCCAGCCGACAGGGCGGTCTTTGCTTGGTCATTTCTAATTGTTTCTTGCTTTTACTACCATTCTGCTTATCTGGACAATAACATTCTTCTTAATATGGATGACCATTCATGAAAACAAGTGTCTTTTATGATCTATAACACAACATCTTTCAGTTCTCACCTTTTTTTTCTTTGTCATTTGCTCTATCATTTCTAATATCAGGTCACTGTCACTATTTTCATCATTGTTACTAATAGAAATGTTACTTTTCTCAAACTGAATTGTAGATCTGTTACTACTACTACTACAACTACTACTACTACACTTGGTTTAGTTCAATTGGTAGAGCATCAACCTAGGAATCACAAGGTTCCTGTTTCGATACCAGTACCCACCAACTCAGCACATGAGTACAAATTGGGTTATCTGATCTGTTTAGTAAGGGGAGCTGACGGTAGGTGCCACACCTACCGTCAGCTCCCCTTACTAAACAGATCAGATAACCCAATTTGTTGCTCCACCAACTCAGCACATAAGCACAGATTGTGTAATCTGATCTGTGCAGTAAAGTGGGGAGCTGACGGCAGGTGTGGCACCCCACCACAGCAAACCAATCCCCCTGGTCTAGCACTAGTGAAAAGGAGATAGACTCCATCACTGTCTGGCTGTTTCCAACAATAGACCGCTCTGCCAACTCTTTTTAAAACTACTACTACTACTCTTTGTTTGTGGTGTAATGGTGACCATAGTAGGAAATAGACATAGCGACACAATTTCAAATCCTGGACAAGACTGTTTGCATTTCACATAGTTGCTAGTACCCTTGGGAAGGATATGCATACAACTATTCTCCCTGTAGCTATGGGTAAATAGTAGGGTTGACTTGGCACTTCATGTATGGTACAGCAACTGGTCTAAGAGGGAAAACTCTGAATTGGAACCTGTTAAATTCTGTTTAAAAATTGACCTTGTGTCACATCCTGCTCGTGTGAAGAAGTTGGTAAATACAGACAACTACTACTCTGTTTGTTTTGGTTTTTTTAATTTTTTAAATTTTAGAGATAACTGAATTAAAATTCTTAAGGACATTAGCGCTATGTGAAATGCAAACAGTGTCGTCCAGGATTTGAACTCAGGTCAGCGAGTCCATTTACTACAATTACAATCATTAAATTACGCACCTCCAAACAATGCTCATTAATGATTACAGCATTCAATAGGTAGCCATTTACTGAGCTTAGCTTAGTCTGGCACAAGGTCAGAGACAGTGAAAACTAAACTTATTAACAATGACCAATGGTTTTACTAGCTGAGCTCATAATCTTACAGCTTGCAAAGGTGCTCTGACAACTTCCTTGTCAGAGTTATAAAAATAATTAAAAAATAATTTTTTTTTTTTTTTTAAAGTAGCCTTGAACAAGGGTCATAAAGAAATAGCCAGATTTTAGAAATAGTAATCCAATATAGAATCAAACACAAATAACAACAGATAAAAATTTATCTTGTCACGGCAAGCATTTTTTGTTTTTTAAATGAAAAGAAAAAAAAAATGACAATAAAGCTTTATTTTAGTGTTTTATCATTATCTTACCTCCATCTAGAGAGGGGGGAGGAGTGATTAGGAGAGAGAGGGAGGGAGAAGATAAGAGAGAAGAGGAGAGTGAAGAAGAATAGTGGAGAAGAACATTTTCCCAGACCAATATTAAATTTCATAGCAAAGATTATAAAACAGACATTATACAAGTCTTGACCTCTTTCTTATCTAACGTATGTGGCTACTTCAGCTAGTTTATTTTATAAAAGAGAAAACTCTCTATACAAAATTTCTAATTTCTTTTAAATGTTTTGTTACTTAAAAAAAAATTGTACATATGGAGATGCCTTAGGGCAGGAATGTAAAATAAATCGTGTGGTGCCAGGGGTCTGTCTCCCCAGGCAGCACCTGCCTCCTCGCCTAAAAGAGGTAAGGGCTGGGTTCATTGCGTGGTGCCTGAGGTGTTCATAATGGAGAATGCTGACAGGACCACACATTTTTTGTACTGGTTATCACATGAGCTTCAGTTTGTGTGTGTGGCTTGCCATGTAAAAAAAACAACTTAATCCAGCATGGTGGGAGGTCAGGAAAATAAATATCTATGGAGATATTTTATATTAAAAAAATACCGGACCATATGACCTTTAGGCACCTCTTTTTCAATCTCGTTTCATTGGGACATTTTTTCATTTACACCGCCAAAATCTGGTTGTGGGTTAGGGGTTAGTTTTATAATTTGAAAAAAAATCTAAAAATCATCTGTTAATAAACAACCAGATTTTGAAGGTGTAAATGAAAAAAAAAATGTCCGGATGAAACGAGATCGAAAAAGGGGTGCCTAAAGGTCATATGATCCAAAATATCTACTCGGCTTTGCTTAGTTTGGCACAAGGCTATAAATAAATATGGGGAACTCAGTGGGAATAAGATATATTTATAAATGAACTTTAATTGATAATCATGACACCTATTTTTTTGTCCTTGGTAATATGAGGTTACCTTGCTAGCCAGAATTAAAATAAAAATTGGAAAAAAAAAATATATATATATATATATATATATGGAAACATGTAAAAATCAGACCTGAAAAGTTGAAGATACTTTTCTTTCTTTCACAGCCAAAGTTGAAGATTAGAATTACTCACCTGGAAAGAAAAAAAGGAAAGAAAAATTGAGGTCACACATTAATATAAAAAGAGAGTTGAAGAAAGAGGGGATAATAACATGAGAGAGGGAGAGGGAGGATATAGATATTTGATCTCTCCACTGATAAATGCCAAGTATAGATAGATAATAAACAAATAATAAACAAATGATAATGATTTATTATTATTTACTTATAGATAAAATACAATGCGACTATGTATGTATGCATATATATTATTCATGCAACCTGGTCTGAGTCGTGGAAATTTCTGTTGCTATGGCAACATGAGGCATTACTCGACCTACTGTAAATATATGTAAACATGTTATTTAGATCTTTGATTAAAAAGAAAAAAAAAGAAAATTTAGATTCAGATATATGTCATTTCTGTTTCACTTGGTAGACTACACTACTTAATCACTCTCTCTCTCTCTCTCTCTCTCTCTTTGTTTACTTGGGTTATTTGACAAGGACTTCAGTCAACTGACACTCCTGCATTCTCAACTGATCAATAGAATTGAGGCGCACTTTGTATAATGGTTATCGTCATAGGAAATGGACACAGTGACATGAGTCAAAATCCTGGTCAAAGCTGTTTGCATTTCATATAGTGCTAATGCCTTTTGTGGTGTAATGGTTAGCAAGTTAGTCTTGCAGATCCATTACTACTGAATTGTTGTGTCACATCCTACATGTAGCAAATGGGTTGGGTAAATACCTACTTTTGATCAGTGGTTTTTGGTGAAAAAGGTCAACAGTGTACTTGTATTGCTTATATATATACAGAATTATTAGAATGTCATCCATGTATCTGTAATAATGTATATCATTAGGTAGAATCTATCTAATGACATACATTATTACAAATACATTGATGACATTCTAATAATTTACCCCAATAAACATAATATACACCATATTACACACAAATTAAATCAAGTTGAACCTACGGTTAATTTCATATATATATATATATATATATATATACACAAACACACACACACACACACACACACATATATATATATATATATATATATATATATATATATATATATATATATTAGATTAGTTCCTGTCATAAATGTTAGATTATTTACATGTTCCCCAATCACTGTCCTATGAGCAGGATGACAGGATGACAAGACAATTCTTTAAAGTGGAGTTTAACAGGTTTGAATTCTGAGTTTTCTTTCTCCTATGGTTGCTAATCCACGGTTAAAGAGCCCAGTCTGCCCTACTATTCTACCCATAGCTGGAAGGAGAATAGTTGGATTTATACCTTTTTCAAGGATAGGTATTTACCCAATACATTCGCCATGGGTAGGATGTGACACAAGGTTGCAAGTATGGGGCATCCAGTGAGGATTGAACTGGCTATTCAGTTGAAATGAATTTGCAAGACTAGCTTACTAACCATTACACCATGATGGAACGCCCTGCTGATTAAACGTAAGGAGAGTTAGAGACTTGCCTAAACAGCAACACTTTATTATAGAAGTTTCTCAGTTATACATGTCTTCTTTTAAACTTTAACTCTCAATACTTTTTGATCACAACTTGTATACCAACTATAGCAGATTGATTTTATTTTCGGAACAATAAAGTTAAGCAGCAATGAGCCTGTTCAGTTATGAAGAACCTGTTTCTTTGTTTAATGGCCAATCAACCTTTGTGGGTTATTTAATGCCAAAAAGCATCCTTGTAGAAGAACAATAGTGGTACTGCTTAACAAATAACGGAGGGAGATGAGAGGGTTTATAGCTTTCCCAAGGGTGTTAGTTTGAAAGCGAACATAATGAGAGAGAGCGGGTGATTTCTTAGTTTAATGGCATATCAATCTTGTGGGTTATTTAATGCCAAAAGCATCCTTGTAGAAAAACAGTAATAGTGCTATTTTATTTAACCTATCACTGGGTGGAAGAATTCAAGCCTATCGCCATGGTTGCAGAACTATGTATGTTTAAGGCACAGCTCAACATTCAGAGAACTCGTGACTGGGATAATAGATCCAAAAGTAGTAACAAAGAAAAAGAAAAAAGAAAAAGAAAAAAGAAAAAGAAAAAAGAAAAAAGAAAAAAGTAGAGCAACTTTAAACCTTAATATATTGGATGAATTTTATTTGCATAGTAATCATCATACTGTGAATGAAGCTTAATGTGTAATATGAACAAATTTTCCCAACAGAAAGAAAAATGGTTGGGTCAAATACCAAGCTATGGGACTGATTCCGAAAATGACCTTTATAGAAATACATCCTTACTCTCTTTTTTAACATATTAACATAGAAATGTATAGCTCTCTACTTCGTTCATAGTTCACAATAACCTTTTGGTAACGAGTGTCAGAAGACTTAAGCAAATGCAATATCCAATAATATCTGGCTAGAAATCTACTGACGGAAAATAAAATTGTATCATGATGCAGATTTGGACTCGTGACTTTTTAGAAGGTAGTAGATATTCTGATAAAATTTGCAAGGTCTTTGGCCATCTTGTGACTTACTTACTCTCATACCAGTGCAGCGTCTCTGTGTATCCATAAAATAGTACAAGAAAAAAATACAATGTATTATTATATATATTACCAACCCCTCCGCAGGAGGAGGATGTGACACAAGGTCAACTTTTAAAGTGGAGTTCAACAGGTTTGAATTCAGAGTTTCCCTTCTCCTAGACTGGTTGCTTAACCAAAGTTAAAGAGCCCAGTCTGCCCTACTATTTATCCATAGCTGGAGGGAGAGTAAGATTCATACCAAGGCTATTAGCACTAAGTGAAATGCAATTACCACATCCAGAATTTGAACTTGGGGCAACGAGTCCATTTCCCATGACTTTAACCATTACACCACACACTTCCTTATTAATATGTATAGGGACAGAGTTGTGACCATTGTAAAATATGCTGGTCATGGCTGAGTACGATCGATACAACCCCTATTTTAAGACCTGACACAGTTACTACCATGATTTTAAAATTTTAAAAGTGTAAAGTTTCAGTCTAGATACATAATATAAAACATCTAATTGTTAAATCTCTTTTCTGTTATGTAGATTTAACTTTTACAAGCAGAACTACCTGACATTGCCTGGGATTTAAAAAGTTAAAAATAAATCTCTTATCTATACGTATATACAGATTAATAAAAAATATTTTCCGTATATTTGTTTTGTTATCTTTTATTCTTAATATATTCTTGTTTTTAAGTTGTTTATTTTCTTTATTCTTCTTGTTTGTATTTTTATCTTTTATTTGCTTTTTATCATGTTTTATCCTTTATAAGGGGCCGGGTTAGCTCACTCGGTAGAGCGTTCGGCTAGAAACCGCAAGGTTCATAGTTCGAAACCGGCCCTCGCGTATGAGTAGCACAGGGATCTGTGCGGTAAAGTAAGGAGCTGATGGTAGGTGTGGCGCTCCACCTCAGACGCCAAAAACAATCTCCTTGGTCTAGCACTTGTGAAAAGGGGATAGACTCCCTCGCTGATTGGTTGATACCGACTTTAGGCCACACCGATGACTTTATCCTTTATTAATTTGTTTTATTTTTCAATCAATTTTTAAATATCATTGATTTCTACTCTTATTAGATTTTCATTTAGCTTTTCTTATGGAAAATGTAGGGTAAAAGTCTATTTAACCCATTCTCAGTCAAAAATAGAGTAAGGATTTTATTGAACTTTGATCTTTACTGGCCTCTATCAATTTTCTTTTATAAAAGGACATGTGCTCAGTTGTTGTAAAAACAAACATATTTCTTTTACATAAATAGTAACATATTTTCTTTTTAAATATTTGGTATATATTATTAATTGACCATAAAGACTTTGTTTAGAAAAAATAAACAAGATTTTTGAGTAGTGTCAGTTTTATTAAAGTCAGTCAGTATACTGTTGGTTTGGACACCAGCAACTGGCTAAGCACAACTGAACCAGTGCCCAAGATAGCTGGCACTTATGGGACTCAAGAATAGTCCATTCATGTATTTGAGTGATTCCATTCCTTGAGTCCTGATTGGCTGCTTGGTTTCTATGATGTTATGAGGATTCATAAATACTCTGTCATTCTGCAGTAGAATTGCAACAAGATAGATTCGTATTCAGTTACGACTACTTGTTACCTTGTCTTACCGATTCGATGGTAACTGGAACTAATATGATTATTCTACAGTCAACACCTGGTTACTGTCAGTTTCTCGGCTATGTAATCTTCAGACCATTGCATAGGTGAGAAACTGTCAGTAACCAGGTGTTGACACCATGTCCACATTACCTTAACTCAAATATATATATATATATATATATAATCCAAAAGTCCAGAGACGAAATCTTCCTTATGACACAAGAGTTTTATTTTTAAAAAACTGTCGCAGTTTGAGAGCTCAATGTGTGCTCTTAATGTTAGAGTCACAGAGCAAATATATAAGTAAAGAAATAACAAAAGACTTAGAGATTTAGCATTAATTTATAGTCTATTTCAGGGAGCTTAGACAAAGTGTCTAACTCTCCATCGCATCTGATGAGTCGGGAGAGTTAGATACTTTGTCTAAGCTCCCTGAAATAGACTATAATGCTGAATCTCTAAGTCTTTTGTTATTTCTTTACTTATATATATATATATATATATATATATATATATATATATATATATCAGTTAATTCCAAATAGCAATTTTCCAAAAGTTCACTTAAATTTATTTCGGTACTCTGTCCTTTGGTGTGTTCTTTTTTTAGTTGTAACATTTATTTTTAAAACAAAATGTTTATTACTCCTTACAGATTGTAAACAGGAAAACTGAACAACACCAATGACAATAATAGAATCATGGATCTAAAAATAAACATCACTAGTCACTGACTCAACTAAATAATAGGATAATTTGATATAACTAGACAGTAGCCTTCTAGGAAATTTAACATATATTTCAGAATAAAATCAAATATATGAAAGAGAGGGAAGAAAGGGTTAATTTAACTTTAATTAAGTAAAAAGAGAATTTATTTCCTGCTTATATTTATCACATGTTCAGTCCAATTTATCTATTTAAATTGTTGTCAGTGAATTTGTTTGCTTGCCCCCCCCCCTAAATCTGACAAATTGTATAAAATTAACGACTTTAATGGGGCAGGGCTGGGTTTATTGCTCGGTGCCCAGGGCGCACCTTTGAGGTGGAATGCCGACGGGATCAACAGATCGAATCCTACCAACAGCATTGAATAAACTTTTTAAATGGAGTTTTTCACTCTGGCCAGCATAAAAGTAAGACTTACAGTTCTAGTCCAAGGGTTGTATTTTTCTCTAAGCCATGCTTTTAAGAATTCTAACTGCTTTCTGATATATAATGTGTCAGGACAGTGTGGGGAGTGGGGGGGGGGACATAAATGATTTTTGAGAAACCAAGCATACAAAGTATAAAAAAATTCTGATTTCTCCATTGCATTAAAAAAAAAAAAATTTTTAAATAAAAACCTACATAAAATAAATGTTGGTATGTAATTATGTTAATGAATAACATTAATTATTTCCTATTAAATTCTTCTTAAAAATATTTTTTTTTTAAAAAGACATTTCCAAGAATTAGAAAGAAAAAAAAATCGAAATAGAGATTTTTAATTTCATTTCTCTTTTTTTTCTTTTTTTTTTCAAATGATTTCTTCTTCAAATTGAATAAATATTTATAGAAAACTAACAAAACTCACCGGTACTGCCTGGGATTTCAAAAGTTATGAATAAATCTCTTATATTCATATATAGATTTGATAAAAATTATTTTTCTGTATATTTTTATTCTTCATATATTCTTGTTTTTAAGTTGTTTATTTTTATTATTATTCTTGTTTGTATTTTTTGTTTTATTTACTTTTTATTATGTTTTATCTTTTAATAATTTTGATTATTTTTTTTAATATATCATTGATTGATACCCTTGATATATTTTTTTATTTAGACTTTCTTATGGAAAATGAGGGGTAAAAAGTTTATTTAACCCCCTCTTTGATAAAAATAGGGTGTGGATTTTATTCAACTTTGGTCACCTGCCTTCAATTACACACACCATCCGGGTGAGACAAACAAGACATGCCAGGCACTGCTGGAGAAGCAAGGATGAACTCATAAGGGATATTTCTCCTGTGGACACCTACACATGGACACATCAGTGTAGGCTGACTAGCAAAAACCTACATTAATCAGCTCTGTGCTGAATCTGGATGCCGTGCTGAGGTTCTCAGCACGGCATACCAGGAGCAATGACCGACAAGGTCATTTGGCGAGAGAACGTCATAAAAATCCGTACTAACAGCATGATCTGATGATGATGACAATGATGATATATATTCTTAAATGATACAGTGATTAGAGAAAAAAATAATTAAAACAAAAATATTAGGTTCTTCTCAACTTGTGCATTTCTTTTTTTGGTTTCAGTAGGTTATTGAGGTCAGTTAGTCTACTGTTGGTTTGAATAACAGCAGCTAAGTGCAACTTATATTTGAAGTGAGCACACTCATGTACTCACTCCAAATTCTTTATTCAAAAAATATGAAGTGAATACATGAGTGTGACATCACGACTCGGCATATAGCCGGAAGGTTTAGTTTGGGGGGGGGGGGTAACAAAGCTGGTCATACCACTACATGGATCTATTTAGCTAGGTTCACTCGCCAACCGATCCATTCAAAAATAAACCTAGCATTCCCTCCTTGCACAGCCCACTTGCACCAAAATACCACTCTCACTCTATGGCCCCATCCTACTCAAGCAGTGTCCAAGATAGCTGGTATAAATAGGACTCAAGAATGATTCATCCATGAATCTGGGTGATTTGGGTGATTCCATTCCTTGAGTTCTGATTGGCTGCTTGACTGCTTGATTTGAATGACATTGTGGAGTCTTATATATACTCTGTAATTTTGCAGTGGACTTTGTGGCTTTCGGGTTTGTATTGAGTTACAACCGTTTGCTGCCTTGTCTTCCCAGTTCGATGGTAATTGGAACTTTAATTATTCTTCATGGGTAAACGGTAAATCTATTAATTTTACAATTAAAATGTTGTATAAAACTTCAAACAAAGGTTGCCAACTTAAGTTGTTTGGGATAATAAAAATAATTCAAATTTTTTTCTAAGAGAACAAGTTTCCTCAGTCTTCCTTCTGTGCTTTTAAAACATTCCTTGAGGTCAAGGGAGTTCACACCCCCAAGTTTCACTAAAATTGGCCCATTAACCGAGTAGTTTATAGATAACAATCATGCGAACAAAGTGAATTACAGATAGATTAAAAAAAGACAAAAATAAACCCCTTATACACTGATGAGCCAAACTTTATGACTAGTGAGATGTGGCAAGAATGATAGCTACTGTCCCATAACAACTGCACATGTCATAATCAGGGGTACATAAGCCAGAATATGTATGAGGGTGGATCAATATCCATAGCTTGATACTATTGAGTCAGTCAGTCTACTGTTGATTTGAACAACAGCAAGTGGCTAAGCACAACTGAAGTAGTGTCCAAGATATTTGGTATTTATGGGTATCAAGAATAGTCCATTCATGTATTTGGGTGATTCCATTCCTTGAGTTCTGATTGGCTGCTTGGTTTCTAAGATGTTGTAGAGTTTCATAAATACCCTGTCATTCTGCAGTAGAGTTGCAGCAAGATAGGATCGTATTCAATTACGACTGCTTGTTGCCGTGTCTTACCAATTCAACGGTAATTGGATCTTAGCTTGATTATTCTACAGATACGTTATTAGTTACTATATATAAATTTTGGTTGGGATTATTATATATAAAAGAATTTTTAAAAAACAGCTAACAAATCCTTACACTGTAGACAACAGAAGACACAGCAGTCGGCAGCTAGCCTAACGACAGGACACCTAAAGTCAACTGACATAAATATAGCCAAGTGACTCCCTGATATTTCCATCAAAACACCACATGTGCTTACATACAAGATTTTTCTTTTACAAAACCTATTTCCTTTACAAAGACATTCTTGCACCCAATCGTTTACATACAAAAAAAAATTTATTTCCAGTTGAACATTTTATCAATTTCTTAGCAGATAAGAAATTTCCATTTTGTTATTGTTGCAGAGAATTTGTTTTCAACTTTTGTGTTATCACGACCATGTTGTACATACGCCCTTTCTATTTATCACTTCATTCGTTCCCTTCTATCACTTGGTTAATAAAACCAGAAACTGATGTTTTTACACTATGATAAAGGCTGAACGAATCCCATATTTCTAACTCTGCAACACCTACATTTATACAATATGGAAGTATACACTATTATGTAGTGTTACAATTTATGTAGTAGTTCATAAATTATTGACAGACCCTGTAGCGAGAATTCAAGGGGGTCATTGGCTTTCAGATCAGGGAGTGGAAAAATACCAGGACGGTTATAGCACTATGATCCCTAGAGGTGCAAATCTTGCACGTCACGTGATTAGTTAGTTAGAGAATCAGTTTCAACCTGACGTTGGAGCAGAGAGCATCTCCTACTCTCTACTGAGGTTGAATCTCACCTGCTGCGAATAAGAATGGGCTAAATAAATCTTGATCAAGGAAAAAATGTCTTGTGGTTTAATTAATTGCATGACTAAGAACTTAGCCCTTAGAAGAAGCAGTTAGAAGATCAGACAACAAGATGACAGCCAGACAAGAAGTTGGCAGAGGTAGTAAAGCAGAAATGAAGTAACAAGTAAGTCTCAAATCTCTCTCTCTCTCTTCTCTCTCTCTCTCTCTCTCTCTCTCTCTCATCTGAGTTTCCTCTCTCGATTATATACCTGATGACGATGGGGTATATAACAGTAGCAGATAACTGCTATGTCATGTCATTATATACAAACACCCATGTGTTTGGTGATATGACCTGGATATGGTCTCAACATTGTCAGATTTGGAGGGGGAGGTGCAGGTGTCATCAAAGGCACCTGTAGAGTGTAGAATAATCATCCTAAGTTCCAATTACCATCGAATTGGTAAGACAAGGCAACAAGTAATTGTAACTCAATATGGATCTAAACTTGTTGCAATCCTACTGCAGAATGCCAGAGTATTTATGAAGCCTCATAACATCATAGAAACCAAGCAGCCAATCAGGACTCAAGGAATGGAATCACTCAAATACATGAATGGACTATTCTTGAGTCCCATAAGTACCAGCTGTCTTGGGCACTAGTTCAGTTGTGCTTAGCCAGTTGCTGTTGTCCAAACTAACAGTATACTGACTGACTTCAACAATAACCTGGAGATGATCTCAACACTGTCAGTTTTAGAGCGGGGGGGGTGCAGGGTGTCATCAAAAGCACCTGTAGAGATTTTAGAAAATAAAAATAAATAAGGTGTCTCCACCCAGAAGATGATGATCATAAAGACAGATCATGTGACAAGAGGTAAAGACAAGAAATAAGAACAGTGATAGCTTCAACATCCACAAGCGATCAGCCAGAGTGAGCTAGGATGAGGGAGGAGGGTTCAAATCACGTTTAATGATAGCCAATTAGCAAAGATTTTCCTTCTTTTAAACAACTTCAAACTAACTTGGTCTGAAGATCACATAGGTAAGGAACTGACAGTTACCCACTGACTGTCTACATTATCCTAACATTTGAGCATCACATAGGTAAGAAACTGACAGTAACCAAGCAATGCTGACTTCATTTCCATGATACCCTAACTTTATATATAGCCAATTAGCAAAGATTTTCCTTCTTTTAAACAACTTCAAACTAACTTGGTCTGAAGATCACATAGGTAAGGAACTGACAGTTACCCACTGACTGTCTACATTATCCTAACATTTGAGCATCACATAGGTAAGAAACTGACAGTAACCAAGCAATGCTGACTTCATTTCCATGATACCCTAACTTTATATATGTGTGTGTGTTCTATCACTTATATTGAGCACTCTTTTATATATATATATATATATATATATATATATATATATATGCGTGTGTGTGTGTGTGTGTGTGTGTCTTTTGTTTTTTTATACAAGAATTTTTGACATAATCAACTTGTTACATTACCATATATTTCATAGTAGAAAAATTATTTCTTATTTATTTAACCATGTCAATGAAATATGTTCTTTGCAAATATACAAAAAAAGATGTGGAGAGAAAATGCCAAGTAGAGAGAGATAACGTGAGAATGAGAAAGAAAATGTGAGAGTGAGAGAATCAAAGGAGAGAGTGAGGAGGTAGAGAGAGAGAGTAAAAGAATTACAGGAAAGAATGAGAAAGAGATAACCAAAAAGGACAAGAACTAAAGAAGAGAGAGAGAAGGCAAGAGAGAGAACCAAAGAAGACAAGAGCAAGATAGATAGAGAACCAAAGAAGAGAGGGCTACAAAGAGAACTAAAGAAGGAGAGAGAGAGAGGGGGAGAACCAAAGCGAGAGAGAGAGAGAACCAAAGCAAGAGAGAGAGAAGAACCAAAGAGAGAGAGAGAGAGAGAGAGAGAGAGAGAGAGAGAGAGAGAGAGAACCAAAGCAAGAGAGAGAACCAAAGCAGAGAGAGAGAGAGAGAGAGACCAAAGCAAGAGAGAGAGAGAGAGAGAAAAGCAAGAGAGAGAGAGAGAGAGAGAGAGAGAAGAGAGAGAGAGAGAGAGAGAACCAAAGAGAGAGAGAGAACCAAAGAGAGAGAGAGAGAGAGAGACCAAAGCAAGAGAGAGAGAGAGAGAGAGAGAGAGAGAGAGAGAGAGAGAGAGAGAAGAGAGAGAGAGAGAGAGAGAGAGAGAGAGAGAGAGAAGAGAGAGAGAGAGAGAGAGAGAGAGAGAGAGAGAGAGAGAGAGAGAGAGAAGAGAGAGAGAGAGAGAGAGAGAGAGAACCAAAGTAAGAGAGAGAGAGAAAGAGAGAGAGCACAAGAGACTAAAAAATGTTAGATGCAAAATAATTCAGTCACTAGTCATTCGATTTTTTTTTTTTTCACAAGTAACAGAATTTTAAAAATCTGACCTCAAGTCTTTGACCTTGAATCACTTGCAGATTTGATATTTGTATATATAAACATAAACAGATGTTTCTTTGATCATTGACATGAAAACTTTAGTGACACTCTTATTTTGGATTTCTTAATGGCATATACATTTGAACAAATTGGTAGAGGTGTCAGAAATACAAATGAGATATCTAGAAACTTCAGAATCAAAATAATGAATTTTACAGATAGAGAAAAGAAAGGTTTTTAAAATAATCTTTAAAAATGTTTAAGATACAATATGAGAGGTGAATCTGTAAATTGTCTGATTGGCTGATGGTTTTAGTGCGTATATTTGTGTCCATATATATTGAACACTTGACCATGTCTTCTCAGTTGCTATACAGAGTGTATTCAGTTACTCTCTCTTTTTTTTTTTGTCTGGTGACTGGATGCTAGTCACAGCCTTCCTGTGAAGGTGACTTGTGACGTTGAAAATCATTGTATTTCAATTATCCTCCTATTGATATTTAGTGTTCATCTTTGAACAAAACAAAAGCCAAATGACTGAAAATTGTTTTTTTTTATTTCAATGAATACAATTTGTAGATGTTGGAATGCATCCTCAGTGATGATATGTGACTGGGTTCATCAGAGACTTCAGGTCTCCCAACATCAAACATCCTCAACAAAAGGACCAAGTCACCACTGATAAGGTGATGGCCTGCAATCCAGCAGCAGACTACTATGATACCTCCATAATGAATGGCAAATATATTATCAGCCCCTCTGCATAAGCAGGATGCGACACATGGTTAATTTATTAAGCTGAGTTTAACAGGTTTGAAGTCAGATTTTTCCTTCTCATAGATTGGTTACCTAACCAAAGTTAAAGAACCCAGTCTGCCCTATTATTCACCTATAGTTGGAGAGAAATAGTTGAATGCATAGCTTTCTCAAGGGTATTAGTGATATGTAAAATGCAAACAGCCTCATCCAGGATTTGAACTCTGGTCGCCGAGTCCATTTCCTACAATGATAACCATTACACCAGACACCTCTTCAGTGTGTGTATATATATATATATATATATATATATATATATATACAACTTGTGCCCTCCTCCCACAAAAAAATCACTACTGCATTGCTCGCTCAAACCACTACCATTCCTACAACCTCCCACTACCAATTGTTATTACCTCCCACTTCTAATTCCTTGCTACTACTTGTTCTCGTTAAAAACAAGACACAAAACTATACCATCGTTTCCTACCTGATGGTGGCAAACTGTATTGCCGAAAGCGCTCGTTTTGAAACCTTTGGTGGACTGTTACACCAGTTACACCCTGACAAAAAAAAAATGGCCCAAAAATTAAAACCGATCAACCAAAAACGTGTCCGACAAGATTTGTCTGTACAGTTCAACAAAACTTGTATAAAAGAAAAAATGCTGCCAAAATAAACTTATATATATATATATATATATATATATGTTCAAATCTTGGATGAGGCTGTTTGTATTGCTTGCTAACCATTACACCATGATGGATGCCCATTCACCATGGGGCATCCAGCAAGGATTGAACTTGCTATTACACCATGATGGGATGCCTTAATTAGGTTGAGGTATAAATCGTTATGATATTCTCCATAAAAAATAAATAAATAAAAATAAATAAATGAATAACTAAAACAAAACAGAAAATATCCTTATCACCAAAGTGAAAACAAAAACTTTTTTATTGTCTTCTGAGTGGGTGTATACCAGTGGTTCTCAATCGGGGTCCATATGGACCCCCGGGGACCATATAACATTGGGGGAGGGGGTCCAGAAAGCAAAAAAATATATTTAATTATAAATACAATTAGATTCTTAAATATTGAATGGCTATAGAGTGTCCACCAGAGTAAAATAGGAATCAAAGGGGTCCATGTGTAAAAAAAGGTTGAGAACCACTGGTCTATACTAAAGAGAGAAGAAATGATAACCCTTTTGCTGCTGAATTTTTATATTTTCTATACTTCCAGGAAAAAGTGACTAAAACAAAAAAACAAAAACATTATCTCTCTGATTTTTTTAGATGAGGCTTGATAATTTGTATTATCTGTATTATTTGGACTATTGTCCTCATGAATCCGAATAATACAAAAAAATATTACTGGGTCATTCCATGTCAAAACACCAGCAAAAAGTTGAAATCTGCACCCACCGACACCGAATTGCTTGAAATTTGGCACAAATGTTTCCCTTCATGAGTTAGGAAAGTGTGCCTAATTATTTTGTGCTAGACCTAACCATTCCAATTTTAGAGATTCTTAATTTAGAGGCAAAATAGGAAAATTATAACCCCCCCCTCTAAAATTGAAACGGTTAGGTATAGCAAAAAATAATTTGGCACACTTTCCTAACTCATGAAGGGAAACATTTGTGCCAAATTTCAAGTAATTCGGTGTTGGTGGGTGTAATGCCCTGGTGAATTGACATGGAATGACCCTACTTTAAAACACCATGAAACTTAGATCAATTTTTTTAAAAAAGAATAAAAAAGAACATTTTCTTTTTCTGAATAAAATTAATAAGTTTCCTGCCTTGTTTTTTTTTTTTTTTTTTGGGGGGGGGGGTCTGTCTTTCTATACTCAGCTTCTGCAATGACACAGAGCTAGGAATTCAACTTTTGTTGAATACAGTAGAAAAAGGATTAATTATTTACCGAGATTATCTTTACATTCAACTGGATCACAACAATGAAGCACCTAGTAAGAAGTGAACTTAAGAGAGTGGATTTTGTTTATGTTAAGACGAGTTCTAGTTCCGAGTGACCTCACTTTATCAGATATCAAAAATGTATGTATTTAGCCAACCTCTACACCACGGCCAGGATGTGACACAAGTCAAATTTTTAAGTGGAGTCAAGGTTTGTATTCAGTTTTCCTTCTCCTGTTGAAGTGAGTTAGTGTACTGTTGGTTTGAACAACAGCAACTAGCTAAGCACAACTGAACCAATGCCCAAGACAGTTGGTATTTATGGAAATAAAGAATGATCCATTTATGAATTTGGGTGATTTGAGTGATTGCATTCCTTGAGTTCTGATTGGCTGCTTGGTTTCTATGATGTTATGAGGCTTCATAAATACCCTGGCATTCTGCAGTAGTATTGCAGCAAGATAGATTCGTATTCAGTTATGACTACTTGTTGCATTGTCTTACCAATTCGACGGTAATTGGAACTTAGTATGATTATTCTACACTCTACAGGTGCTTTTGACACCTGCACCTCCCCCTCCAAACCTGACAATGTTGAGACCATCTCCAGGTCATATCACCAGACATATGGGTGTTTGTATATAATGACATGACATAGCAGTTATCTGCTACTGTTATATACAAAAATGAATAAAACAAAAACATCTTCGGCATAAAATAACCCAATAGGTTGATATGCCATAAAATCCAACCAACCAATCAACCATCCACCACGATCAGGAGTCAATTTTTTAAGTGAGTTTAACAGGTTTGAATTCAGAGTTTTCCTTTTCCTAGACTGATTACCATGCCAAAATTAAAGACCTCAGTCTGCCCTACTATTTACCCACAGCTGAAGGCAGAATAGTTGCTTTATCTCATCAGAGAGATCAGATTTCCAAAGGATAGATTATCTGTCTATAAAGTAAAAGTATGTAAAGTCGTCGGGGTGGCTTAAAGTTAGTGTCAACCAATCAGCGAGGGAGTCTATCCCCTTTTCACTAGCACTAGACCAAGGAGATTGTTTTTGCATCTGAGGTGGAATGCCACACCTACCATCAGCTCCTTTCTTTACCGCACAGATCCCTGAGTTACTCATACGCTGAGTTGGTGAGGGCCGGTATCGAACTAGGACCCTTGTGGTGTCTAGCTGTATGCTCTACCAACCGAGTTGCCTTATTGATAGCCATCTGATAATATAAATAAATACATAACTTTTTAAATACTAAAAGATTCACTGTTAAATGATTCTGCATTATTGTAAAATATTTTTTTAAATATTGGAATGATCCTTCAGGGTTTTTTTTTTAATTCCTTATGTGTACTAGCAAATATATGCACCCTCCAGGTGTAAGTTTTTAAGTTTTAATGTAATAAAATATTGTATTAAATTAGAAAGGCTAATGAAACTAAATGGGAAATGCAGATAAAAAAAGATTTGAAACAGAGGGAGTATAATCGAAAGATAGAACAACTGAAACTTACTCTTCCATCACTCTCGTCTTTCATTGTTATTTTTTCTAATTTAAGTATTTACTTAAAAGAGTAAGTAAAGAATAAAATTACAGTTATTTCTTCTTGTCAATGGATTTCATTTAAGATTCATTGAAGAGATTGTTGCTTATATTCATTAAAATAAAACCAAACAGTTAGAAATCAATGATACTAAGCACATATTTATTAAAATCACATTTTTAATATCAATATGCAAATTAGCCTTTCCGTTCACACTGTAAACCGCTATTTTGTTGTATATATAAATATAATTGCATGTTGTTTGTATGTAGATATGGTCAACAGTAATAATAATGTAAAACAATTTTATTAATAATTGAGGTTTAGATAAAAAATAAAATCATTGAGAATGCGATGTCAATAACTAAGGGAATTGTAACTTGAGTAGTAATATAGTTTCGGTTACAGACAGAAAAACAGACAATCTCCATTATAATAAGATTTGTGTGTAGCAAAGATAAAAAGAATAATAGATATTTCACATATATCTATTAAACACCAAAAAGTGGACAATTATCAAATATCAATTCATTTAGATGCTATTATTATGGTTGGTTGGATGGTTGGTTGGTTTTTATGACATATCAAAACCTTTTGGATTATTTAATGCAGAATCAAGTTATTTTGAGATTCAGATTCTTACAGTACCTGCTGTTGCTTAAATGGTCACCTACCTAAATATTAAACAGGCTCATCACAGCATAACTTGGTTTGGCTTGTTTTACAGCATATCAACCTCAGTGGATCACTTAATGCCGATAAAGTTTTGAAATGAATTCATTCTTAATGGATATTTATTTTTTTCATAAACACATTTTTCTATTTAACCCATAGATGGGACCCTAACAGGTACTACCACTCCGGGTCAGGGTGGACCAGGGAACAATGGTGATGAAGGGGTGCTCCACATTCCCCAAACCTCCAGAACTGGAACCTCACCATCAGATAGAGTTTAACGTCATTCCCAGGACATGTAGACCCTCAGCCACCGCCTTCTAGCACCCATATGATAAAAAGGGTTGGGGTTTGCCATAAGGACAATAGGGTTGGGGTAGTCATATAGGTGCTAGGGGTTGACATGACCAGCCGATTGATCGGAGGGCGCCTTTTCGACCTCCCGTTTAGGGATTGACATGACCAGTCTAGCCTAAGTGTCTAAGTGGAGTGTTGCAGGTCATGGACTGCTCATCCACCAAGTCTCCGTCCTTAAGCATCACGGGTCGCCACCCAGGGCCAACAGAGGTGCATTCTAACGCCCCAGCCGACAGGGCGGCAGCTTAACTTGTGTGATCTAGTAGGAACCAGTGCTTCCAACATTTGACTGTAAGCCTCTATTATTATGACACAAGCAAAACTATGATTGTTTCAATAAAGAATGTTGTTTTTTTTTTCTTATTCCAAATTCCTTAGAGTAAAAGGGAGAATAGAATGAGCCGAAAAAAAATTAGAGAGACAAAAACTAAGGAAAGAGACAGAGAGAGTGAGAGTGAGAGTGAGAGAAATTAAAAGGTAAACAGAGAAATATGAGTAGATGAGAAAATTCTCAAAACTGGGACAATTCCCTGCCAACATAAAACCAAAAAAAAAAAAAAACTAGGAAAATCTTTTGCAGACAAGAAAAAGTTAAATAGAAGCAAAATGGTTAAAAATAAATTCCAAACTATCAAGTTTTTCTTATCATTTGGTGTGAACAAAAGAAAAGAAAAACAAAGAAATTGATTTTTTTTTAAATTACTTGAAAATTTCAAAATAAACAATTTCACAAAAAGAAAAAAAAAAAAGAAGTTTCAAAATGAAGGTAAATAAAATGACGAGATTGGCCTGAATAAATAATAGTACATTCATTATTTACAAATTATTGGTGTGGTTATACTAAGAGAAGCAGCATGACTAATTATACAATAGGTGACTCAATTTAATATGTAATTTGTAGGCAATCTAACTTATTTGAATTATATCCTTTTTAATGCCAGGGTCACTATAGGACAATAAACAATATAATAGAAAAGACAGTTGAAAGTCTTTTTGAAAAACCACAAAATAAATAAATAGATTAATAATGTCCACATACATAACTAATCTTGGACTTTCACTATCAGACAAGAGGAAATACATTTTTTTAAATCCAAAATAAGGCATTAACTGTATCCGTATGGATATGGCAGTTCCACAGTGTGACAATAATCTAACAAAGCCTGGTGGTATCGTCAGATACTCTTAGCTAGTGGTAATGATGCTTCAGCACTGAAACCAGGCCTAAACCCAGTCATCATCAGATCTAATGAACGCTTTATTGAAAGCAACACTACCAGTGATGCTGATAGCTTTTTGATTTAGTGCATTCTGGGATGCATATATTTGCTTTGAATGAGTCCCCGGGAAAATTTATGGGTCCCAGCTAAAAGTGTCAAACTCCTACCTTGTAACCTATTTTGTGTGATTCGTTTCTAAGAAATTATTGGAATGTATTTACAGTTAGCTTGAAATGGTGGGGGAAGGACAAAGAAAGACACTGGAATGCATGAATACAATTTTTGATTTTTGTGCATCAGGGATGCAGGATGCGTACCTATCAGAATCTCTGTACTACTGTGCAAACAGCAGTCATTTTATAAATTTATCATGAGAATTAAAGACTTTGAAAATATCTGTTGTGTGAAATAAAATAATTTTAATAAGAAATCATGACTAAATAGTGTTTTATAATCAGTGAATGTTGGGAATAAGTTTATATAATTCTAACTTGTTAGTTAAGTGGAATTTTGTTGGAAAAAGGTGAT